>VWZX01000352.1:2686514-2889923 GCA_013399015.1 Galbula dea
GCACAGCATGGAATCCAGGCAGGTTTTGAAAGACTCTGGAGATGGAGACTCCACCACCTCCCTGGGCAGCCTTTTCCAGAGTTCCACCACCCTAAAAGTAAGGAAGTGCCTCCTTATGTTTAGCTGGAACTTCCTATGTTCCAGTTTGTGCCTGTTACCTCTTGTCCTGTCACTGGGCACCACTGAAAAAAGCTTGGCCCCATCCTCCTGACACCCAGCCATGAGGTATTGACAGGCATTGATCTCTTTTTTTAATTTATTTTTATTTTATTTTTTTCCCTTAATGGTGTTACCTCAAACTAGATTGTACTTGGGGGAAAAAAAATCCCACAATACATACATCATCTGAAAAAACAGAGGAATGGCTACATAGCAATGTGGTGTTATGTGATGGAGCTTTCCATCACTTTCTTATAGACCTAGACCATTCCAGAGCAATTGCAGAAAGAATTTGCCAAGAAAGTTCATATCAATATCCATTTTATTTCAAAAAAAAAAAAAAAGGAAAGGAAAATATACATATTCTGCAAACAGACATTCTACTTGGGTTTGGGGAGAGAAAAGCTTAAAGCATTCATACAAGCAACCAAAAGAGATTTTGTAGCCACTGGTCTAACTGGTCCTTTGTTTAACAGGAACGCTTTCAAAGACCGGAATTAATCCAGATTTGTTGGTTTAATAAAGAACAGAATCCAGCTCACTGATTTAATGCACTAGATTTACTGCTGTGTTCTGGCCATGTGAAGAGCTGTAAATTGGATTTAGTGAATGCAAGCAAGTCAATAAATGCCAGAAAGCAGGCAAGATACCAGTAAATCCACACCAAAACATTAAAAATCACTGCAAAGTATCTTAACCAAAAGGCAGTGACCCTGATTTTTCTGCATCATGTAATTTTTGTCTATATTTCCATCTGCCCAGGTGTAAATAGCATTAAATCAGTGAGTTCCACTTAACACCAGCTTTTCAAGCAGGTAGGTAAGTCTACCCCAGCTGAGAAGCCTGTCCCCACTCATTTCTCTCCTCAGAAGAAAATTATCCTCCTCAGCAGTTCAGAGCAGAGAGGGACAGGCTAAGGAATAAAATGGAGCAGGAGAAGGATTGCTGAAGGAGAGCAAATGAGGAGTGAAAAAAAAAAGGTGGGGATTGGCTTGAGAGGCCAGCATGAAACAGGCATCAGTCATTACCCCAGCTGGTAACTGGGCATCTTTGCAAGTCCTTCCCTTCCCCTCCCTCATAAACTGTGATCTGAACCTCAGGAATCAGCACAGTTTGAAAGAACAAAGCTTATTGTTGACAGTGCTGTTACCACCACACTGTGCCTTGGTTTTTGTGCTTATAAAACTAGATGAGATGATATCAAGGTTAGATCAAACAGAGAACCTCAGCTGTGAGCCAATGTGGCACATCCTTGTTCCAAGGAATAATAGTGAGGTCCCTTCTGCACAGCCCCATGGACACCAGCACCAGCTACAGACCCAGCACGAGGTCTCCTTCTCCATCCCCTTAGGTCTTTCTCTTTGCCTTAAATCACCTCTAGTAGCATACAGCTTTTTGCATAATTCATTTCAATTAATCCTTGCCAAGAGATCTGTTAATTAAACACACTGCCCTGTGGAGAATGTTGCCTGATCTTATTCTTCTTCTCCCACAAAGAAGGAGATGCATTTGAGATCTATCACCACTCCATCGTTCATTTAACACAAGGACATTTTTGATCATTGATGATATGGAATTTAACAGGAAAGTATGAAATGTGCTGCAAAAATATATGGAGTGCTCTAAAATTTCACAGCTAGTATTGTATTAACTGTTATATACACAAGTTTGAATCCCATGCAGGTAGTTTTTAAGACAAACAACTATTGATGCTCATTGTGTGATACCCTCTTTGTAAAAACAGCTTTCCCTTCAAGAACAGATAACAAGAGAGCACCAGCACACACAAACACTCAATTTTTTTGCCCCCTAAGCACACAGATAAAAGGTCCAGCAACAATCTCTATCTGCTCAATCCCTTCCTCTTTTAGTGTGCACAATTTCACTGCAACAATCCATAAAGTCACTTTTAGCTTCTTACTCTTTTACAATCCAGACACATCCAAGATATGACAGTGGGGAAACTTGCTAAAACTTTTTTTAAATCTTTTTCCTCAATGGTTTAAGGAAATTGAGACTCCTGCATAAATTGCCATGAACTCAAGTTGGAGGGAAACTGCAAATAGTCTCACAATTTCTCACCTGTGGCTTCCTAAATCTACAAGAATTTTGGCCCTCTAAACTTTCTTATGCATGTACACAAATCAAACTCACATTTACAAAACTAACCTATTGATTGTGTCCCTCAACAATACATTCCATAAGATAAAATCTCTGTTCTTATCAGTGAGAGTAAAACAGACAATTGTGGGGCTTTTGTGAGGATTTCTACACACAATTAATCCAGGTTTAGACAGCAGTTACATAAACATCTGGATTTAGGCAGCATGAGCATTACCAAATCCAGACAAAAATAATCCATATTTTTCTTGCCCTGAGGTCAAATAATCCTCCAGAGTACTCGGGATCCTGCTCCAAACATTCATGTCTGTCTCTCTTTACCTCAGGCCACTTGTTTTGCTCTCGGCTTGTCCCACAGTCAAAAGAACAAGCTAAGGAGGTATGTTTGGACTTCTCTGTCCTCTCTGAGTTATTGTATACAGCTCTCCAAGTTTTCTTAATCTTTTCCTTAATCACCAGCACCATTCCTGTACAAGCAGCTCCATCACTGAATGGCAAGCATTTATGCTGCCTATAAAGGACCTTTCCAGAATCCAGCAGTTTAATGGCATAAACAGGAATTATTAGCTCTGTATAATAAGAGACTTCGAGTCACCAAAAGAAATTCATATAGAAAAACACTTTCCTGCTGAATAAAACACAAGTATTTTTCAAATAATAAAAACAGGTTGAAGAGAGTTATGTGTTGATCCTTCTGCTTCACTCACACATACAATGGCATGTATTTGCTAGCAATGGTACTTTTTCCCCTAAGTCTCATCAAAGATGTTACTAAAGATGGAAAATAAGGTGAAAGCCATAGGTCCTGAACCTGATGTTAAAGCAGACCCCCAATAAAAGCCCAGTTTCCATTGAAAATGCCACTCTTGTTCAGAAAGGAGAACATATCTTTGATAACCATGTTACAAACTCAGTAGATGACTGTGAAAACCAGGGATCTGGCTTAGGCTACAAATAACAAGTTTTTAAAGGTGAATAAACCATTTCCTGTGGTTTACACTTGGGGAAAAAATAAGCAGAAATATCTTAATTGTTCACATTCTCTCTCATTCTGTGTGAGGTGTGTAGAGCGTAGTGTTAGGGACCTGACAGCTGCAGAGGGGATCAATGCAGCCAGGATGGGCAATAAGCACATCCACTGCTCACGTGTGCTGCATCATCAGGTTTAAATGAAAATTTCATAACCTCTGTATTCTTAAAAATTTATTAGGTATTCAGGCCATGGGATAGAATAAAATGATACTGTGCACTAATTAGCAGATCATTTACAGATCCCAGACCCCTTTTCTCTCCAGTGACTCTGGGCAAATACAGATACCAGCACAGACTTCTTTTTCTAGGCTTCTATCCTTTATCTAACTTTGCCTTTCATGGGTTCCTTGAAGCAATGTTTTGTAATAGTGTCAAATTAGTAGAAAACCTGAGGTATAGAACTTTGACAATGGTATAGCTGTCAGGATGGTTCTACTTTTTGCTTGTACCTACTCAGGCATAATTAGAATCAAATATCTACCTCTCAGCATTTCTCTTGGGCTCATCCAGCTCTGAAAGCTCTCAGGCCATTAAGGCATATCAATTAGTAATGATTTTTTTTCAGCCCCCAGCAGCCACTGAAGCATACATTAAAGGTGATATCTGCAGTCAAAAATTTAATGTGCACATTTGAGAATATCTACTTTGATTAAGAGAATGTTATCAGGGAAACTCATTTGCCTAAAGTTTTATATCATAGCTATTAAAAATATTTTATTTGCTGAACAAATGTCCAATGAACACTCCCATACCTGTTAAGTGATATTAATTGCACACAGGTTTGGAAAACAGAAGAATCATTAAAGGATAAATGAGGCTGTGCAATAGCCCAGAAGAGTTAATGTTACCACTTCCCAGGCCACTTTTACAACCTTCTTAGTAGGACCATTTTTAATTGAGTCATCATGGCCTGAAGAAAGTAACTTTCATTTTTTTAGTATATCTATCCAATTGAGTAGATGTCGCAGAGGGAGCTCATTACAAGCACCAGAATTAGAGGGCTGTCACATTCCTCCTAGCTAGGTTAAGTCTGTTCAGAAAAACAATCCTTACTACATTGGCAGTCAGTTCCAAACCTGATAGGTCACTTAACTCTTGTTTCAAATGCAACTCAAAAATTAGTTGCTCAAAAGATCAGATTGCAAAGCAAACATAATTAACAGTATGGACACATATTTACTGTTAAGGTGTCCCTGAAGCAGAAAAATTCCTACATGCAGGAAGCAGGAACAGATATGCACTCCCTTCCAAACTGGTTTAGGACTTGGATTAGCTTGTTCCTTCTTTAAATTCTGTATGGGTAATTTGAGATGCTTCAGTATGTACTGGACTGAAAAAAATGTTCATTTAATATTGGCATCAAATTAACCTTCATACACCTTCTTCTGATAAATATATGCAAATAATCATAGAGCCGTTATGGTTGGAAAAGACCTCTGAGATCACTGAGTTCAACCACCCACCTAACACTACCACGCTCACTCCTAAGCCACGTTCCCAGGCACCATATCTACATGCTTTTTGAACTCTTCCAGGGATGGGGATTCCACTGTCTAATCTAAGGTCACCACAAGTGGCAGAAAGGTTACCACAGGCTTTGAATCAGCCTTTGTATGGGAGATGATATTAAGTATAAGGACTGAGGAAAATGGAATTAAAACGACTGAGCTTGCCTCACAGTGAAACTGGAAAGTTTTGATGTCGCTTAGTATGCAACTAGAAATCTATCCTATGGCTGCTATTCAGTGGCTGTGCTCTTGTTCTACCCCAGGTGTTGGCAAGAGCTCATCCTGGTGCATTTCACAGAGTATTAATGGCAGTGACAACGGGAGGCTTCACTAAAACAGGAATAGAAACCAAAAACCTTAAAGGCTGGTGCACCTCCTTTGTCTTATGGCTTTGCAGGCTCTCTGAATTGCTAATTCGCTGAATTGAAAACTCCTGGACAATCCACTTTGACCCTTCTACCTATATTTATTTATTTGTAAACCAACAAATACATTGCCTCTCATGGGAAATATCACAAACAGATGAAATGCCAGGAGCAGATCAAAATCATATTTAATCTTGGTAGCTAGCAGGCAAGAACCTTACTATGAAGACCTAGATACAATTGAATTTGTCACTCCTTGGAGTGGCAGGGGCTCTGACTCCTCCTTAAATGATGTGACCTGTAACGATTTCGGGAACACAGGCATAAGATTCATTTCCAAGTTTTTATCCTACCGTTAAGCCTGTAATATTGTTTCCACTTGAACATACTTGACATTAGTCATAAATCATAAAGCAAGATGGAAATGCCATATACAACATTCACTTTTACCCTCAGCTGCCAAGAACCTTCTTGCAGTGTAGCTGACCTGATAACCGCTTGGAACGTTCACATAATGCTTTAATTATCTGTCTAATCACCCAACAGATCTGACACCAGGTTTCTCAGCAGGAGTTTGCACATTCCTTCTCAGCTAGTTAATAAAATGCTTACAGAAGTCTTAAATTTTAGTCCAGACACAGATCACATACCTGCTATGACTCTTTCAAATTAGGCATAATTTTCTTTTCATGTTTATTTTCTTTGGGTCTAAATAGAAGCTCTGGTGTGATGACATCTTTTTATACCTGTGCACAAGTTTTTCTACTAATGGAGCTATTTTTGCTCTCCATGGGGAAATCCCCTCAACCAGACAAGATCAACATGAAAGAGGCATTTCAGTAGATGACAAGTCCTCACTTCAACCACACCTTCTTCCCTCCTGCTCAGCCACAGTAGTCATTCCTCCCCACTGGGCATGCCTGGCCAGCAGGACCCGGCACACCATTAGCCTCTCCTTCCCAGGAGTGCATTTAAACTCAGTGAGTATATGTGTACTAGGGAGTAGCAGCATAAGATGCTAAAGGAAAGCATATGTACAAAACAGATTTACAGCTTGACTTTTGCAAGCCAGGGTTTTTCCAAGTTGTAACCAAAAAGAATAGAAAACTTAAACAAACCCTTTTCTATTTCACTGTATTGCTTACACTTAGATATTAATGCTTCCTCCCAAACATGAAAAAGAAAATATTTCCAAAACAGAGAAAGAAATATACTTCAGTCAAAATGTTGTATTACCTCTCTAGCCTTATCTGCACACATATGCACATGAGAAATATCTACCACCCAGGCAACGGTCTACACATCTCCATTCCCTTTTGCAGCTATCAGTCAGGTTTGACCTTTGGTTCAGACCCAACATCTCCCAACCCATTTGTTCTACCTTAAGAAGAGAAGTTTCTTCAGGGAAAGAGATTATAATGTATCTGCAAGGGCTGACTCTTTGTGCAGTTGGAGGGGGGAAGTGCCAGCAAAACAAATTGCTCCTGTTCAAACCCATCAATTCAAAACAAGCATCTGGAAGACTTGACAAGAATACTCAGATGACCCTTGTGTTCTGACAGCTGGAAAAGAGAAAGCACTCTCCATGAGGGGAAGAAGTGTGCTCAAACTTTTTGCTTAGATAGAGAAACACATACAATTGTTTGAAATATTTTGCTTCAAAGCCCATTAAACTAAACTTGCAGTGCAAAGTATGATTCATGCAGGCAACTATGTCTGTGCTCACAAACCTGTTGTCAACACCACCAGAAGCTGGGCACAGCTATGGGTAGGCTGCAAATTCCCTTCTTTCATCAACCTCCATTGTTATGACAGGCCATTCCCTCCCTACAAGGGGAACATTAGTCCCTCTTGAACCCCGTAAGTGTCAGGGGTGGGGTCCATTTTCTTTAGCATGTGTAAAGCTTCTGCCTGCTCCACTTGGAGAGCCCATTAAGGATGGCTCCATGAAGCATGGGCTGCAACTTTATTCCTTCTCTCCAGTCCTGTGAAGAGAAACACTTTGAGCAGGGTGTACTATTACAGACACCACATCAATTTGATTGTATTTTAGGATTATTGATTTGGTCAAAATCTGCACTGAAAAAAAAAAAAAACAAAACAAACAAACAAAAAAAAAAACCCAAAAATTATCTTGAAATACCTCCTCACTCAGAGTTTCCTGACTTTGGGTTCTGCAGATGAAACGTCTACCTATTGCATTAAAATATCTTAAAACTGTTCAAAATGCAACAAGCCACTTCTACAATGTCATAATCCCAGTTACTGTTTTTGCACAGATTTCCCTCTACTCCTGTGGACCTGTACATCTAGGATGTGTGAAATAGTTCAGTTTACCTATACCCTGAACTGCTTCTGCAGGAGGAAGCCGAAAACAAAATTGAACAACTGGATCCATGCTCCCACTGTGCTCATGAGTGCTGTTCTTCAGGCCTGTTTCAGGGAAGATCACTCTCAAGTTGTCTTCTCCTTAGAAGATACTCTTACATATAACATTCTGATCTAAGGTTTTTCTTTCACATTAAACATCACAATTGTCCCACATTTTCTGACTGAAGTAGAAAATGCAAAAAAAAAGGAAAGAAAGCCCTCTAGAAGGCACAGGTCTGTTTGGATGTTTGAACTCTCCAACAGGCAGCAGCCCAAATCCTCCCCAAAGTGGAGGTGGTCAAAAGTTCTGTATTCACCTAAAAATGGCTTGGAAAAATGTTTTCTAATTTGTAGTCTAGTATATTGCAACACTAAAGGCATAAGGCTTAGTACTTTGCAGTCATTCGTACAGGAGAAATAGCAGAAGTTCTTTAAATTACTTGGATTTTATTAAGAAAAAAATCCTGCTTTTAAATTGGTTTTGATTAAAAGTAGTTCTGTTTGGAGGCACTCCATAATGCTTTCAGTGTTTAAAACAATAATGGAACAACACTGTATATAGGAGGAAGCAGTGGATCTTAT
Source organism: Galbula dea (assembly GCA_013399015.1). Lineage (NCBI taxonomy): Eukaryota > Metazoa > Chordata > Aves > Piciformes > Galbulidae > Galbula > Galbula dea. Next base: position 2,694,652 of record VWZX01000352.1, read on the forward strand.
TTTTTGTGTCACAAGAAAAATTTACCAAGTTACATTAGAAAATGGGTCACAACAGGATTTGCAATAAACACTCTACACAATGTCAGCCATTTGTACAGAACATAGCTCTCACACACACACACAAACAGAGTTTTCCGGTTTATGCCTTACTTCTACAATCCTAAATTGATTTACAGCCCCGTGTGAGACTCAGAGAAGAGCCCTAGGCAACTCTATCCTGCTCACAGACTATTTGCAACACTGTGAATTTCTCAATTTGCCCATTTAAAAACATTTTTCCCTTTTCCTTCCCTTCAGAAACAGATTTCTGGAGGGAAGAGGGTGAGAGAGATGAGAAGATTTAATAGTTACATAACTTGAGACACTGACAAGTATATGGCTTTCTTGTACTCCTGATCCTAAAGTCTGTTTTCTGACTGGGGGAATCACTGTTGCCCACTTACCTGCCCTAGTAAATACCAATATCTGTAAGCAGCACCAGCACACTGAACACAGGAATGTGGCAATGCAAACGCTGCTGTGAAATTAATCTCTGATGTGACTTCAACTAGGAGAAAGCTGTGTTTTTATTAAGCCAGAAGACGTATAAAACCAGGGAAATTGTGTTTACACACACGGGAAAGGCTTCCAAAATGAGGCAAGGTTGGTCTATAAAGGAGTTATTGCTCTTCCACTTCAGAAATTAGGTACAGAGAAATGGCACAGGGGGTCCCAAGGTGGCACAGGAAATTAGAGCCAGAACAAGAACCAGAATTTGCTATTCTGATTCTCAGTGTAATGCTTTTTCTAATAAGCCATGTTGCTCCCCTTCATTGCTGTTTTATTTTACTTCTCTAATGGGAAAATGGCCATGGAGAACATTTTCTGTCAGGCAATGGCCACCTAGAGACCAAATACCAAATTTCACAATTGTTCCTTCTGTTTGACTTCACTGCACTTTGCTGGGGTTACACAGCAAAAGCCTAGAGCTGACTCTGGCCCTCTAGCTACTGCTTCTCTTGGCATTAGTCACTGACTTAACACCACAGGATGAAACAGGTACAAATCCCTGCTCCTCCTCAGTGCTCTGACTAGACTGATAAGCATAACTAAGATGTATCTGTTTTATTCTGTTTCTTCTTGACACCATGAACACTAGTCTTTCATCTCCATTTTCCAAAGGGAGGTAGCATGGCTTGGTTTATTTTAGGGCCTGATAAAAGAAACACATGAGAGATGGCAGGACATGATGAGTGATTAATATTGCCAGTAAATCTTCATTTTGCTAAGAAAATTTTTAGCAGGGTTTACTCTAGCAAGTGCCTTTGCAGTTGCTCTCTCATCCCACAGCTTGGTGACAAGAGCAATGAAAGCCAGCATTGTCAGCTGCTGTCCCACTCCCAGCTGCTGGCTATGTCACACCACCCTGCAGCAATGCCACAACAGCTACCTGTACTGCCTTGTTTTCAAACACATCAGGGAGCAAAACCAAAACACCTTTCTTTCTCCTTCTTCCTCAAAGTTTATTTTATTTAAAGCCAGGTCCATGATCTGATTCACCACTGACACAAAATAAACCAAGTAACATGGTTTCTCCTGACATTAAAACTCCACAGCATAGCATCTGCTTCCATCCCAGGTCTACAAACCAAATGTGTCCTAAGGCCTTGGAGGGGTTATCCCACCCAAGAGTTACACTGGATACACTGAAGCTGAGCAGCTGACAGTGACTGATGATGGCACCATTTTGGAAACAGGGAGCTGCAGCACCCTGCCCAGGGCAGATCCTACTTGTAACACACCATGCAGCCACTGAGTCCACCAACAGCTGTAGTTATCAGCCCACCAAGTGTGACCATTTGAAGTCTCTCTCTGATTGCACCTGTAGCCCCTAAAACACTCCACTGCTCTTTCATTAAAGAACCCCTTCTGGTTTTCTACAGAACAACCCAAACCAACCCTTTGACATAGAATGAAATAACAAATCAGATCCAACTGACAATTTTTCTTCCACAGTTAGTCATGTGAGAAACATGACCATGGTTAAGATGAAAAGCTTTTTTTCCATGAGTCATAAATTCTGGATAAAAAAACTGCAGTATTTCAGGACTGTGGGTTTTGGGAACAAAATTACAGTTAATCATAGAGTCATAAAATAATTTATTTTGGAAGGGACCTGTGGAGGTTGTCTCATGCAACCCCTCTCACAAAGCAAACTTTTACCAGAGCCCTGTCAAACCTTACTCAGGGCCTTGTCAAGCCTTGCTCAGAGCATTATCACACAGCTCTGCAAAACAGCTGGCCTGCTTTGTACCTCTTTCTCCTTTCAAATGTCTTTTTCTAGAGAACTTGTACAATAGCAAATTGAGAAGTGGATATATAAAGGCTACTTAGAAGCTTAAGAGTCTATCACAATGTCTAATTTGAAAATAGTATCACCATGATGAATATAGTTGTTGGGGGGAGGGGGGTTATGCAAATATTCCACAATTTGGAGCTAGAGAGAAACTACGCAGTGACAGAAGGCCAGAATCTGCTCCTTTTTACCTGGAAGCTGAAGTTATGTCACTTGATAGGGATCACTTGTAACAGTGCATTCAAGATCTATATTTTTCTTACTAAAGAGAAAAGACGTACGTTAGCATTGACTTATCAGCTTACTTAAGGCTAGACACTGTTGTCCTTCAGTATATGACAAGATTTTCCTTGATAATGTAATTTTTTTTCTCTCCTCATATAAAAATAGTTCATTCTCATTACAAATTTCAGAAGGAAACAAACCACTCCTCTAAGCAGTACCCAATCCAAAGCTCTGCCAGCACATTCACATGGCCAGACTGGTCCATCACAAGAAGAGAAGCTCCAGAGAGAGCTGCAGCTGGCCCAGCCCAGCTGCCAGACTCACCCTCAGCAGTGTGGGACACTGGGCTGGGTGCTATGGTGCAGGTCCTCAGAACGTGTCTCTGCACACCCCTCCCTGCTCTAAATGACACTGAAGGAGTCCGGATTCTTGTAAGAGCCCAACTGTCATGGGAGCCCAGGTGGAAAATGAACATCTCTGGAACCACCTCTTCACCTCTCTGTGCCTCAGCTTCTCATTTGTAAATTGGTGAGACTGTCATTTCCCTCCTCTGCCTGAGAAGTGCAGATTTAAAGTTCTTTGGGCAAGAATTGTCTCTACTGATATATTGGTAGAGATACTTCAATGCCTAAAGCTAGGAGTCCTCGTGCAGGCTGTGACCTCCAAACAGTCATTCTTTACAAATTACAAGAAAATATTGGGGGAGGGAAAGAGGAGGGAGGAAAGTCTTTTAGAATATAAGAAAGAAGTCAAATCCAACTAATTACCAAGTGCTTCCCACCAGGCTGACAGACTCCCAGCGTGGACATACTCAGTGGTTGTTCTTTATTTCTGAGCTTTACTTTAATCCCTCCTTATTTCTCTTGTTTCATTTCCAGTCAGTTCAGGATCCTAATGTTTTTGCCAACTTATTTTTAATGGGGTTGTTAGCATCCAGGAAGCCTTGTCAAATAATCATTATACAACTACTTTCAAGGACCCCTGTGGTTGCTTCCACTTGCTGTGCATTTCCACCCCCCACCCCCTCACATTAGCAGAGGAGATATTTTTATCACTGGGAGAGCATCAAATTAAAAATCTGGCTGTTTGACCCTGTCCTGCCTGATCATCCAAAGGTGTAGCTGCTCTGCCTGGCTGATGGTCCTTTTACATTATGACTTCGTCTCTGGCAATTCACATTTATGCATTAGCCAATAAAAAAAAGCATTGGTAAACCTTTTCTTGAATACCAAATGGAAGTCTGCCAGCTACAGAAAACACATAAACCTGCTGCTCATCCTCACCCAAATGCAAAACAAGAGGTTTTTTAAAGAGACTTTTAGCTGTTTCTCTCTAAGAACATCTCACCAATTGCTCACCACCCACAGATCAGCCCTTTCAATGGCTATTGCTTCTCAGAAATGCTGAGCATGTGTGTTGCTGAATCTCAGAGCTTTACTCATCTCTGCTAAGGATGCTGCTTGACCTGCAGTATCTTCCTATTCTGACATTTTCTGTCACACAGCTTACACCCCAGCAGATTTGCTTTTCACCTAGTTTCCCAATATTTCTTTCCAGTTTTCTATTTAAAGGAAAATCAGTATTGACTCCTACATAATCTTCATGGCCAGATATTTCAGGGGTTCTAAAAATCTTTAAAATTGAGATGTAATAGTAGACCTTGACCAAAGTGTCAGAAGAGCTTAGCTCCCACAAGCTGCCACTGGAAACTGGTAGATTCAGGTGGACTGTGGCCATTGAGATGCTTAGAGTTCATGAGACCTTTTTCTCTCTGTGGCCAGACCCACAATTACTCTCAGCAGTACTTTTGCACGAGAGAGAGAGATGATGGCAAATGGGTTACATGCATTGCCATTTGGCACCACAACTTTCTGGCAGAAGACAATTGCTATTTCCTATCTGGTGCTGCACAAATGAGAGCTTTGTGCTGCTGTGGTCTCTGGCTCACCAGCTAATGCTGCTCCCTGAAGCAGTGATCTCAGATCCAGGTGCTAAAATGTTGTGATGGTTGTTGCCCTGGTTTCAAAAGAATATTGAGAATAACTTGATTAATGTTAGCAACATGAAACCTCTACCAGTTTCAAGACAAAACCCAGGAACTCAAGAGCACAGAACCAAAGTCTTCCCTTGCAGCATCTACCCCTCCTGCTAGACTTTTCCCATTGGAGAAGGCAGCCAGAGGTTCCAGAGTTGTGATTTTGAATGTGATTTACCTTTTCCAAGTTTATTCTTTCACTAGGACAGGCTTGGTAGACTCCTGGGTCTGAATACATTTTGTGAATCAGCTGAAAAGAATGACAGCGCAGAATCGGTTGGAGTTTTCTTAGGTCTACTTTACTGGAGAAACCCCACAGAATGAGTGTGCTACTTCATCCATTTGGTCTGGTGCTTTTACAGGAACTCAGGGAGAAATCTGCCTCTCGCTTGAGACAGTAAATCTGTTGGCAGACATCCATTTTTAGCACTGTTCTTCTTGCATTTTTCTGGCAGAGTCAAATATTTTTGAGAATAATGTAACTAGCTAGTTGAAGACAGCTGTCACTCACAAAGAGGATAAATCCAGCACGGAATGGGTCAACAGTCATGTCTGAGGAAGGAGTTCTGTTGCTCTTTTCCTAATGGCTCCATCCAGGGAGAATTAAAACCAGTCTGAAGCTGCTCTACCTTCAAAGGAGCTGAACCACCTTGGGACCAACTCAGGCTGGGGATGCAGCAAAGTCACAAAAACCCCTTTGTGTGTCTGTTTCTCTGTGGCAGGTCGCATTACTGTATGTGTAAATGGAATTATTCATAGTCACACCAGGTCCCACTTAATTAGAGATTAACCTTGATTTTATTTTTTGAAATTTAAAAGCCTGAGAAACCCTGATTCCTCCTAGCTTGCAAGAAAAAGCAGGTTCCATTTTGTAGCCCTGGATGGTGCATCCTGCATTATGCTTGCACTGAATTTTGTGCCTTACCAGCCCAGCAGAGGTGCAGATAATTATGCTTAATGCAGAATGTGATTAGTCTATTCCAATGACAAGCTTCAAGGTATATTTCAAGGTAATGACAGTACAACAAATTGCACAAAATTATGCTCTTGACAAACTTCACCCTTTTTTGAGTTGTCATTTGTGAACCAACCCTGATTACTATGAATTTATTTCTTGTTCATAAATATTCCCCAATTAGTTTCAATGAATAATTTTCAACCTGTTACTTGTAAACAATTGATAGCTATGAATATTTGCTATTCATTATTGATGTGGTAAGGCTAGTCACCAGGGGTATGTGTTATTGTTTCTGCATTTTTATTGGACAACTGTTTTAAAGAGGAGAATAATGAATCCTAATATGAATAGTGTAAGGAATACAGAATCCAAGTGACAATTATCAAGTGAAAAAAACACTTCTGTCAAAATTCTTGACTGGGAGATGGTAGGAGTCCAAGAATTTACACATTGTAACCAGTACAGCCTCTCAAATCACAATGAACAAAATCATTTTTGTTCACAAAAGTATTCTCAAGCCACTACCTTTAAGTATTGTTTAAAGATCTACAGTGCCAGACATCATGCAACAATCTTTTAAGTGTGGCAGCTATTATTTCAAATGCTAAGAAAATTTACTTAGAAAGCAGAATTTGGTAATAGTTTTGAGGACTTAGAAATACACTAATGAGTCTTTGCAGAAATAGCTCTTCTTGACTGGTTATTACAACAGCTTCACAAGAGGATTGCCATCTTGCATAATTTAACAATAATGCTGTTAAACCTTGTAAGTAAGCAAGTGAAAATGCTTAAAGTTTTTTATACATAGTTGCTACATCTACAGTATTAGGAATTAAAACTGTCACAAGGAAACTATCATTTAAAAGTATCCAGGTTCCAAGTTTCACTTGCACAAGCCATGAAGCAGATCCTGAAACTATGACAAGTTCTTTTTGAACTGAACCTTCTTGGAGTAACCACTCCACCCTGTTGATCCTAATTTTTGTACTCTCTAGTTACATGGTGTGCTTCTGTCAGTGAACTAGGGAAAAGGATGAGTTTCAGGAAGAACTCTACATTAAAAATCAAGACTGCAATTCAAGCACCCAAAAGCTGGAAATTACACTGATCTTACTACTGATTCCTCACTGAAGTCCTCCTGTCTGCTCTGCCTCCAATATTCACTCAGTACTCTGCCAAACAGAAAACTGAAACTTGCAGTAAGATGCATTTGGAAACATCAAAAAGTAGTAAAGCCGATCTCACTCATAACTCCCTATACCATCAGCACAGCTAATTTTTACCCAAAAAGCACTAGCCAGTATGTGCAAGAATGGGAAATATGCACTGGAAAAAGGATGTCAACACTGACATTCCCTTGACCAGGGTGCAGGTACCCAGATAGAATTTTCCCTCAAGCCTTACAATCAAAACACAACACTCTAGCAAATCCAGCTTCTCCAGCAGAATGAATGTGAAAACAGCAACTTAAGAGTATTTACAGTGGATAAAAATAACCATTTCAGTTAAACTACATCTTCAACACCCAAATTAAGACCTAAAGGCAAGATTTAAACCCAGACATCTCTGCAGTAGACAGACTGTTCTGTTAAACAAGAACTTAATTCTAATATGGTTTATCATACAAAGAAATAATAGCACAAGGAAAAAAGAGAGAAGAATTTAATACAATTTCTGAAAAAAAGACTTTGAAAGAGCAGTTGATGAATAAAGGGCAGCATTAGGAATTAGGTATAATTCCAAGCATTTCTGAATTAAACACACTATAGTCCAACAAACTGAACAAGGACCCCAGGAGTTCACCTGCTGAACATGGAACTGGGATTTGTCCTAATGTTATGACAAGTGCCACATACCAACTCAAGAGAAAATTAGACATTTTCAGCAGACATCCATGTGGGAAACCTTACAAATAGAGCCCAATGCCACACACTGAGGGAAACCAAAATTGAACATCTGTTCATTAACTGATCTCTGTCCACTGAGTGCACTGAACGAGGCTGGGGCTCAGTGTCAAAATAGAAAATGCTTATTTAATTAAAATCTCATCATCAGAGACACAACATGGCACAAACACCCCTGATTCTCTCTTTCTTCAAAAAAAAATTGTCCTTATCTTTGGAAACTACTAAAAATCTTTTAATATACTTCAGTCTGTGTGTAGTTGTTACACACAAAGCCTTCTGCTGTGGTAGGAGGCCTCAGCTGGGAAAGCAGCAAAAATGATTTTTCACAAAGCTTGAATGTCACAACCTTCACCAGAAAAAAGCTTAATTTTACATCTTTCTATAAAACCATCCATGTCACTGATTTCATCTAAAAGCTAAGATTAGGTAATGGAAGGGTAAAAGTAAAGCTTTGATGTTTAGATTTTAGGTCTGGTTGCTATAAGCACTGTAAATTGGTTCTTCAATAGAGAAAAGGTGAAGACAGACAATGGAGTCATCCCTGAACAAGGTGGCTAAGCTGGAAGAAACCAATATAAGTGTACTTTGGCCTGCCAAAGGGAGCCCTGTGAGGTAGGTAGGCTATAGAAATGCAGGACTCCATACATTAACAATCACAGAGGCACTCTAATCAGGACTGCACTTTAAACTTCTATCTCAATGGCAGCAAGAATTGTAGGCTGTGTGTGATTGGAGTGAACATTCCTTGACTTCATAATGTCCTAAAACTTCATTCAAGGTCCTTCTGGAAAGGATAAAATAAAGTGGCATGCAGTGACTGCATTGACATCCTTTTGGAAAAATCAATAATGAATATAAGTGAAGGGTCAAGAAAGAAACGGATCCACTGCTGGGCTAACCTGGAGGGTTTAAATCAAACTAACTAGATTTGATGAAGAATGAAGTCTCTCTCATCACTGTATTTTAGGTGAACTTAGTTAATTACACTGCTGCTGAGAGAGAAGTGCTAATTAGATCCTGGCAGAATCCCCAGAAGTAACATGGTTGATACTGTGAAAGTTTCCTGTGGGCACTCAGCTTTCCAGGGGGCTGTGATCTGGTCCCATGGCATTCGTGCCCTCCCAAGGCCTGTGCCTCTTTCTTCACAGTGATGGGCAGTCATGATCAGTTATGCACTGAACAGACATTCCAACACACCAGGCAGACTGAAAACTCTCATTGCCTGTAAGAGCCAAGAAATGGTAAATAAGGAGGAATGAAGGTGGAGAGGAAGGAGGAAAAGATAATTCTGCTGTCAAACGTATGGGCAGGCTGATTTGTCTCTGAAGAACTGCAACGTGTCTTGCAGATGCTGTTGGTGTCAGTCCCCAGGGCATGAACACACCTCTGAAAACCTTAACCTTTCCACTGGACACACAGAGCAGTAAGACTGTGTTAGAAATTCCCCTGAGAAAAGGTAAAATCCTCAGGTAACAAAATTTGATGCCAGGGCTCCACCCTAGCCTATACTGAAAATTCATAAACCAAGTGTTGGTTTACTGCCTGATATTCAGGATTACACTGGGTGGGGGGTGGTTATCCAATATGTTCTACACTTCCTGACACAATACACCAAGAGAGAAAATTGCTAGAGATACTTTTTGCCCTCCTTTTCTACTGAACAAATTCTTCTATGCTTCTGTGCACAGGGATAACTGTTAGACATTACAGAAAAAGTTGTTTGCAGTGGCCCCTAATTAATGGTGAATAACACTGGATGCCAATGAGTCCATTTTCCCAGTGCTCAGATACTAGCAGTAAGCCTTCCCTGTGAGAGCATAAATCTGATGAAAATTCTGTTCATTCTGCAGCTCAGATACAGACAACATTTGTTCCTCTATTTTTCCAAAATGAACATATAGTCATCAGATGTAATTGTTTACCAAATTTAATACTTTTCTACAGTGTCATTCTGGAGCTTGAATAAGTGCAAATAAGGCAGAACTGTAGCACAGAGGAGGAAAGAAATTGCTTATAGAATCCACACAAGCCTTCATTGTGCTTCCAAACCACTTCAGCCTGGCTGTGCTATTTGTACCTTATTAGCACCATCTAAGGGAAGAAAATGGGAATCACCTAAAGGCAATATACAATTTGTAAACAACGGTGAAGTCTTTTCACCGTGTTGGAGATCTATGTCAGAATAGTACAACCTGAGGGAGACAAAACCCCCATCTTTTAGTTCTCATGTGATTTAGAATGAAGGACTCATTAAATTTATCAGTGGCAAAAAAAAAAAAATCAGAACATTATACTGTAATTTAACAAGTGTGGCTTTCAAATGGAGCTTAATGCTCGTGCAGAAATAAGAAACAGTGAAAGTTTTTTTCTTCACAAGCAGCAAGTTCCCCATTCATGGAAAAAAGTGTGGGATGTGATGGCCTACAAAAGACTGAAATTACTGAAAACAGATTGTAATATTTTTTAAATGCACTTTGTTAGGAGGTGGGGGGGCGTTGTTAATATCTATCTAAAAAAAAAGAACCTAAGGGCTTGGATTCATTGTAATGACAATTTGGTATGACAAAGAATCACCTCATAAATCAACTTGGAAAGTAACATAGCTCAGCACTTGGCTGGAGGTGTAGAAATTACCATCTGGCCACTCAATGGGCCATTCCCTGTCTATCTTTAGATCTTTAATACGAATACTAAGTCAGAGAGTTTTATACCTAACTAGTCAGAAGAGTCCTCCAGCTTCTGACTGAGATGTGCTGGATGGCTGCTGGGAGGTGCCAGGGCATTAAGAAGTTCCTGCCTGGGCCAGTGCTGTAGGAAAAACCTTCCACTGCCTTGACTGGTCCTGCTGGGACCAGTGAATCCATGGAGAAATAGTTGGCAAAGAAAACCGTACCTGAGGAAGAGCCTTTGTTGCTGGAAATAAAGCAAAAGTGTGACTGACTTCTGGAAGCTGATGTCCTATGCTACATTTGTTTGCTACAAGTGTATTCTGCACTGCCTTCTTTCTTCTTCAGTTCAGCCCTGTTCAGCTTGATTACTTACGTGTTTTCATCACAAATACTCACTATAGGTTAGACTGAATTTATGCCTTTTTTCTGTCTTCTCTTTTTGTCATTGGACTTCTGTTTGTGAGTTCTAACATTGATCTCTTAAATTTTAAACACAAAAATCTAATCTGTATTAAGCTAGTGCAAATTATTATGAAGATTTTTTTTTCCTAACAAAATAACTTTACCAATGAATAGAGAAATAAGTTATCAGCATGTGAGACATGCTGGCATCTGCTCCATTTACAAAATAACAGGACAGCAAAACAGAGTGAAACAACTAGAATACCTACATGAAGGAAAATAATAGGTCCTTCAATGTAGCAAGTAAATAGCAAACGAGATACAATGGCATAAAACCAAAGCCAGAGAAATTCAGGTTAGAAATAAGGCCCAGCTCTAACAAAGATTGCAAACAGCCACAGAAGTCCTTTGTTACATTTTTTGCTGGGACCTCCATCGTGTTCATTTTTAAGTAGGACATGACATCTTTCCAAAAGCTCTACTCTGCTTCAATTACAAATTAATTAATCTAAATCTTCTTTTCATTTTATAAAGGAGGTCAGACTAAAAGATCACAATGATAAAAAATAAATTGAATCCCTCTTACTTAGACTGTGAATAATTTGACAAATATCTCTTTTCTTGTTCGTTAACATTTCCACATGCTGTTTGTCCTGTATTGGCTCAGTAAATAGTATTTTTTGAGCTCTTTACAATTGCAAAAACTTTATCCATAAATAATAACAAGATGATCTATTTCTTACATGGCAATTTCAAATTTTCCCAAAGAAAACCTTCAGACATTAATTTCCATTTCTATTGCTTGATAATTTAAGATGCAAAATTTGCTTTATATGCTCAGTCTAAAATTTTCTTTTCAGTTAGATACTGTGGCAAGCATTCTGTCCCAAGGGACTGGCCACAGCACACAGAGAATAAACCACAGATGTGAATCTAGTCTGACTGAATTTATTTAGAAATCTAAACTTTTGTCACAGATTTTACAGAAACAGGCTTAGTTCAACTTATAGGCTAATTCAGCATCCCTACAATGTAAAGGAAAAGAATTCAGGAGCTTTCACAGCTAGTCAGAAAAGACCTGAGGAGATGTCTATCTAAGCATCATATTCAATCTTTTGCTGCAAACCAACCCATTCATTTTCTTGCTTTCATTTCATCTGTCCCCTGGATTACAGACAGTCAGCAACTAAAACAAAACAAAACCTAAGTGGCATAGAAATAGGCCAAAGAAAGCCAACAAGAAATAAAGGATCTTGTTCAACATGACAGTTTAAGTCACCCTCAGAATTTTCACCTGCCCCAGCAACAGAGCGGGAACAGAGCAACAGAGCTTCCTCTACTGACCAGACAACACACACTCAGGGTTTGTTTCCAAGCCTATTTTACCCAGCACTGTTGTGTGACTTGAAAAGGAGAATGAGTATGATTATGAAGAAAAAACAGTCCAGAGGTAGAAAGGTTCACTAATAGTTTATCAGCCTTTTAATTTTCTGAAGCTTCAGTTCATATCTACTCAAGCACAGTATTAAACATTAAGATAAAGCCATTATACCCCACCTCTTGCTGGTGGCTGCTGGGGGTGTACATGAAGAGAGCAACTAAAGTAAGCCAAACTTCTAGGAAATGCCATTATCAGAATCAGAACTTGTTATGCTTTTCATAAATCGTAGCAGAGAGAGAAATATATGAATTACTGTTGCTACACATTAAACCCATTTGATGTCCATCTCAAACATTATGAATGTTTCTATTCTCTTTACCTGCACTGCCTCTGGAAAGCTTGCATTACTTGGGCCAAACTTTTCCTGAAGTTTTTATTAACACATCTGCTGGCTGAACAATTTTTACTTAACTCTGTTGTAAATGGAGTTCAAGTGCAAACCCATCATTTCTCCTCCTTTCCCAAACCAAAGTCTTCAAAGGACCACGACAGACCAGAAGTCTTCTGGTAGTCCTGGAGCTGAGGACAATCTCTGGGCTTTATCTGCACAGCACATACCACAACATAGTAATATAAAGCTGAACATGCTAATCTGCGTGGCTGACACCTTTGCTGAAGTACCAGCTTGGTAACAACAGTCAGTGTTGTCAGAGAGCAGCACAGGGTAAGATGCAAAGCTCCCAGCAGCCTGTTTGCCATTGGAGACAAGCAAATCACTCTCCTAGAATAACTGAATAACTGCCCTTTGCTCAAGGAAAAAGAAGGTACTATGTGATATATAGGAGGTAACACAGTTAAAGAGAAAGGAAAAAACATACTAGGAAGTGCAAACAACACAGCTGTAGAGGAAACAGTAATGATTTGCATTCTGTTGTATCCATGCAGGATCTAAGTTCATTACTAGAGTGTGTACCTGCTCAGGAAGCTGCATGCTACACAACATATATGATGTTCTTTAATCTAACAAAAGGTGTATATTACACTTCCATTGGGGAACAGGTTTTGTATTAATACCTACTCGAAAATTACTAAGAACATTGCTGGTGCTATAAAAATAATAAACTGTAGTAATAACAGTAAGTTGTATTTGTGAATAGATAGAAGCTTGATCAGCACAAAGTTCATGCCACAGCAAAGATTTCATTTCCACTGAAAAAAAGTAGTAAGATGTTCCTCTACAATGGGCTTCAGTGAGCTTTTATAAACTATTTTATATCTATCAAAATTATGTGCATTGTTCAGGAATTGCATTGACTTCAAATCCTCAGGTTGCTCTGGGAACACATTAGCTTTATTACTTTAGATTAGCTTTACAGATTGTACTCACAATGCATTTCAGTTAACAATTTAGCAACCCACATATTTCATGAATCCCCAGATTTATTTATTTGTTCTCCTGTACACCAACACAGCTCCAGGGAAGTTAATGCATCTTCACTAATTTGTGCCAAAATATAAGGATTATTGTGAAATTATGTTCTCATCAAAGTCAATAACATTTTCCACTGGTTTCAACAGAGCCAAGTTTTTAGAACTCCTCCTTGCATCTTTTTGTGTAACCAGAGGATCAGCTTCACCCAGCTAATTTCACACATCCAACTGCTGTTCAATAAGCTCTGTCTCTCTATATATATATTTATAGGAATGAAAGGGGTTGCCTTAGGACGATTCAGTAACTCTAGCATCCCAGTCACACTTGGGAAATCTTTGTCCCCCTCCCTGTAACACAGAGTAACTGCTCTTGACTGTACTGAGGACCCTTGAGATTGTGAGGTAAGATGAATGCTAGAAAGAATGTATTAAGGTAAAAATTGTGACTGAAGGATGACTCAAAATAAATGGTCCAGCCGTTGCCAGTAAAGCTGAAAACAAATGCACAAAACCTGAAAGTTTGGAGATGAAGATTAGACATGAAGAACACCCTTTTTCCTCCCTATCAGTCCCTTGCACACAGCAGTGCTGGTAGAGGCTCATGGGGCTGAGCTGTAGAAGGGACATCCTTGCTCTCTTCCTGAAAGAAAGATCCTCATTCAGCCAGAACATTTATTTACACAATAGCATGATATTATCTAATTCCATTACTCGAAGGAGGACATTTGTAGGGTATACAGTGTCTACAGGTATTTTAATAAATAGTGTGAACAAGGAAAGGAATATGCACCAGCCCACAAGTTCAGATAGCATCTTCCAGCATAGAAGTCTCTGTACAGCTCTTGAAGACTAGATTTTCTCTTCGATTCCTTACCTAGGTACTTCTAAAATTATTAACAAGTACCCAAGACCCTGTCCCCAGGGAGGACTGTGGGAGCCTTTTTTTTTGACCAGAAACCCATGGAGTCACTTGGTTCAGCCCAAAACAGGCTGAGCTATACATAAACTACATGCAACCAGAGCTGCCCTTAAAGCCCAGCAATTAACCTCTCCAGGTAAGCATAGTACTTAACTACACTCACTATTAGATAAGTTTTCTAAGGTGTAATCTAAATTTCTCTAGCTGCAGGCACACATATAAATCTTATTATAAATATATATATAAACCTTATTATATCACAGAATCACAGAATGTCAGGGGTTGGAAGGGACCTCGAAAGATCATCTAGTCCAACCCCCTGCCAGAGCAGGATTCCCCAGAGTAGGTCACAACAAATCTTCCCTGACCAGGAATCGAACCCGGGATGCAGCAGTGAGAGTGCCAAATCCTAACCACTAGACCAACACCCCAAGCACAATTATCTTAGAGAAACTTTATAAACCTTATCATGTATAAATCTTATTATGTCTTTTCAAAGCCCAGTGAGCATAAGGAGTATATTTCTCTGTGTGGAAACTTTCTACAGGTTCAAAGATGTTGCAAACCCTCAGGTTCCGCCTTCCTAAACTAAACTAAAACACATTAGTTCTAGTATTTAACTTTATGTAAGAAAGAAAACAAAGAAAACCTCTTGTCATTCTCATCTGGACTCCCTGGTTGAAGTCTATTACTTGTCTTAAAAAACTGTGATAAGGCCCCCACAGCATCACAGAGGGTGGAATGAACAAATCCTGCATCTAAAACACAGCTCTTGGATTGTCTCCAGAGTTACCTTTGCCTTTGCCATGACAATGTCAACTCATATTTAGTTTGTGATGGAAAACCTGTAGGCTTGGTCAATGAATAATGCCTAACTATTCTCTGTTTAAAGCTTGTAGGTTTGGACTTTTCCATCCAAAGTGCATTTTTGTAGAAGTGTTTAAAGACTTGACCTTATTGATTGCCAAACAGGTCCCAAATTCATAAAGAATTCTGCTCCTTTTCTGCAAAGCCTCTGCAGTCCCTTCCAGCTGGTACAACCTACAAAATCTATAAAATAAACTCAATTCCAGCAGACAAGAACCTGGTGAACATATAGTAGTGAACCAGACCAACAACCAGAGTTCACTTAATATCTGTTCCTGACATGAGTTGGTTATTGGCATCAACAACTTATTTCAGTACAGTTTTGAACCCACTGTAGACATCCACTAACAATGATTTTGTCTGGAAAACACTCCCTTTCTGTTTCAGGAAGGCATGCTGGGATGTGCTGCTTACCTCTGTTATCTGTCTGAACGCAAGACGTTAATTTATCATGACAAGCAGCCTTGTACATATTTAAGGGTAGTTCTCTCTTCCTGCAGTCTGCTTACACAAATATAGCCTGGCTCGAGTATCACAGTCCTCCTGGAGTATATTTTCCTATCCTAAGGTCATCTCTAGATTTTTCTGTCCGACAGTTCTCACATTTAGAGCACAAAATACTTTGCAATCCTGACTCTCTACCAGGTCACAAAGCATTTTGCATAGATCTTTCAATAAGACTTGCAAAAGAAGTCCTGCTTGACTGTTTTCAGGGGCTCTATTGCCTGTGTAGTTAAGACACAAGGGAGGAGCAGTTGTCCATCCACTTCCACCACAGCCAGTCATAATCTCTGTCACAGAGATTCTAAAACTTTTGACAGGAACAACCAGGTTTTGCCTGGATGGAGAGAGCAAAGCCGTGTGCAAAGCAGAGCCCCTGGTGTTCACACACTGAGCTGACACACTGCAGATCACAAAGTGTAGCGTTCAGGACAGAGGGGCCTTTAAAACATAGACAGGCTTTGGAGTATTTCCTAGGAACATACACTGGTGCTCTTCAGGAGTATTACACAAACTTAGATTAAAAAAATGCCTCCGTGTCAGAAGGTTATATAGCAGTATCTATGAAAAGGGAAGGAGAAATCACTCATTTTGCCCCATTTTATGAATAAAATCATCACCAGAGAAAGGGCATCAAACCCACTACAGGCAGCCTGTCACAACGTTTCTCCATCTAGCTGCTTCACACGAATATTCAGGTACTCCAATTCTGTCTCTGCATAGAAAGAACTTACATGAGGAAGGAACATAAAAAGAGCAGCACAGAGCAGACAGTGGTTCTTGTCACTCTCTGCAGAAATCTTTTCCTCTCTGTACTGTCAGTTCCAGTAGAAAAACCATCGTGCACCATTTCAGCTCTTCCTGATTCATTGCTTTAGGCTGCAGTCATTGTGTCAGGCATTCTCCATCTTTTCCCACAGATATTGACAAGAAAGGACAAGGAGCTTCCAGAAAGTCATACTTTGCACATCTTGACACACCTGCCTTGTTCTCCAACACAGTTCAATGTCATCTTTGCCCTTTGAGGTGATTCCTTTTGAATTTTCTTGTGGTGTTTTCTCACCTCAAAATGCTCTAAACAGCCTTTAATGAAGATGAAAACTGCAGTCCCTGAAACTAAAATATTTCCTTCAGAAATAATATTTCATTAATATTCAGTCCCTCTTCATTAACTTATGCCATGGAGGAGTCTACTTGTGCTTTGCAGTAGCACCCATGGTACAGCATTGGCACCCTTGGTGACAGCAGTAGTTTACCCTTAGAGGTTTTTTTCTCTCCATATGCTGGAATTACATGTTTCCATTTCATGACTGTTCTTATTTGTGGGTTATGTCCTTGTTCAGTTCAGAGCCTTCTTGTCTTGCATCTTGTTACTCTAATCCTCAGAAGATAAAATCTGTACAGCACCAATGATTTGTAATAATTTGTATCTTCTACAACAGTTTTCTTCTGATGAGAAAGTAGACAGTGTTTTACTGGTCCAGGACTGAATCCTCAGTTCCCTGAAATCTGTAGTCAGAAGCAGCCAAGAGTAGCTTTTAAAATATACTAAAAATGCATTAATTAAAATAGTGAGACAGGTTCTTCCAAAGCCTGTTTACCTCAAAACACTTTTTTCCACAGGGTAGTCCTGCCTTTCTCTGAACTCCCTCTGTGCATTACACCCACTTCTTGATAGCTGCTTCTTTGCCACACTTGATTTTGATCTTGCTGGTGAGGAAGGAGGCAGCCTTTAGTCAGCCCAGCCTAACTCAGCAGGTAACTTCTTTATTACAGCCATCTGTATGCCGTGCCACAGCCAGCCAATCTTTTTCTTCATTGATGCACGAGACTCCTATTTTGAACCCAGACCCTCGGGACTTGGATGGAATTGCACACTGACTGGTAGGCATGGAGCAGAGGCACACCTTCCAGGTTCCCCTTTGGCTCAGTCCATGTGCTCCTGGTGGACATGCATGTACACCAACCTGGCAAGAAACTGCTCCATAACCTACAAATCAGAGCTCTGCACCCTCATCACCTGCTGAATACAATTCAGCATGCAGAAAGCCTGATGCTACCCTCATATACAGCAGAGGGAAAATAGGAGCTGGAAGCTGCACAGGTGAAGTAGCAGGACCCTGATAACAGTATTGGATTATACACTTTGTCAAGTAGGGGGGGGGGAAAAGACACAGAGAGGAGAGAAGACAAGTAGATCATATTAAAGGAAGAGAAGATGCATTCATTCTTCATATGCAGCTTGCCCAAACTGATCAGTAGTTTTCTCTTCATTTGTATTTATATTGCAAAAATCCATTTCATTCTCATCTGATTCAGATTACTAAAGGATAAACAGCTTGGGTTCCAGGACATGGACTGATAAATAGTTCATTTGGTCTTTAGCAATCTGCACTTTCATATACAAATGATTGAAGTCTCCCAACCTTGAAAGATCCGTCCTCATTCCTGAGATTGCTACATAGTGATTCAAGAAGCATCTTCAGCAGTGTAAGAAGTCTGGTTGAAGCAGCATGGTAAACAGCTCTGCACCAAGCTAGACTCCACCCTACACCTGAGCTTGTGTCTTGCTATTGTACTGAGATTCATGTGAGTGCTGCACTCAGCCTCTCTCAAACTACAAGGAAGGTACTCAAGAAGCAACTTAAGGCCAGGAGGAAAGGTAGAGAAAAGTTCAAGGAAGTCCTCCATTCAGAAACCTGCATGAGCTACAGCTGAGAGAGAAGGAAGGAAGAAGAGAGGGAAGAGTTGAGTTCACTTGCAAGGAAAATGTTGATCAAATTTTGTAGGAATCTGTGGTTTATGTGACTCTCATTTTCTGCAAGGAAGAAACGTTCACATTCTACAGGTAACCACTCCTGAAGCAATTTTGCTAGGAGTAATTTTAGTCCTGCTGAAGTCTGACTGCTTTGATTCATTTCCCCTCAAATGTATTGTTGTGTTGTTATTCCTGTCACGTAAGGGCTAATATAAGCATATTTGGGCTGGGTTTGCAATGAGATGGGAAGCAAGACTCACACAGCTGGCTCAGTGCTGGCTAACCACAATGTAAAACACATGCCTGTCACTTGCTCACAGAATCATAGAGTGTTAGGGGTTGGAAGGGACCTCTGGAGATCCTCTACTCCAACTCCCCTGTCAGAGCAGGGTCACCTACAGCAGGTTGCATAGGATGGTGTCCAGGCAGGTTTGGAACGTCTCCAGAGATGGAAACTCCACCACCTTCCTGGGCAGACTGTTCCAGTGCTTTACCACCCTCAAAGTAAAGAAGTTCCTCCTTATGTTTAGCTAGAACTTCCTATGTTCAGGATTGTGCCCATTACCTCTCGTCCTGTCACTGAGCACCACTGAGACAAGGCTGGCTCCATCCTCCTGACATCCACCCATTAAGTATTTACAAGCATGGATAAGACTTCCCCTCATTCTCCTCTTCTCCAGACTAACCAGCCCTAGTTCTCTCAGCCTTTCCCTGTAAAAGAAAGTCCCCTAATCATTTTTGTAGCCCTTTTCTGCACCTTCTCCAGAAGTTCCCTGTCTTTCTTGAACAGGGGAGGCCAGAACTGGACCCAATACTCCAGATGTGGCCTCATCAGGGCAGAGTAGAGGGAGAGGATAGAAGACCTCTTCCTAGCTCCTGGTCCTGGGAATTTAAAACAGTATCTATCACACCCTGCATTGCAGGATCTCCCAGTGACTGAACACAAGCAGGTCAGTGGAGGCACCTCATATGACGATGGCTGAAGGCTTGAGGAATTTCTTTGCACTGTTCAGTAGAGTTGAACGGACTATCATCTTTTCCTGGAGGACCCTTTCAGATTTCTCTCCTGTATTTCCGATTTGTTTGCTCAAGTTCATTGTGATTCTTAATGTATCTAATCAACAGGGAAATACTCACAGCAAAATCTTTTTTATACAGTCTACAGCTTTTCTACCTAATTCTTTCATAGCCTTACAGCATAGCCTTTAATAAACTTCTTTTTCTTCCTCCAGCTGAGTTGCTAGATTTCTTTTCTCATTAACACTGTATAATATACCCTTGATTTGCAGCCTCACTAGTCTTGGAGATTTCTTTTTTTTTGGTAATATAATTAAGTTAGTTTTAAAGATCAAACACAAGCATTTAACCTGTCAAAAACAAAGTTCAAGCCTGCAGCTTCCTGTATCTCTGCCACTAAAGATAACAGACCTGATCTTGTATGTTTTTTTACTCAAGGAAACCTCTCAAGTTTGAATGGGAATTTTGAGTAAGCAAGGATTCATGGTGAAATATGGCTTCAAATCCCTGCTACCTTGTTCAAGGGCACAATAAATTGCTCTCACACTGGGAGTCTAACGAAGATAAAGGGAAAGGTATCCTCCCCTCAGTCTGGCATCCCAGCACTGCTAATGAGTTGTAAGGGTTATAGCAGCAGCCAAAGCACGATATACCCTCTAAAGGAGGCTGTTTCAGTGGGAGCAAAACTAAACCAGAATTAAACACTGTCAAAATCCCCATCTTTTATGTACATTGCTGAATATTAACTTAGGTGTTAGTCACAACCCACTGTAGCTCACTCCCTCCAGAGAGGAAATCTCACTCCCTCCAGAGAGGAAATTTCAATGACAATACTCATTTGATGACAATTAACCATAGATCAGAAGGCAAAGCCAACACAGCATAGTCTTGATTCCAGTCAGTTTTAGCAGTTCTCCTCATTTTTAGACTTTTCAGTTGTGAATACTCCCAGTGTCTCCAAACGAGTCAGTTTTTAATCCAGATGGCATTTTTCATGGCACAACCTACACCAGCTACTTATTTCTCTTAGTCTGAAAGCACAACCCAACCAATATTTTTTGAGCTAAGGGAGTCCTAGTTCCTTTACTGAACATCTCT
Organism: Galbula dea; assembly: GCA_013399015.1. Taxonomy (NCBI): domain Eukaryota; kingdom Metazoa; phylum Chordata; class Aves; order Piciformes; family Galbulidae; genus Galbula; species Galbula dea. The sequence continues at coordinate 2,715,155 of VWZX01000352.1, forward strand.
CTTCCATTCACCTACACACTGCAGACAGGATATTTTTCCAGTACTCACCAGTATAAATTAACATTCACTAGAAGTGGTGATTTTGTAACAACCTCAGACCGGCGAACTCAAAACTGGACCTCACATTTCTAGTGCTGATAGTCTCACTTCTGAACTGACCTAACACTGAAATTTTGCTGTCCAGTTGCAGTTCTCCAAGTTACTCTTTATAATCACATTACACAGTAAACAAATGCCCTAGTTTATTACAGAGTCAATTGCTGCAGTCACCCTGTATTCACCATCTCTGGTGTCTCTACATGTTACCTTGCAGCATCACATTTTACTATTAATAACAGGCTACGTTGTGAAACCAGAAACTCAGAGAAGAAAACATCAACCTAAATAAGCTCTAGGGCAAATAGAGCAAGAAGGAAAGAAGTAATGAAAATTCCCTAAAAGCTTGTTTTATAAAGAGAGTATGCAAATATTATAATACTGTACACCTGAAGATAATTGCATTTAAAATTTCCCCTTCTTGTTGGGTTGCAGGAGAAACAGCAGCTAATGAGGGGAAGGAAGGGAATCACTTCAGAAATGGCAAGAGGCTTTTAAAGCTTTGTAGCTCTAGCTCAGCTGGAGAAGTATCCCAAAATTTCCGGTTTTTCGTCTTAAAAGTAATGAAAAAGAAACCTTATCACAAGACAGGGAATTTGGCAATCATTCTAGTGTTCTTCACTGAGTTTGTTTCCAGCATCTTTGGATGACACAGACTGGATGCATTTCAGGAAAATGACATAGTCTTATTAATGCAAGCAGTGCACGGTTGGTGCTAAACACTGAGAAGTGAGTTAATATTTAAAATATTTTTCCCCAGTTGAGGTACCAGAGCACTGGCACAGACTGCCCAGAGAGGTTGGGGAGTCGCCTGTGGAGGTATTCAAAACCTGTCTGGACACCCTTCTGTGTGACCTGATCTAAGGAATCCTGCTGTGGCAGGGGGGTTGGACTACATGATCTTTCGGGGTCCCTTCCAACTCCCAATGTTCTGTGATTCTGTGGTAGTTGTACCTATACACATTTAGAGAATTGGCTCTTGCAGTCATGAATGAAGCATGGTAGCCTCATACTTCACACCAGCAAGAGCACCCAAGTGAAAGCTTTGTGTGGAACTACTAGACAGACTTTTAATGATTATTAAACTAGACAAGGAAACCCACAGCTCAAAGTAGAGATGACCTGTCAGAATCCTGATGTTTCTGGAGCTACAGCAAAACATGCCGATCCCTTTCAGATTCCCAGTTCAAGTCCACACAAAACTCAGTGAATAAAATCTTCCTGCACCAAGGTGAAAAACTCCACATTTCCACCTGTATGCCTGCAATGACAAAACACTAGGGAAAAAAAAAAAACCGACAAAAACCAACATCAGCCTCACACTGCAGACTTTCCTTTTGCCTTACCCTTATGGAAGACTGTCTTGGTGTTTGGATGAGAACTTCACACACACAGCAACACTAATAAAGTAACACAGAAAATTAGAATTCTGTGTGACTGTTCCTTATAACATTAGGGACATAAATAGGATTGAGCTGTTTTCATAGGTACCTTCAGGACAAAACAAAAACTTTTTTCAGACAAGAATTATTTTTCCATTAAGTATATACACTTAAGAGTAAGCAATTAAAATTAAAGTATCTGCCATACCATGACAGGAGCAGCCTTCTCTTTACGCACACCTCCTTTCCCTGAATACCCACGAAGAGGAAGCCTCCCTTCTATTTTGGCTGGCAGGGCAGGTGAAGCCTAACCTGCCTCATGTCCCTTGGGCAGGCTATATCTCCTACATTGTGAGACAATACAGGTGATCAGGGAACAAACCAAAAGCAGCATCCTGCCATCCTTGTTACAGAGCTGAAGCCTGTATGAATTCAGACCACGACCAGAGCACATTCAGTTCAGTCCCTGGGAACTCACACTCCCCTGCTCAGCAAATCACACCATTTCCCAAACCCATTTCAAAGTTTATCCTCATTCTAATTTAATTAATCAGAAAGATATCATCTTGGTGTGCCACAAAGGTAACCAAGGAGGAGGCCAAAGCTGCCTCTCTTTTTTTTTGGTTAACGCTTATTCAAGAAAAAGAAAACAGAATTTAAGAATAATAATTGAGTTTCCCCCTCCTTCCAAATATTACTTTCCACTTTTAGATCACAGAGAGTCATCTGGATGAGCACCTTATCACTAGCCAACAGGGGGAATTCAGTGTTTGTATTTATATTTGCATTTATATGGCATTTTCATACACTGTATCTCAAACCACTGACAGAGCAATGAATCACAGACCTGGGGAGTGGTGACTGCATGCATCACGGCAGCAGCATTGCACAAGTGCTACAGCTGGAAACGCTTTGGGTGCTAATTAATCTTGGCTGCTACTAATTCTCAGAGAGGAGAGTCTGGTCTGACAGACTTGGCTCTGCCTCATGGTTTGGAGGGGAGTGCAGAGACAGCATTTACAAAATTTGCTTTGGGAATGTCTGACAGAGCATTTCATTCAGAGGATGGGATCAGCACAGTGCTCTCAAAAGACAGCACGTGTTGTAGATGCTTGACTAAAATACCGTAGTATATTATAGGGTTCAAGTACTTCTTTTTCCTCTTATTTGGGCAGAGAATGTCTAAACTACTTGGGAACTGCAAAGATCAGATCACTTAGTATGAAATCCACCAAGTATATTCAGGAGGAAAAATAAACCAGTAACAAAAACAACTCACAAAAAACCCTGTCCGAAGCTACTTGGCTTTTGAAAGATACCAAAAGAAATGTAAAATTCAGTATGCTCAGAGTTTGGTTCTGTCTAGTTGCAAAACCTGGATGTGGCTTGGAAAAACAAAGGGATGTGCATGCAGTTCTCATCCCTCTTAAATTTAAGATTTAGGACCAGTGATGGTGCAGATCCTAGACAACCACTACAACAATAAGGGCTGTTCACACTGTAGGGACCAACCCAGTCATCATGCAACTAATAATGCAGCCACTTTGGATGTGAAAATAATTTTGCTCCCCACAGAAACTGAGACACTTCCAGAGTCACTAAGACTGCCCTGAGCTGCTAGCAGGGAGTAATTGCTGTACTCATAAGAAAGTCAGGATTCCCATAGGACAGTCCCTTTGATGGAACTGAAAGGAGTGGGACTGTCTCCTAAAAACTTTCTTCTATGTCTTATGGAAAAGGTTGCCACATCAGGGCCCCAGATAATTCATGTTTCTCATTCCTCATCAGCCCTCTCTGTCCCCCTCACACCACCAAACTCAGTTGTACTGCCAAGGCTGCAGACTGCTCTGATTAATTGCTCTCATTACCAGCTCATTTTTAAAATTTCCCTTCATTTTAATGCAGAACTTCTCTCTGGAACCTGAACTGTAATAAGTAAAAAGCAGTAATAAGTAAGAAAACAGGGCCTAGAGTCTGGCAAGAAGTGACTGCTTCACCAAAGAGAGAAAAATGAGAAGGCAAGCCCTCAGAAGAAAAGAGCTAATGATGAGCAATCACAAGCAAAGTGACTTGCTCAGAGAGGCCTGCAGATGTCGGATAAAGGATGCTGCACTCACAAGAAGAACAGCACTGCAGATATACAACACCTGGCTAAAGCCTGCAGCCCCTGTCGTGCCTCAGGTGCTGCTGGAGAGGTCAGAGTAATGACAGGGACTTAACACGAAATGACAGGAGAGGCAAGTTTCTCCATAGAAAAGGCACATTTCCAGCAGGGTTTTCTTTGAGATAAATGAAAAGTAGATAAAACTCCAAGCAATTCCCAGGGGTGAATTGGAGGACTTACCATAAGCATTGAAAAATAGCAGATACCACTCTCCCTTCACTTGAGCACTGACAAACATACCCTTTGGAACAGAATGAATGCGAATGTAAACTTGAAAAATTAGGGGAACAGAAACATGTTTCTTTTTCTGAATGGATGAAATGTTGAAGTTACTGAATACAGCAGTCCCAAGCTATTATTCAAATGCACTACCACTAAAAGGGTGCATGAATACTGTTCTTTATGGATTGCTTTCCATAAGTTCAATACTCCAGAAAGGACTATTTTTCTATATTAGGCTTGAACGCACAAGTTTACAACTCTATCATTACCGTTCAGCTGCACTGTGGCATAATTGATAATTTAGCTTATCTTACTCTGCCCTGGCAGATTCTGGAGTCATCTTGTTGCTGTAATGAGTGTCATTCTATGATTCTCTGTCATAAATTAAAGGTTCTTAACAACCACTCTTGATTATGGAAAAAAAAAGAATAAAGTCTGCCTACTTACTGTTTGAATAATGCTAACAGGATGAGAACCAGTAGAAACAAGGTACCACTCTAAATCTCTGAATATATGGAGGCAGATCAGAAAGAAGTTTCCATTTTCCCCAAAATCTCTCCTACATCATCATTGGCAGATATAATTCAAGGCAACCATCATGGGCTATGGGCATAATGCAGCTTCTTCAGTTATGAAAATGGAGGTAGAAAGAAATACAAAAGAGGCAAAACTACAGGTTCTGAGTCTAGTTCTCCTTTCGGTATAGTTTTTAATGACAATAAATAAATCTGGTTTTTGCTGCATCAAAAAAAGAAACAATATTTTACAACACAGGCCACATGTAAAAATATGCTAAATTAGAATAAGGGAGCACCTAATATGATGTAATTTTGCAGTTAAGTACTTACTGAACACCAACTTCAGAACTGAGATATTTTTGTGATGCACAAAGGATACAGTATTCCTTTATTTTGTGAAATTAACAATTAGCTGAATGCTCAGCAAATAGCATTGACCTTCCTTGCTACTGGCTGCTTGGTTAGCAGGCACTTAGGGATGCTCGACTAGAAACCAGTTCATCTCTATGTTCAGCCTTTGATAGCTCAGATTGCCTGGCATTTCTCAGCTGCTCTGCATTGAAGTATGCTTGTAAAATGGCTAAGAAATAACAAGGACACAGTTCATATGGTCAAAAGAAGCAGCTGTTATTGAAAAACAAACCAATGTACCAACTCTTCTTTGTGAATATGCTCTGCATTTCCTGTCTTTAGTTTTTGTCAATTAAAATTAATTCCTTAAGATTCACAGCCCAGAAATCCCATGCTCCCTGACATGTCAGGCTGTGGTTCTATTGAGAGACAGATGCAATTCTTTCAGAAAGCCCAGTCTGACACAATCAAATACACCTTGTCAAAGTCCAGCTAATCACAGCCCTGCACTTAATCCCATCAGTTCTTTCAGCTAACACCAGGCAGTAGTGCATTTGGGGATTCTTGGAAAGCTCAATAATACCTAGTATTCAAATAACCTAGATCACATCTTGTTTCTCAACATAATGCTGCTTTCTACAAATATGCCATTGTTCATTAAAAATGTTGTCATACATTGACATAAAGTTTCTGAGAACCTGCATATAATCTGCAAGTTGCCTGGATAGAGATCAATATCTTGTGTTAAAATTTCTACTTACAGGATGGTGCTCAAGAAGTACCACAGTGTTATAAAGATAGACTGGGGAACATGTCTGGTTCTCTGATACAAGTTTTTGACACATCACTTAAAAGCAGTACCCCGGAATTTAGCCACCCATGCCTAAGATCAATGAACATCTTTCCACTGTTGAGAATGTTCTCCATTTACAAAGAATTTTGACTAGATTTAATAGTTAAAATTATGGACCTAATTATTTATTTTGTTTGGACAGGATCTAAGAGTGAAGTATTACTGGTTGGTTGTTGAAGTTGTTTTCAGAACAGAAGGCAGAATGAACACAAGGCTAATCAAAGCCCAGACTGCCATCACAATTTCTTCTACAAACATTACTTAAACCAAGTTTCCACTGTGCTGAATCATTCACAGTCACCTTGACCAAATGTTATATTATAGCTACACTGTATTACTGTCTCCTCACTTTTCAGAGGTATCAGTGGAAGATATTATCCATTAAAAATTTAAACCAGGTGGAATATCATGGCTGTGAGATGAAACGAAGGTTGCTCAGAAAGTAACTAGAGAAAATGAGAAAAATCTCTTCTTCTGTGGGGAGGTGTAAGCAATAGGATGCCACACCACTGCTTTATTTACAGACTACATGGCCACTTTGGAAGGAAAAGAAACCAAGAATCTCTGCAGCCCCTCAGCAAGAGTCTTGAGTTGGCCAGGGGTGTTGTGAAGCTTGAAGAGCTGTGTAAAGGCAATCCCCACTGTGTTCACAGGACACGGAGAACAGCAGATTTAACCTGTGCTGTTCAGGGCTAACAACTCTTTCTAGCCCCAGCTGCCACCCTGTTTTCCAGTTAGTGGGAGTACTGGAAATCCCCATACATTAACGAAATAAGCATGGGTTTTGCTGGCTTTAGCGATTAGTAGCACTTTAACTCCTGCTTCCCAGCAGTCCTGCTAGCCAGTCAGCAGGAGACATGATAGACAAGCCCTAGATGTTCTCATTAAAAACTTCCTATGATTTTAACAATGTTTAATGGAGAAAATAATTTTAAAATATCCAGCTATTTTCAATTTATTCTAACCTTCAAAGCTTGCATGCCTTCAAAGAGAATTTCCTCTTCTTCTGAGGATTATTATTTAAAGCAAGTATTATTAAATAATATTGAATCAGTTCATTTGCAAAGAAAATAATTAGTCACACTACGCAGAAGAAGAAGAGGATGAGTGATCTGACCTTTTAATTAAATGATTAACACTAGTCAGCAACAACATGGCAAAGTGACAAAGAAAAAGTGACCTTTTCATGTCTTCACTAAGAATGGAAACAGAGCACCATCAGCATTTAAATCTTTTCAAGTAATAAGTTACAGAACCACTCACCTCAAAGATCATTCATAACAACCTTCCCAGTTCAGCAATACCAACACACCTACAATATATCTACAGAATACATACTCTGCTCAGCACATGGAAAAATAGCTATTCTCAAAAGTGACCAAGAGAAAAAAAATCTCAGCCTGTCATATTTTGCTAGTATTTGTCTTAAGGTCTATTAAATGTATTGCTCTGAAACAGATGGACTCTGCATCAGTGACTCTCTGCAAAGCCATTAAGTAAGTGACCAAAGTGTTCAGATATATACAGGAGTACTCAGTGAAATAACAAATACTTAACATCGGAAGTGAGAGACAGATTATAGGGCTTGCTTGCCTAGTTGTAACTCCACAGTTATAAAAACAATGGCAGAAATAGAAATGTTTTTAAAAATTAGAATTAAAAAATAAAAAATTCATGTAAGCTAGTTTGGACAAAGACAGAAGTCTTTTAGACTTTAGAAGACATTTTACTCTAACTTTATATATCTTGAAGTATAGCTTTCAAATTGAATTAATTCCAGCTAGGTGAAGATCCTCATGTTATCTTAACCTCAGGAATTTACAGGTTCTGAGTATTTACACCCTGAATGAAGCAGAGATAAAAGAAAATTGAAACGTACAGATATTTTTTCTGGCTTTGTAGGTTACTCCTTAAATAAACTCCATAAGCTTCAAGCACACAATGATGCTCAAATAGCTATGGGGCAAATATCTCTGAGATATGTACTACCAAATATACAGGCTGCTTCTACAATTTTCTTGTAAACCAAGTAGGTGGCAAGATTATATATCACATGGTGAGCTGCATTTTTATAGAGATCTTCTGATCCAGTCATATTCTTCCTAAGTAGCACATCTAATCTAATATCTGAAATTTTGTTTTACACCTTTTTTTATGACCAAGTCCAAGACTATAACTTCTGGCAGTATTTCTGGACACCCACACAGCTCTAAAAGAAGCCTAAACCCTACTTCTATTTTCTTTCATAATACCACTCCCTTTAGTTAAGTTCAAGGACAGTATCAGTTCAATATCTGAAATACGTTCTCCCAGGAGACTATGCTGCGCACTAAAAGAGGAGAGGACTCAATGGTATTGAAACTTTCCCATCACCTCTTATTAATATCCAAGTCTTTAAAATGCATGGCCTTATGATGGATCAGCTGGAACTTCTTTAAGCCCATTTTATTGTGCCAGTTTTTAGCTCTACGTGGTTTGTACTCCTGTGTTTATTTGGATTATTTGTTGCTCCATGCTCTATCACCTAACATAGATACACAGTGACATATCTACCTTCCCAAGGATGAATACCAGCAGCAAACATAACTACAGTAAGCAATATGCACATCTGTATTTTCATAATACCTCACAGGGTATGTTTCATGGTTTGTTTGCTTATCTGTTTTGCTGCCAACCCAGAAATAACTTCTGCTTCATTAAAACAATTTCAAATGTAGGAAAACATAAAAATGAAGTATTTTCCCCTGTATATTTCATTTAAACCATATTCTTAGAAGTCTGCAGCATATACTCAGCTGTATGTCTTCACAATAAAATCCATCTGAACACAAAAGTGAAATGAGCTGTACAGCACTTCCATATCAAAAGAAATAAGGAAAAGCTCTACTTAGCAGTCCCTGCTACATCTGACTTTGACTCTGATTTCCACTGCACGGCTGTACAACCACCTTACACTGATAGCACATTTTCAACTAGCATATCATCCAATTCATTGATATTTTACACTTTCATAGCTTTTTCCATCTAGAGACAAAGTGGGCTCAAAAATATAAACTACATAGCTTAAAATGGAAAAAGCCTGAGGGATTCTCATACATTGCAGCATCAGACATGATACATCTCTAAGTGAGCTCACATTCAGACATTTTGTTCCTCAACTGTTAGGACAGTTTAAAAAAAAAAATCCATAGGTCTTTGCTATCTTAAGACTAATTTCCAATATGTTGCTTTGAGAATTTGATCAAGATGACAGCTGCTTGCCAGTGCCAACAAGTTATTGGCTTTTGTGGATTTTTTTTGACCTCTGCAATGCTAACGCATGAAAAAAACAACCAACAACTTACCTCTTCATTTTTAACTTATCAGGTTTTTGTTATCTAACCCTGAAGTGAAAGAAATCACATGCACTTTCCCACATTTGTTTCTCATCTTTGCAAATCCCAGTGGCTCCACAGTCTCAAATGTGAGATAATCTGTAGATCAATGAGGGTGGATGTAAAACTCTTGCTAAGCCATGTTTTCCCAGTTGGGGGTAAATTCACTTGCCTGTATGTAAAATTTCCTAATTAGAAAAGTCGAGTCTCTGTTAAAAGCTTCCAGAAATTGATGCTGAGCTCTGCAAAAAGTTAACTGTTCCATAGCTGGGGCTTATCTGATCAGTCAGAAGAAAATTTCCCAGAGTTTATAATTAGGGCTGTACTGGTGGAAGACTTCCAATGTGCTCTGTCTACAGTCTAAAATGCACTTTCCTTGCCTGGCAGTGTTAGGCTTTGATTAATGAATACTTGCTGGCTTAGGGCCCTTTGGTTATGGGAAGCCTCGATGGAACCTTAAGGCATAATAAGACCTGAAGCAACTGCTCCTCAAAATTTTACTACACAGGAGTTTCTGCATATTAGCTAAATCATACCTTTACACCCCACCTGGGTTGTACCCCAGGCAGATCAGAGCTCTTGTATCCAGGCTGTGGGTGTCCATGGAGAGCAGTTGCTCAAGTCCCAGAGCCTCACTGGAGACTGAGTTCAGTTTAAACAAAGCAATGACGAAAAGCTTTGATTACCAGTCCCCTCACATAACCTGCAATACTGCTCAGCTCAGAGGGGAGTGTGGAAGTCCAAACTATGTAAACCACAGGTTATACAAATGATAACAAAAATCTGGGCTTCTTTTTTGGTGCTTATCTTTATGGCCTTACCATTGATGATGTATCTATTGAAAGTTTGACTTCAATGAGAGACTAATAAAGGTAATATACTATCTGTCCTCCAGTTATTATGGACCTTTCATTACAACATAGTTATGTTCTGGAAGGGTCTTTGCAATGTTATTTTATTTCCTAGCTCTTGTGATTATTTGAAGACATTTTAGAATAAGGGAACAGTTACAAATGATAAAAAATGTTCTGTGTGGCAGAATGTTAATATTGGGGGGGTAATAGCTTTACAGATTTGCAGAGTCCCAACTCTACTTCCCAACCGACTACGCTTATGCATGTACAAACCACAAACAAGTTCAAGTGGAAGTGATAACAAAGCCTTGAAAACAAAGATGGTATAATGCCAGAATCAGAGCCATGGCATTCATGTCACCCTCATTTTAACTAAGGAACTATGGTCATGATAAAACCTGATGCCTAGAGTCTGAAATTTAAAAAGCCTTTAAAACAGTAGAGCCAAATTCAAGACATGATATTCATACCCAGCTTCTTCAAAGAACAAGTAAATTTGGATTTGTGTTCTCATTTAAAGGTGAAACTAAATAGGATAAAGAATAAAGAAAATATTAACAAATCCCTATCAAGGTGTTCAGTCATATTTTCTAGAGAACAAGTCAGAAAGTGAAACCTGTTAATGCAGCTTTTAGGATAAGTTGATTTTGGAACTTTGTGGCCTTAAGGCCAAGTTTTCTTTGTGAAAAAAATGCAGGCTGGTGCTCCGTGAAGAAGGTTGAGATGCTTACAACCAAGAAAGTGTTTGAGTTATCCCTGTGAATCAAACTGCCACCAATGTTTGGCCTGATGGTAACAAAACACAGTTTGGACAGTTTCAGCTCTCTCCAGTAGACATCCCAGCCAAAAGAAATCTCAGAAACCACAGGCAGACCCCCACCCCATACTGCAGCCAGCCTCACTTTTAGCACCCAAGAAATACAGCAAGAAGCTTTATTTCTGCTTGTTTATCCAAAGAGAAGTACTAACATTTCCTCAAACAAAATAATGCCAGAAGACATCTGTCCTTTTTTGTGTATCTGAGCTTCCACAGACAACATCAGTAATTGTCCTTTCTGCTTAGGTTGATACCTATGAAATAACCTGTGCTTCACTCCCACTTGCAGAGTTCCAGTTATTGCTATGATTTGGTGGTGAATAAGTATAGGGCTTCAGGCCTCAAGTGCTATTCTCTCCTTATGAACAATCAAACAACTATGCTGTGCTCTCCTCACAATGGCTGGAAAACTCAAACATGTGCTCAGACTTTCTCTCCCCGTAAGAAATAAAAATTACAGTGAAAACAAAGTTAAAGTAGCTCTTTCTGTCCCCCCACACTAAGTGAAATAACAGGCTAAAATGTGATGTTTCTACCACAGTGTGAAATGGCTTTCAAATAATGGGAAGACATGAAAGTGGATGCCACAAATGACAAGTAGAATGTTTCCCAAGAAGAGAGCCGTTTCATTAGAGGTAGCAAAAAATAAACACAGCTTCATAAAGCAAATAGATTTAGACTGTAAACAGGGGTCCAAAGGATTGTTCAAAGGCTCACCACTTGACTCCTATGCTCATACATAACAAATACCCTTTTGTTCTCTTTCATTCTACCCATAGGTAATAGCCACTTAGTGGATGTCGAAGACAACAGAATAATGGTGAAAGGAAATAAAAGGGATTATGTCAGCAGTGAAATTTCCATTTAAGAAAAAGCTCCTAAAACCTGGTTAACCTGTCCTTAAAAGACTAAAAGTTAGATGGACTCTAGTGACAGTAATTAACGTTTAGGAAGACCCTTCTTTTGGTACCATTGTAAGAGCAGGCTATAGTTATAACAGGAAAAAAAACTGTAAGGAAGCATTTCTTCACACAGTGGTAATCAGCACGTGGCACTCACAGAGCAGGACATGGTCACCTTTGGGAAAGGCAAGAGCGGATAACTAATATTCCCCTCAGCAGTGTTTGCCAACTTGCAGAAGGAGCAGGTAATCAGGTGTCAGCTCTGGAGGACAGGTGATCACCACAGGAGCTGGAAGAGAAAATCTCCGAGAACACTGTATAATAACCTCTGAAGGACCAGGATCAGATGTCTGCCACAGCTGGACATTGGTGGTGATATTACTTGCGTCATTTCTCATGATTAGATTGCTGCATGTCTGAGGGTTTTTTCCCCTTTGAATATGTTCTTCCCTCAATCTCAAACCCCAAATAATCAGAATAGAAAAGGCTTTGTGTTGAGAACTAAAGAGCTGATGAGTGCAGAAACTGACACATTTGCCTGCTAGGAATTAAATATTTCAAAGAAGGCTAGAACCATGGCTTCATGCTTTTCCTTACTGGGGGGATGAGTGCTGCAAGAGCTTCACTCCTGCCTAACACACAGCCAATGGCCTCCACAACCTCGGCCAGGCTGCCCCAGCAAAACTCCAGCACAGCCTTCTGATGCAGCAATGGGCAGAATGCCTAGCAGATGTTCAGCCTTTTGGGGCACTAGAGTTCAAAATACTCCTTGTCTCCAGCAGAATGAAATCAGCATGTCGTGGAGAGTCGCTTGGTGCTGACAACAATATGTTGCTCTGACCAGTGGCTGAAAGAGCTACCAGGGCTACCCCACTGCAAAGAGCTAATAGATTTGAGTATTAGACTCCTAGGTGTCTCTGCTGGCATGAAGCCATCTGTAACAGGCATCAAAATGGCTAGCCAGTATACCTGGGGAGCCTGATGCAATTAGCTACCGAGTGAACACATACAGCACTGGCATGGGCTAGGTAAATAGGGAGAGGAAGCAAATGAGCATAATAAAACCAAAGCCCCAATCGGCAACACTTAAGGATGCATCCATTTCACCCTGCACAATTTTCAGCACTATCTTTGACAAGAAATCTATAGTTAGCTAAAAATTTTAGTAACCACTGGTTGCTTGCCGCTTCACTCTTGGAAATCAGTTGAAACCAATGAAAGACACAACACCAGTATTGTTAAGGCAAAAAAACAGTACCAAAAAATAGGAACTTTTTTCTCTCCTTCATCTCAGACCAAAGTTCTCCCTTGTTCTTTCAGATACCTGTTAAAATTAGCCTTGACCAGTTTGGGCAAGTCATTGTGACACACAAGAGAAAAAGTCACATTGTCAAACAGTAGCTCTGAAATGTGCTTAAACTAAGGAGAAAAAAATTGTAATTTGGGGAACTAATGCTCATATCTTGCTGACTGCTTTTTTCACAGATTTTTAATTAGATATCTATCATTCTCATAATCACTCTTGTAATTACAGAGTTATGAGAGGCTGGAAGTGGTTCTTTGCTATTCATAATTTAAAGACAAAAAGACAGATTTTTAGAAACCTCAAGTTTCTGTTCTGTCAGAAACCATTTCCTATTTCAGACCATGGGAAGTCCTGAGCTAAATTCACCTATTATCAAGTTGCATCTGTACAAGTCAGGATCTGGTTTGGCATTTTGCTATTGTAAGCATTAACCTTACACAATTAATTCTTCCCCCAAAACATATACCCACACCATTCACCCACAGGTACACACCACAGTCACTAAAATACTGATGCAAAGCATGCTAGCCAGAGCATGTAGAAGATAGAAGGCAACACCAACCACAACCATATTTGCTGAACGCCTTTAAATTCAGAACAGGAGAAAAGGTGCAGGTGTGAGAGGGATTTTGTCCTCTGCACTGAAATAATTTGTTTAGATTGGATTTAACAACAAAGAGAAAAAACACAAAACCCACATTGATAGAGATATGCCTACACATTTCACATCACACGTCACAGACTGAATGACGAATAAACCCCAATCTGCAGCACACTGAAACATCTACTAAGCATTTTCAGCACCAGTGTGAACACATTCTTATTTGGTCTAAATCCATGCTCTGGAAGAAAACCACAGTGGCAGCTTCACACAGAAGTATAGAACAAATAGTATATATATATAGTAATCTCATTAAATGCTTTAAATAATGGCATTAATGAATGTAGCTTGCCCTCCTACCATCAAACAGATATGAAGAACACCTTGCAAAAAGAGTACAACAGAACCTTTAATCTGCAAAGGGAATTCTACATTATAAGGCAAAGAAATAGCTAATCATTGTGGGAGTATGCAAGTGGCACAGTTCTTTTGATTTTGATTTAACTGTTATGTTATTAAATAGAATAACAGCCCTAAGTTAAATAATGAAGGTCCTTTGAAGCATCCACATATTTTGGTTTTCTTCCAAAAAAGAAAAAATTTAAAATGTGTCTGACATCATTAGTTAGAAACAGAAAATCAGACTCACAGGCACAAGGGAGTCAAAATTTCCAAGATCACTGTTCCATAAATATTTGTTACTAGGAAATGGATCTCTAGGAAAAGTTTTACTTGTTATCATGCTATTCCATACCACTCATTTACTGACAAAATCAGTATGTCACAAGGTAGAGTTATGCCATATTCTTTTTTCCCTTTACCCAGAGAGTTCAGGAGTCACCAAAAATGTGTTTTCTCTTTCATCAAAACTGCAAAGATTCAATCTGGTGACCCAAAATCCTAAGCAAGCCTAATAAGAAAAATGAAGCTTTTCCAGAACAAGGACTGAGTTAAGCTAAAACATTAATTCCTCCAACAGGAAGCTTATTCCAATAACAAATACAAGAGACTGGGATTGATTCAGCAGTGCAGAAACCCAGTGCAGTGTATCTCTCCAGCTTCAAATCCAACCTGCTTTATCCTCACTATATATTATCTGTTGCATTGAGAAACAATAATTACTAAGTGGCCCACAGCTGCTGCTGTGGCAACACCCAGAGCAGGAATCACTCACACACACAGACCTTACTCTCTAGGAGACAAGATCATCTTCCTATTTATGAAAATGTGAATAATTCTGATATAATTATCATCATAAACAAAGACAAGAAAATATGAGAATATCATAGGTTACCAGGCAGAAGGCACTACTCTGAAAGTCATTCTAGATCCAGTTCAGTGTGAACACTGCTTTGGGAAATAACACACTTACTGCATTCGGTTCTGTGGTGGGAAAAAATGAGAAGCTCCTGCAGTCCAAACACTTCTTTGTGCTCTTCAAGCTATCTGAGCTTTGGAGATGCATGTTGAAGACTTGAGGTCAGTACTAAATGCTGTCTAGGTTGACTGTACAAGTCGAACACTGTTTCTGAAAAGAGAAAAGAAACAAATGCTTTCCTTAAAACAGCCTCTGGGCTTTTGTTTTCATTCCCTTTCCTAAGGGAGCATGATTAAGATGACATTATTTAATAAGCTTTTAAATTAAATATTTGTGCAGCAAAATATCATTTAGCATAGACTTCATAATATTTCTGTTAATATAATGCTTCAGAAGAGAAACATTATCCACATTTTTCCTTTAACCAGAGTTCTGCAGCTCATGCTTCCTCTGAACAAATGCATATTTTGGCCGTAGCTTTCTATAGCCTTTACTTCTCTCTGGCACTGAGCTGTGGAGCAAAGAGATCAAGAGATGCAGAAATACACAACCTTTAGCTTATCACAAGGAAAACAGTTACTGTTGCTATGGTTGTTTGGTCAAACTGTCACTCCATATCAACATTGTTAGTATTCACACTTGATAAAAAGATATCTTAAAAAAAGAAGAAGAGGGAGGAAAAGTATAGGAAAATGCTCTCTAAAAGGCAATCCAATTCTCATCTAATCTCTTTTAAATATCTGCTGTTCTAATGCCAGCCTATATGCCTATCCTTGAAATCATATAAAACTTCAAATAAGGGTAAGGATTAGTGGGAAATAATGAAAAATGGAACATTCACATATATTTTATCTGATTACAGTGATGTTTAGGTTTTTATTTGTGAGCCACCCATATAAGGTACTTTCAAGGTCAGGAAAGCACTGTCTCAAAAAAAAGAAATAAAACCAGGGATGATTTTCAAGCACCTCTAAACAGCATTGAACCTCTGTGCTATATGCTCTACAACCTGAAGCTGATCCCATATGAGACTATTATTTCTCAGCATCTTGTTAGCCCTGCTTCGCACATAACCTTGTGAACTGCTCAGCTTTCTGAATAACTACTCTCAGCCCTAAAGGCCTACCATCAGCTTTTATGATTAGACTTGGAAATTTAAATTAAACTTGGTTTCAGACACAGCTGTACACAGCAAGTGCTTGAAAATATTCCTTCAAGGTAAATTTTTAGACAGTTCAACAGTCTAAACAGTAAAATACGTGAGCCAAAACAAAATTAGACAGATCTCACCACAACCCCATACACCTGAGCTCAGATACAAGCACAAAGTGCTTTTTACTCACAGATTTCATAGCATTGGAGATGCCACCCCCCAGTGAGAGCCAAAGAGGATTACACACAAGGAACAATGCTTCCATTAAGTATAAATGCACTACAGACCACTAATTTATACTGACAAGATGAATTTTTTCTTGCTCTCTTTCCTCCCTTATCCATTTTTCACAGAGGCCAAGCTCTGGTTATTCACCTTTGCTATGAGGAGAATGGAATCACAGCATAAACCTGAGAGAAATTTGTCCTTCCCACAAACCTCTTCTGGTGCCTACCAGCTCCCCACGTTTTCATCACCTACCAGTTCAAGGTCTCATAAAACACCAACAGTCCTGATACTGCTTGCTGGAAACCTCCAGAGCTTCCCAGGTGCCATTTTGTGCTTGCACATGTGGAACTAATTGTAGAGATTCACACCCTGGAGGCATTGCCCATCACCATCATTATGAAGTCTGCTTGCTAAAGGCAGACACCTGGGCTCAGTTGGTAAATAAGACAAGAAACTTTTCTGCTTAGTTTTCTGCTTAACTTTTCTCTTAGCAGGTGAGAAACTGCTGCACTCTTATCTTCAGCACTAGCTTGGCTTAATACCCAGCTACATGCTGCTCACAGGGACCAAGAGTAATGACACTATGCAGCCCAGAAACCTCTGCTGTGGGCCAAGCCTCCTGAGCACTTCTCTATACCCACAAGTACTGTACTGATGCACTCTGCCCATCCAGCTACACCTGCAGCAAGACACAGAAGGTTGTTAGAGGAGTCTATTTTCCTAAAAATTCATTTGTTCTGCTGTCTTCAGGAAATAAGATGCCTATTTCTGCCCCTCCAGGTATAATGGAGTCAGTATCTTATCTGTTGGCTTCATGTGAAAGGGTGAGAAAGGTTGTTTTATTGCATCCTGAGAATAAGGCATGGAAGCTGTGCATGCAGACCACTGATTTGTGCCTCCTGCTGCAGACAAACAACAACACATGTAAATAAAAGTGGGTTTGTTTAAAAATGATGACAACCTATGTTCTTTCTGGTGTTTTAAGACAGACCTCTCTCATTTTACATGACTAAAACTGGTAGTCTCTTTTAACACTTTCCTAAAAATTCATCCCAAAACAGTGGCTTAGGTGCAGTTGTCTTCCCAACAGCTATTGCTTTGCCCCTGCACATCCTGCAATCCAACTTTCCAGTTCACAGGTGAATATGGATTGATACCACAGCAGTACTGAACTAGAAACATGAGGCTACTACTAAAGAGAGAGAGGTTGAAAGCTACAGAGTACCATCCTGTCCCGGTAATGCATAGACGCTGCTCAAGTACCCAACATTTTGCTAAGCCTTTTCTGGTTCCATCCTAAAGCTCCAGACTTTATCTTGGACAAGTCTCAATCTGGATTACTACACCATAAAACATAAGTTGTCACCTGCATGTTTTAGAAAGCTAAGAGAAAAGCAGGATGCTGACAGTTGAAGATGTTTCTAGTTTTTGAAGAAGTGAGGGGTAGGCCATAATAGGTTGCTCTGGAAGCAATAACAGCCCAGTATATTTAAGCATAAATAGAATAATCACTTCTATCAGCAGGGTAGGCAAGACTGCCATTTGCTCTGACATTAATGCATTTATTGAGTTAGTGTTCCTGAACTCAGCATACTAATTTATTTTTTACAGTGATTAGAGCCTACTGGGAGAGAATAGGAGAGAGGGTGTCAGATTGACCACCTATCTGATGAACAGTATTTCCACCAATTCATTACAAGACAGTTTGCAAAACCATTCTTCTGTCTCTCACACAGTGTCAGTGCCACTTAACAACTGAGGAAAATCAGATGCAAAAGAAGAAATGCATCTGAGACATGAAATGAAGGCAGTCCAAGCAAATACCTATTTATATTGCTATTGTAGGTGTCACTCAGACATATTCATCAAGGATACCAACAAGCATTTTCTTCTCAGTTCTCTCTCTCTTTGATACAAACTTGAGACTCTACAGAAAACCAGAAAGCTACTTCAGCTCTCATCAAATCTCAAAACAATTTTCAGCTATAAGAGAACTGTGTGTTGTGGAATACAACATAATAAAACCTAAATATGATATGTTGTTCAACTTAAACTACCCCTCTAAGTCTACCTGAGCTTTCTGTTAACTATGCCAAAGAGCTCTGTAAGTCTCCCCCCAAGGTTTTGCAAGCATAATAAAATCCCTTGGAAGGTAAATAGGTGTGTGCATGTGTGGAGTAAATCAGGCAGGGTGGAGGGGAAGGGTCTGAGCCCACTTGTATCCTTTATGTGCTCTGAAATCAAAGCAATTACCCATCATTTGCTAAGCTAGGAGCCAGCAAGGAATACCACTGCAGCAACAAGAGGGAAATAAATTAGGAAAAGACAACAATGTGAGGAATGGAAACATAAGAACAATAATCCTTCTGGGGCATTACATATTCAAAGGAGGATGAGAAATGACAAAAGCTAAGTCAGCACTAGTGTGTCAAGCTATTAAAGTTGTTTTATGGATCACAGAATGAAGAACAGAGACCAGCATGAAGTTGGAGGGAAAAGTAGGTAAAACACAAGGGTAATTGTAGGGTCAGGAAGGATGGGGATGAGCTCTGAGCTGTCTGAACACTGCCACATCATACACAGGCACACCTATTGAAGAATGAACAATAAAAACTAGTTGGAGAACAAGGAGAATGGCTACCCTTGAACTTACTCAGGATCTTCTTCCAACACTGTCTGAACACATTGATTTTTAAGGGAGTTGTTTACTGTAAATAATAAGATTTTTCACAAGACAATGTCTAAATGACTACAAGCTCCACATTTGCCAAGCTGGGAAATTAGTGCCCCATGGCTGTTACAGGACTCTAAAAATGGCTCTGCTCTCCCTACTTGCTGCAGCAGGATGCAAGCAAACTCTGCTTCTATTTTAACACAGGACAGGAACTTGCTCGGATTCAAAGCTCTGTGACTGCATCATGGCAGTGTGGAGTACAGCCCCCTGCCAGCTCCAGCTGCAGCTGGAACAGCTTATCCACTTCAACAACAGAGGCTTCCTTGGTTATCCTCTAAAGAAAAGAACTTATAAAACATCCAAACCCTCAACCATAGGGCTGCTAACTGGTGGTCACAGCATCGAGTTTTCTATTGAGTTTGTAAGCAACCTTCTGTAGTGGAAGATGTCCCTGCTCACTGCACAGGGGTTGGACTAGATGACCTTTAAAGGTCCCTTCAAACCCAAACTATCTATGATTCTATTTCTCTCCCCCAGTATTGTTGATCATCGCTCCCCAGAGACCTCTCCACTGCTGTATTAGAAACGAGGTTCATTTGACATCCTGATAGATGATTAAAATAGCATATGGAGGGTTTACCAGGAAGTAGAAGACACTGAAAACACCATCATTTTCATACAGGTTGAAAAATTAAACCAATCTAGACTGTAAGGGGAAGTTTCATTCCCTCTGCAGTAAGACGTGTGGGCCCACACATCCTCGATCCTCCTGCGCCCGTGACTAACCCATGCAGAGGTCCTTATTCAGCTGAGGCTGAAGTGCCAAAACTTCACTTCAGCAAAACGTGGTGGCAAATGTTAGATTGCAAAGAACTGCTCAAGTTGGGAAAGCTTATGTTGATTCATGCATAGCAATTAAAGAAAAGTCCTACTTGACTTTGCTTGGCAGAAGATCAGCAGTGCCCAAGGCACAGGTGCCAAATAAGCCCACATACAAAAGAGGAACCTACCTGTCAGTTATGACAACTCTAGGATTTAGCTAACAGGCTATAAAGGTGTCAGAGACATATGCATTTCTAAATTTGGGAAGACACATCTTTTGCATCTTGTTTAATTCATGATGCAGAAGACAGAAAAATAGCAATATAAATGGTAACACAGCTCCTGTAATCTAGACTTTGGCCCATAATGTCTGAAAAGGCAGTTTTTGCTGGGTACTTTTGACAGACACTGGGTCCAAAGGGTGAGAACTGAAATTGTTAAGGCCAAGGTAGAACTAAAGCCTGTTAACTAAGAGAGAATTAATCTGCTGACTAATTTATAAAGAGAAAGTGATGTTGTAAATTTTATATCACGTGGAGTAGTTAGATGAATACCAATGCTCTTGTAAAAGATATTTTTCCACTGAACAACACTTACTGTGGTGTGGCTTCAAGAACACTGTATTTGGTATGGCAACCCCAAATGAAACTGTACCCCTCAGGTGAAACCTTTTTTATTGGGTAGCAGAATCAGACCAAATCATAAAGCAGAAGTATCACTTCATCCTTCAGCTGTTAAAACACAAGTCCCAAAAAAGTGAGAGAATTTTGGATGACACATCAACTCTTTTACCCAGAATAACTTTTCTGTCAAAATCTTTCATCTGACAGGACTGGCAGGAGCTCTTTGTTTTTATTAGATCAGGATGGTAAGGGCCAAGAAAAACTCTGAACAAATTCTTGAGATTGCTTCTGGTCAACATGCAAAGTAGATTTCAAGGAGACCTCCTGTTCAACACTCCACAGTAGGAAGCTGAGGTATGAGGTAGATACATGCACAGGTGGAAGAGAAAGTACAAATATCCCTATCACTCAGCCTTGCCCTGGCTTTGACCTTCCTTCACACTTGCAAAAAAATAAATTAAAAGATAACAATGCAACTGCCAGCTAGACTTAAAGTCCAGTATGTTAAACTTGTGCACAGGAGATATCAAGCCTTCCCTAGACCTGGGCCTCTGTTTCTCTTCTGGTTTCTCAGCCACAGTGATGTGCAGCTGCACCTGTCATGAGGCATTATGTTATGTCACCAATGTAATGCAATAAGAGATACAACTGGTTCTGGCACTAAAGAAAACGACAAATCACTCTAGAGAATTTGAAGAGACAGTTTTCTGGAGGAACACAGGTGCAGAAGCTGGGCTTTAACAAAAGTTCTTTCAAATGCAGGAAGTAAATAATAAAAAAGGGCATTTTATCCTAAGTAGGTTTTAGAAATTAAGTTTTCTATCCAAATGTTTTGCTACAGCTGCAAGCCACAGATTCAAAAACTGACAAACAAGATTTTCCTTCAAACTCCACCATGAAATGAAGGCAGGAATGAAAGAGACTGAGAAATTCATATCCATTAGGACCCCAAGACTTAATTTTAATCAGGAATCAAGCATAGACTATAAGAAGTTGCCAAGCTTCTATATCTCTGAGTCTTTTGCTAGAAGTTCATCCATTTCACATGTTTGGAGTTGCATCCTCACACAGGAATAAGCAGCTGTAAAGACCTTATTTAGACTGCAAACCTTTTAGCACAGAGACTGTCCTACCTTTATACAGTCCCAATAAGAAAGGGTATTCCCTTTATTATCGGTCTGCTATATTCTGTCTTCAGTGTCCTCTCTTGCTGGTATGGAAGTTTCTGTGTGCAGCAGTACTGGTATTACATGATCCCATATACCTTGTTACCAGGATTAAGAGATGTTTTCCCCAGATCCCTCACCTTTTCTACTTCACTTTCTGTCTGGTGCCTTCCAACACATTGCATCTTCTGATAAAATAAAGGATAAAAGCAAAAGGGAGATTCTGGCTTTTCTGCCATCATCCCACAGGACACAGACTGAAAACTCCTCCTAACCTTCCTCACTGAAGCATCATACAGCCTCCTACCTAAAGCCATGAGATATTCTTCAACAGTCTAGTCAAAGCTTCCCAGACTGAAACTCAGGGGAACTGAAACCATGAGATCCTTCAAATGTAAGAGTGATGGAAGCAGCCCCTGAACTACAACAAAGGAGGGAGAAGGTTCTTCTCCTTTCATGTACAGGGTGGTCTTGGACAGTCTCACATCTGCACACCTTCCACCAATACCAGTGGGAGCAAAATATCAGGAGCAGGAAAATACAGAAATGTCAATGCTAAAAGGAAAATTAAGAGCAAAATACTATAATATTTTTATATTAAAAAAGCTAAAATAAAAAGCCAAAACAAACCAAACAAATACTGGCATGAAAATGTGGGTGCTGGCTTGACCCAAATACCTCAGACATACTGAATGTATGGGTTTCACAGCTTAGTGCAGCCTGGCTCACTGGTGTTTTGCTAGTACTAGAGATAATCTTCTGAAATCAAATTATATGTATGCAACATGAGTTATGCTTTTGGCTTACACTGTGGCATAACTGTCCATTTTGCTTTTTTTTTAAAAAAAAAAGAAAAGGAGGGGAAGAGAGAAAGAAAAAATATATAATTATACATCAAAAGCAACTTATCAGAGGTGTAGATAATTCCAGACACAAGAGACATCTTAACTCACAGAGAGGATATATGTTACCTGATACATACATAACAGGATTTTTTCTTGAAAAGTTACTATGGGCACAAAACTATTTTAATATTTTCACAGGAATGTAATGTTGTTTGGAAATAACCTCCCATCACAGCACACTTACTGCTAACATTGACAACCCACAAGCTTCTTCCATGCATGTTTCAAATGTGCTCATTGTGTTCTCCTGCATGTAAAACAATCAGCCCAGGTAACACAAGGATTTAGAAGTGGCAAGAAGGGCTCCATTATCAAAGATGACTGAAAATATATTTCAGTATATATATAATTTACACACAAGACTGGGAGTCAGTTATTATCCAAATTTGGAACAAAACTCTAGTTTGGGTTATTTCCCTCTGTACAGCATCTGATACAGTATCTGAGAAATCTCTCAGCAGCACTGTTTCTAGAGTTTTCAGAACAGGAAAAATACTGGCATATACAGTAAGGAATCCACTGGTCTAACAGGGATTTTTTTTTTCCACTCACTGGCACACCAATTTAATTAAGACACCACAGCAATTAATAAGGCCTACTAATAAGAGCCACTATCTATTAGCATACGAAGCTAAAGCAATTTCTCCCTGTGACTATTTATGAGAGCGGTTAGTCACTTGGTAACCACTCACATAGTAACAGCACTAAAAAATACTATTGTTTGAGGACTAAGTGGATGGAAAAGTAAATGCTGCATGTTTAACATGACATCATTTTAAAAATACATATCTAGTGAGTATAAAAAGCAAGGAAGAATTAAATGTGTCCTCATGTTTGGCAAAGCCACTTGTGTCAACCATATCCACACACTCAGTTAACATTTTCGGCACCTTGGTGGCCCTGCAGACCACCATAGATCCAGAAGACATCAGGGTCACATCAGTAACAGGCACTGTTAAAACTAATGTCACATTTAAGCCAGTTAAGTATTCTTACTGTGCTCACAAATCCTAGTAAATTAAAAAGAGTTAATTAGCAAGTCCTCCCCTTTAAGCAGGAGAGCAGAAAGCACCAACACCAGCTTCACCCGCCTGGGACATTTCCTGCAGCGATGAACCAAGTGAAGATCATTGCCAAACATATTTCAAATCCACCCATGTGATATCATTTTGTAAGCTTCCCTGAAGGAAAGGATCATTATTCAGGAAATGCTCTCTCCCTAGTGGCAGACACAATTTCATTTATCATCTTCTCTTAATTGCTGTCTCCAACCATCTCATTCCATTGAGGCGAGCAAAAGGAAGTTTTCTGGGATGAGGCCCACCACTGGGAGGAAATAGATCCAATTAGACCATTTATTTTTCACTCTTATTTACATCAAATTCTGCTTTTTATTCTTACTGAATCTGATCTCAGAGCAGGAATATACATTTATGTCCAGAGGCAGCTGCTGTAGGATGCTCCCAAATTTGTCCTAGTTCTGGGTCCCTCACTACAAAAAAGGCACAGAGGGGTCTGGAGCCTTATGAGGAGCAGCTGAGGGAACTGGGGTTCTTTAGTCTGAGGAAGAGGAGGCTTTGGGGAGACTTATTCTCTCTCTACAGCTGCCTGAAAAGATGTTGGAGAGAGATGGGGGTTGATCTCTTCTCACAGATTATCAGTGAAAAGACAAGAGGAAATGACCTCACATTGCATCAGGGGACGTTTATTTGGACAGCAGGAAACATTTCTTCACCGAAAGTTATGTTGAGCATTGGCCCAGGCTGTCCAGGGCAGTGGTGGAGTCACTGTCCCTGGAGGTGTTCAAAAAATATATAGATGCGGTATTTAGAGACATAATTTAGTGGCATGGTGGTGATAGGTAGACAGTTGGACTTGATGATCTTAGAGATCTCTTCCAACCTTAATGATTCTGTGATTCTGTGATGAGAGGGAAACAGGTATGAATAAAGATGAAGAGAGGGAGGAAGTGTCAGAAAAGAAATCTTTCAGCAACTGAACAGGTGGGATTACAATCTGCTCCAAGGGGGAGGAATGAAGGAGAAAGTGCAGAAAATCCACAAAGCAACTTAACCTGCAAGAAAATCTACTATAGTTGAGGAAGCATTTACAACAAAAAAAAGCACCATTTAACACACTAAGTATCTTTTTATTTAAACACAGAAGTTTGCAATTTCTGAGTAGAATCTCTGATGGAGCAGAGATCCAGTAACAGCTTGGAAATGAAGAAAATTCACACATATCAGTAAAAAATCCACCATTTTCAAATCCTTGAAGCTTACAGCCACTTTGTGCCTCCTGCTGTATAAATATCTCCTGATCTGCGGTGGTTGGGAGTGAACACACCCTCTTACAAAAGAGACAAATGAAGTTTTCCAGAAATGATTAATCACAGCAAATAAAATCTCTCTTGCCTTTGTGCTAGACAATTATTTAGCTTTTTAATTTAGAGTTTGATCTTTAAGACAATACTGAATTTTGTTTCTGAACTCCCTTTACTTTATGCTGACTTGTATAGCTGGTGTTGCATCTGTATTGTACCTATCATTTGCCCTTCAGGATGTCCATCTGACGTTAAGCTGCCTGAACACTAGTAATTAAATGTGAGGTGCTGTTGAGGAACATCACAGGATGCAGGGAACAAGCAAAAACAAGGCTCTCCAAGGAAATAATTGAGAGGTGAAAGGTAGGAGGAAGGAACACATCTGTTGGGAAATAAACTGCATAGTTTCCAAGCTCTATTCCAAAGGAAAAGCTACCTTAAAAATCAACAGTGCTAGAAAAATGAAGGAAAAAAGGAAGAAGGGCACAGGTTAGTGAGGGTGAGTCAGGAGTAGGCAAGAAGTTAGAGTCCCACCCAGACAGGCTGTGGACATCAAAGCCACCATTTGAATTTGCAGTTATAGTGGACTAGAAGAGGCCTGAGAAAAACTCAGATTGTGCATATGACACAGGAAAACATTTTTGACAAGAAGTCTAAGATTTTT
Organism: Galbula dea; assembly: GCA_013399015.1. Lineage (NCBI taxonomy): Eukaryota > Metazoa > Chordata > Aves > Piciformes > Galbulidae > Galbula > Galbula dea. The sequence goes on from VWZX01000352.1 coordinate 2,740,471, forward strand.
AATGATATTTCTTCTTCCTACTCAGAAATAAATTAATTGTGACAGAATCACACACAAGCAAGCAGAAAGTTCAGGGGTGAGATTAGCTTCTTTTTGGAAAAAGAAAAAATTATAAAAGAATACTATTGAGAACTGCCAGGTAACTTACTGAATCACCTGCCATGGACAATCTCCTTTTTTGCTAAGGATGGAATATTCTAGCAATGTAATTTCTAAAGCTGGAGAAAAAAGAAACCCAGTGAACAAATCAACAGCTACAAAAACTATAGGCAATATCATATCCTGGAAAAGACTCACTAATGGGCCTCTTAAACTAATTTGTTTCATCATTCAGCTAGTATTTTAATCAACAAAGACAGCTTCCTCCCATTGTCTGAATTCCCATAAATCAAAACCAGTTTTTAGTTTCCCAATAATCCCTTGTACATGCAACTGTGACTTTTCTAGCCCAACAGCAGCACAAATAAACAACATGTTTTGTGAAAATCTTCATTTTCCTAATTTCAGTTGTTACTGTTTCTCTTATTTTTTTCATTAGAGACTCTACCACCACTGATCTCCCTAAGGCAAAGCTTATGTCAACGTGACCCAGAGCTTTCATGAACCTGATGCAATCAGAAATGTGTTCATTCTGAAATAGCTCCAGTAGACTGCAAGAAGCAGCAGCAACCAGGAGACAGAGAGAAAACCTTACCTGTCTGTACAACTACCTGAAAGGAAGTTGTAGTGAGATAGGTGTTGGTCTCTTTTCTCAACTAACAAGTGATAGGACAAGAGAAAATGGCCTCAGGTTGCCCCAGGGGAGGTTTAGTGTGGATATTGAGCAAAATTTCTTCACTGAAAAGGGATTGTCAAGCCCTGGAACAGATCGCCCAGAGAAGTGCTGCTCTCCAGAGAATGGCAGGATGGTACTTACAGTATTCACAATTCTTTCAACACCACAGAATCACAGAATCATTAAGGTTGGAAGAGACTTCTAAGATCATCAAGTCCAACTGTCAACCTATCACCACCATGCCACTAAACCATGTCCCTAAGTACCACATCTATATGTTTTTTAAACACTTGCAGGGACCGTGACTCTAGTGTGTATTAAAACAAAACAAAACAAAAAAAACAACCAACCCACAAACACTCCTAAACCACATACACAAAACAAAACAAAAAAACCCACTCAATTGCTTTCTCTGAAACCTCCTATTTCTCTGGGACTCCTAAGTGTTAAGATGTTTTGTATGAAGCTGTACGCCCACTGCTACGTTTTTGGTTCTTCTCAATGCCAAAATCCCTGTTCCTAAGGTAAATGAAATTAAAGAGCTCAGTGGTGCAAACATCAATCTTCTGTACTGTAAATATTTTGATACTAACCAAAATGCTGCCAGATTCCTAAAGCAGCTTAGAATACATAACCAAATCCTTAATTCCTCTCCTGACTCCTCCTGATCCCTCACAGCTCTCACTGTCCTGTTCACGCTGAACTCTATCGTAACACTTAGAGGTCCCTAGAAACACATTAGGTTCCCAGAGTTATGTGGCTCTGGCTGTATTTGCCCTCCCCTTTCCCAGAGGACTTGGCAGTGGACTACATCATACAAAAACTGTGTGGGTTTTTTTCTGTTCCCTTAGGTAAAGCACACTCATTTACAGCACATTTCCTAAGCTTGGCCTCAGCACACTGACTGTAAAAGAATACCTGTAACAGGTAAACAAGTCAGAGAAGGTCCAAAATGGATAACAAATAAACACCTCAGGGGGGGCTGTTGAAATCAGGATTGCTTCATCTACTTATGCCAACAGAAGATTTGTTGTAGAAATACCTAAGATTTTACAACAAAAAATTTGTTGAGTCCCTAGTCTGCATTTCAGTCACCCCATAGCAGAAAAACGTGTAATTTTATAATACATCATATAACTCAATCTCTGTTCTATTTCTGCTCTTCCCAACATAATAATTGCCAGCATAATACTATTTGCTTGAAGAAAGGTATTCCCAATGTAAACCAATGTAAGAAAGAGGAAAATCACCCCAAATAATTTAGTTAGAAATGAAAAACAGGGAACCTGGAGCTTTTAAATCTAGGATTTGCCTCTAGTATACAGAAAAAATTAACATATGGATGCATTTAATCTAGAGCATTATTAGAAACCAATGTGCCCCATGTTCCTGTCAATGTAACTCCGCAGGTCCTCCTGCAGGCAGAAGGAAAGCTGGGAAACCTATGAATGTGAGCCAAAGTATTATGAAATTGGTACAATTGGAGTTTTTTCTCTCCTAGCATCCAAAAGTTTGGGTTTGGGTTTGGGTTTTTTTTTCTGAAAAGAATCAATTGTCTAATAAGACTGAACCATGCATACCTCAGTTACTGGAAGAAAACATAAGAGGAGTGGTTTACAGGAAGGGAATTGTATCAGAAAGGCTAAATTGGATCTCCAGTAGCTGTTGTAGCTAAGTATTCTTTATTTGGTTTTGTCATTTTTTCACTTGTCTCTTGAAAAGAACATTACACAGAAAGAACTGCTGATGATTTTTTGACAGTATGTCTGGTTTCTGTTTTTTTCTAAAAGGCAGTTTGTAGCATAGTCTCCAAACTTTGTATCATAATTGCAGGATATCTCAAATATTCCAGGAATCATGTGCAAAATTAGCCTTCTTTCATGTACAATCCAAAACATTCTCTGCTTGTCAATACATAACTGCTCACCAAAGGTGGTTTGTTTTTCTTTGCATACGTGCATCCTGTGCTCCTACTTTCACTAGTTTTCTTTCCAGACAGGAAATGGACAGTTTCATGCTACCTGGTTTCTGTCCTGTCTCAAGCACACAGTGCCTGGTTGCTGTCAGCCACACAGCTGGGCAGCTGCAAGCTTTGTCCTCACTGTCTGATCTCTTATGACAGTCCCCTGTAACAGAGGTCCCCTGTCTGAAGTCCAAACTGACTTCATGTTTATGGTTTAGCTCTAACTTCATTCATGCAATGGTACCTAACTCTGCAAATACCAAAAATCCAGAGGGAATTAGGAACCAGTCCTACCTAACCCTATTTTCTCCCATTTTAAGAGCAAATTGTTTACTGGCAGAAATTTGAAGCACATTGACTAACAGTGTCACCTCATCTCCCTGGCTGGTGCACTGTCCATTTCTAGCCTGTATCATCTAACTCTCGATTAAACGGGCATTCATACAGTCAATATGTTATCTTTTAGTGTTCAGCAGCTTCAATCAGAGGGTTCCAGGACTCATCAGTAGTGATCAAACTGTTAACAGCTCCTCAACCAACCTGCTGATGTCCAGATTCTCATGCACCACTGATAAATCTGTGAATTTTCCCCCAGTTTGTTAGGAGATTGCCTCTTTCATTCACCCAGGTAACACACAAACACCACTCTCTATCAGTCAATAACCAGTGCTCTTTTGACATTCTTTTGAATCCATATAGTTCATTAAGGCATACATGTATATCCAAAATCTATACTTATTAAGCCTGGATTACAGAGTTCTTTCCTTGCTCAGTCTGAATAACCATGCAATATACAGACAAAAAAAAAAGCTTCTCCAGTTCCTGTGTATTTATTTGGCTTGAGATCTGCCATCAAAGGAAAAAGTGTCATTACTTGAGCACCAGACCTTAAGTGATAGATTCCAAGTGCATCATTTTTAGAGCCATTAAAGGTTATCAGGCCTATATGGTTGCTAAGATACCATGAATCATGAAGGAAAATATAAGATTACGGTAGGCAGACACTGTAATGCTCATCAGGCTATGTTCTCTGCATCTTCCCTAATAGCATCATGATTGGGATCATTTTCAAGGGTTCCCATCTATTTTCCAACTAGGTGCAAGAATGCAAGTGCATTAAGTTGGCAAACATTGTTTATAATTCATATTTTGCCAAGAGTAAATGAATGTGTGGAAGTCAAGATTTGTAACTGCTATAGCAGAATTTATTAATAAGTAAGAGTGTGTGCCTGTGTGCAGGTTTCTTTCCTGGCTATTAAATAGTATCTTCAGACTTGGAATGAAATCATCCTTCATTGATTTCAAGTATATTCTGTGATAACACAGACCGTGCTTTCAAAGAGTTTTTAAATTAAATTTGTAGCTGAGGTAATTGCTGCTGCAAAATTATGCAACTAAAGTAAAGCTTTATGCTGCAGCTTTCTTGATATTATAATTTAACTGCTTCTTTTCTAAATCATAAAAGTGTGAGATGCCAGATTAGGGCAAAGCATTTGGTTATTACTGAATTATTTCATGTTTTATCTCAGGAAGTAGCCTATGAGAAGCAAAGGGATGAATCTGTGGTGCAATGAGCAGTGCTCACACCATATCCCACCAAGTCCTCTCTGGGTTCTCTCTTCCACTGCTCCAAACAGGTGAAGTCCAAGATAGGAAAACAAGTGCAAATCAGCTGCTTGCTGCCCCCTCCCAGATAAGGACACTTTTAAGGATGTCATTCCTGCACCAATGCACAGGAATAGTCAAATAAATTATTATTAGAAAAGTTAATAGGTGCTTCTTATCTGTTTCCTAACCATAAGCTTGTGGACATCTTCCATAACAAAATTCCCACAATATTGAGCCACACATGGCAACCCTAAAGTCTTGGAGTTGGCCTCACTGGATTACAATGTACTGAAGAGAAGTTTTCTGGCTAGAAAGCAGTATTTTTCCAAAAGAAATTCTTATCAGAATTGATTTTACTCCATAGCCATTAAAACACCATTTTGAATGATATAGAGTCTACTTTGTTACATATATAAAGATAGATTTGTAAATATGTAAAGAGGAGAAAAATTTAGCTCTTCCCACTTTAACAGGTGGAAATTAGCCTGACTTCGTGGCAAAGTCCTTTGGTTGGTGTGATATCCATCAACTAGAAGTCATAGCTCATGTGCAGACATGTCAACCTCATCTATGTTCAGAAAAGGGCTTACTTTGGAAAGGAGCAGTAGAGGCCATGCTGCAGCTACATTGTACTATTACAACATGCTATCTGCATGGTGTTCAAAGAAAGGCATACAACAGGAACCAGAGTAAAGCTAAAAAGGTGGATTCCCCTTACCCAAGCTTTCAAACAAAGCATCTTGTCATTCTGCACTGGAGAGACATTTCAATGTGATTTGCCAACTACCTTTCCCAAGATAAAACAAAATACAGCTAAGGTGAGAGATGAGGTTGGAGACATACAGCAGAAGACACCAAGCAGCCCAGGAGATCCAAATGACATTATGCTATGAACATATGACAATGAACCTGCATCTTCTACGTGACTTAAATTGGATCTCCCACAAAAGCAGAGCAGTGACACCTTCCTGGAATGATCCCCTCCATATTAGCGTGTATTCGTTTTATTAGCTTGCAGTTCTGACTTGAAAATTTCTCAGTCCTTGACAAGAACCACAGCCAACTGCCTTGAAATTTGAGTCTTTAAGGAACACTGGACATTTAGACATTTGACAAAGGGAAGATGGTTTAGAAGAGCCTAAGAGAGACCCACTCACAACAAAGAAAAGGGGCAGTAATACTTCTAATTTTCCCGGCACCTGCAAATATAAACACACATTGGCATCTGAGTACAGTAACTTTTTAGAAGTAAATGAGCCTTGAAGATTATCTGTCAGCTAAAATGTTCCAAGGGCTTGCTTTGCAATGTTTCTTTTTTTAAAGAATGTTTGTTTTAACATTATTATTGCAACCAGCCAAAAGAAAATATAAAGCCATCATAAAAAAATATGAGTAGATACCCAGTTGTTAGAGCTGGTTTAGGAACAATCATAGGAGTGATGGACTGAGCGACCCAGGAGAGGTTCCTTCCAACCCTAATGATTCTCAGAATTGATTTTCTTTTGCAACTCACTTTCAGTTAGTGCTTTAGAAAAAAAAATAAAAAGGGTTAGATCAATGCTAGCTTCAATGACACAGGCATTTCAGCTCCTGCAGCATTTTCTCACCCTGGCAATCTCTTCATTTTCTTATTTGTATGAAGACCATTTTCTACCTCTCTGTTCCTAGTTGTACATAAAAATATGAGGTTGGGCTCCTAGTTTGCTGACGCCAGGGCCAAATACAACATTAATACAAATTAGTTAGCAGACAAAACTCTGAGTAAACCTCTCAGAGGATGAGTGTATAGTTGTTCTGCCCATAGTTTGGGAGAAGTGATCTTGGCATTCATTATCATGCTTGATAAATAGAGATTTTTCTAGCCAGAAGCTAGAACAGAATTGAACATATAAGAAATGAAATGTGCCTATCTCCAGAAAGTTGCATTCTGTAAATTTAATACTGCAGAATGTCAGCCCAGTTACACACCAACTGGCATTTCCACTGCCAAAATCTGGCAGACTATTAAGATAAATTTCCAGCATTTCCTCACTTTCAGTCAGCAGTTTAAAAGGAGGACAGTATTATAACCCCTGCTGCCTTCCCTTTTCAGCCCACTGACATAATATTCTGGGTCTAAACAAGAAAACTAATCCCAAACTATTCCCCTATACCTTTCTAGTGAACTGTGTTTTCTACCTTGTTTTCTAGAGCTTGTTTGTCCTTTTCCTATCCCACAATATAGCTGACAAAAGTAACTCAGAAATCACTAGGCTGCATCTATGGTATAACATGGTTTCATGCTGTAAATCAAACCCATGGCTTGAGCCTCCTATTTCACAGTTTGCTGAAATGTTCATAGTTTGTATTCACCACACTCTGAAACATCAGCTACTGTGTACTGGCCAAATCCCTGCAGCAGGAAGACTCATTAACCTGACTGCTACCCTACAAGTCTTTGCATCCACGTTGTGATGTGTGCCTACCACAAACCACTCTCTCGGTGTGTAAGAGCTTACTCCACAAGCTCACCTAACCTGCTGCTTTACTCACCTGCTATCTGTTCCTACACCTGTGGCAACTGATGGGCCCCTCACTATCAGAAAGACATTCAGGTGCTGGAGTGTGTACAAAGAAGAGCAACAAAGCTGGTGAAGAATCTAGAGCACAAGTGTTATGAGGAGCAGCTGAGGGAACTGGGGTTGTTTAGTCTGGAGAAGAGGAGGCTCAGGGGAGACCTTCTTGCTCTGTACAACTCCCTGAAAGGAGAACATCAATGGTTTTAGTGCACCACATAATGGGGTTTTTTTCCAAATTGCCACCCAGAACCACTGAGATTAAGCAGAGGACAGACTCTTTTTTTTATCTCTTCTTTGAAAAGAAGGAATTGCAAGATAGAAAAGGAAAAATACAAAGGTGTAACACCAAAATGCTCAATAAAGCTGAATGTCCAATACTGAAATGCATAATTTGCAAGATTTGTGATTTCCTACCATGCTGCCTATTTCAGGGCATAGAGGATGCCTGGAAGCCGTGGGAGTTCAGAAGAGCTGAGGGACATGAGCTACCCCAAGCATTCTCACAGCCTGCCACGACTGTCTTTTCTGTCTTTGACCTGCACCATGGTCTCATCTGCAGATCAGGCAGATTGCTGCTTGAGCCACATGCTATGAGGCAAAGTGGCACTTCAAAGGTATAGCCAGTCAGGACTTCACGTTGAAGCAGGAAGCATTACAAACTGACAGCACAGATGCACCCACTTTGATATATTCATCCCTGGGAATATTGTCCTGCTGCTTCACGTGCCCTAGATACTTTCTACCTTGTTGCAGGCAAGACTTAAATTTGCAAATCTGAGCAGCTGGAGGCAGACCTCTCCCCGGCAAGCACTGTGGAAATCTCCCTCATGCAGAGTTAGTAGCAGTCACTTTCTGCTAGTATTTGTCATGTATATTATTTTTGCATTTCTCACTCAACGTTCTCCATACCAATGAGAATGCAAAAGCAAGCTGCACAGAAAAAACCTGGCATGTCTGCACAGTGGCAAGGCTGGCTGTGCTTTTTTAACTGGTTTATATACCTGCTATATAAAGTACTAATGTGTTAGTACTAACTTTTGCTTTGGCTTTTCACATGCTAAGACATCCTTTCAGCTCGAGACTGAACACCTTAGCTGCGATCCAACCTCTGGGTGCTCAGACACCCTTTCTGTGTTGCTCAAAACAGCCTGTGAGAGGTCTGTGTTGTCCTCATTTATGTGCTGACGCTGAGAATCAGCAAAATAAAAGTTCTCCCATACTTCCCTATTTTAACTCCCTATCTTCATAGGGCAGCTCATGAATTCCCACAGTCAGTGTATGCTACCCTGTACTTGTTCGACACAATTTCATCCACCTCGTGCCAATATAATCCAATCAGTTTATACTGCAGCACTAAGACTAGCAGTGTTTTGCTTTTGGCATGCCATCTTTCCATTCTGCCTTCCAGATTTGTTATCACCAAACATTTTAACTGGTCCAAATTTATGTGCTCATTCTAACATTTACATAATTCATGGCTTTAAGCACCATCCTAAATCCAAAAGAAGTCCTGGCCTTTTGTGGTTTTTTCCCCTCTGTGCTGCTTTTCTTATCATACATATCTCCTGTAGCTTTTTGACCTTTTTTCTTTCCCCTGCTGTTGCTCTCTATTAAGCCTCAGGAAGCTTCTCTCTCTCCCTGTCCCTCGCTTTTCCCACTGTCCAATAACTCCTGCCACTTTTTGGATTTTCATTAACTGATTATGTGGGAATATATGTAATATAATTTTAAAAGGTAGCCTACTCTGTTCTTGATTTATTTTATCCCAGTCATTATGTTCCCATTGCATTTGCTGTCTTCCAGACAGGCAACTTTTAGATGACATATGCATGGAAGCAGCACACATCCAAAAAGTATTGCTACTCCACATAACACAGTGTTTGGCATGGTCTCATAAATACATTGGTGGCCTTGCATGGGAATTGAGGATTAACACCAGCTGGTTCCAGAAACTGTTGTTTTGAGTCTCTTTGGTTTATATAAACCCATTGCCTCACTGACTTTGAAGTGGTGTATGATGATGTGTAAATGGCAGAGGACAGTCTGTAAGTTGTCAGTATATTGTTTTGTAAATACATTAAGAAATTCATTTAACACCGCGAGAATTCTACTGTCCAATTTAATCCTATTTTTCTTTTTACTGTTGTAGTTTAACCTTCTCCTTGACAGATCCCTTGTTTTTTATTCTTCTGAGCAAAGTATATTCATTAAAATACTGGATCTCAAGCACTTTAGCTAACAAAATCTGCAACATTCCTTCAAATACCAGTTACTTACTCCAGCACATTTTCTCCTGTTTCTTCAGGTACTGTGAGACAGTTCATTTTGTCTTGAAGAAATGCAAGACATTTAGAAGAAGCATATGTTGTGGAAGCAAGAAAAAGAAGTAATTCTGCTTTTCTGTTGCTGAGAATTTCTTGCCCAAAAATATTAACAGATTTTTACAAGAGCTGTATATATCTCATAGTTCCCTGAAAAGGAGCTTTTATTGTGAGCAAAAGATCTAACATGCATAATAGATCTGGTCAAAACTTATAATTTCAATTGGCTTGAAATATTGACTCTGTAGAATTTGTTTAGCTCACATTCAAGGTAAAATGCCTTTTTTTCCTCCTACAAGGAGCATTTAATAGTAATTCTCTCACTCTGGTAAACACTTTGCTTCCAAAATTTGTCTTGATACCAGAGGCTGCTGACTGAATTTTGTGGTGTTTTGTCAGTCTTACAGTTCCTACAAACCACTTTTCCTGTGTACCAGACACAGAAACATGAAGACAGTCCCAGCAAGACCTCCCCTGATGCATCTTGAGGCAGTTTCCTTTTGCCCTGTCACTGGTAACTCGACAGAAGAGACTAATCCCTATGTCTCCTGCAAGTCAAGTCTGCAAAGCATCATGGAAATCAGCTTAGCTAGTCCACTGTCCTCAGCCACCTAAAGAATTCATCCATACAAAACTCTAATGAAAGAGACTGGAGAGCTTCTGACAAGCCTAAATCTATTCAGTATGCTTGTCTAATAAATGATGGTCCCTGGGGCATCCAAGTATGAACAGCAAATGACAACTCCAAAATTCACCATTCTAGTTTTGATTTCAAAACTTGGCCTCTAGAAAAGCTTATCTCCCAAAGGGAAAAATTTGTCCTTGTAAGATTTTTTTGCTGTTCCGGACACGAGTTGATTGATGTACTGTTTGCATCTCACACTCAAAATCGATGTTACAAGACAGAAGAGCTATATTCTGACGTTTCACATGCACCATCTCTCAAATTATAGAGGAGGAGGAGCTGCAATCTGACCCTTTCACTTTAAGTCTCTTACTGATGGCCTTTTTACAACATTATGTTCCCATTTTCCTAGTTTGCAAGATCACTAACCCATAAGAAATGGTTTTCAAATGATGGGCTACTAAATGCATGGACTAACCTCTTCACATTCATAAAATGTTTTAACCACAGAGATTCTGTTCCATTTAGTCTTTTCTTGTTTTTCTTTTGGTTTTTGTTCTTATTGCAGTCTTTAAATATAAAAAAAAAATTAAATAGGTCTTTTCTTACATGATAGGAGATAAGAAACAGTCAAAACAATCACTTTCAGTCCACAACTGGAATATCACACACATTATCAGTTTAACTGTGTTCATTCCTGACACAGAATTTCACTAGCAAAATCTCACCCAGAAAGTCAACAATACTAAATACTTTGCACTCATTTCTCTGCATTTTGACACACAAGTGTATAAACTGATGCATTCACCTGAAAGCTCCAGAGAAACTGCACAAAGCTGAGTTTCAATAAGTATCTTTACTAACGATATGTAAACCAGCAGTGCCCCACTGCCTTCACACACTACAGCTCTTCTTAGAGAGAGGGCCTGCAAGGTTCACTGGCTGCCCTAAAGGAAGCTACAAATTTGAGTTCTGCACCTGGAAGTAGGGATGCAAAACCCCAAAAAAGTGTTATGGCACAATTCCCACTGGCTTCAGTGACAATGGATTGGACACACACTAGTAGCAACATCTCCATGTTCTAAAAAGCCTTTTCAAATATGTATGGCATCACAGATTTTGTAGACTCAAGAGTTCCTGTTCTCATACAAAGCCTTTAGGAGTCAAACATTCCTGAGACAGGCTTAAAAAAGAAATAAAAGCCCACAGGTTGGAGCAGAGCAGAGGTAGAAGCACTGAGAACACCAGTTTTGGAAAATATTTTGGTTTCAAAGCTTTCATGTCTCCAGAGATTAAGAAGTAACATGAAAATTGTTAACCTAGAGAAAAAATATAATCTCTAGATTCCCATTAAATTGAAAACAAAGAAGTACAAATCTGTCTTTGAACTAATAAATTAATTATCTAACAGCACAATACTGGTTTTATCATTTATGCCAAGTGTAATTAACATCAAACAGGGAGGATCCAGTAAAATGGCTTAAATAATAAGACACCACTGTCCTTAATGGGAAGTTCCATAATACAAACACACACACGTACACAAACAGCAAATTAGAGAGTGCTAACTGTAACCCTTCTATTGGTTATTATACATTATCATTACTCATCGATTGCCATCATGCATGTTTAATTCTGAGGAGAATGATCTGACCAAAGCATTTCAGCATCTGTAATTGTGCAGGCTTTCAGCAGTGCACTCTGGCAGTCCTTGTCATCTGCTCTGAAAAATGATCAAATAACCAAGAGCTACCTTTGGAAAACACTATCACTCCTATTGGCAGAAATACTCAATGCCTGTTGAAGTTCTTTTACAACAAGTCTCTGCAGATCAGTTACACGCTCCTCCAAAATATCTGCTTGCTGTAATAGTGAGAAATGTGGCTTTCATTCCCACTACTTATTTCTGTTTGTCATTTTCATTGGTTGAAATTCAGATTAATATAGCTAATATTGAACTCCAGCCATAAGGTCCTTTTTGGTTGATTGGTTTAAAAAGACTCTTAATTGGTTCAGTCATTTATGAATTATGGGCTCAATACAAACCCCCTGGAATTTAAGTGGACAGACTTTTCTTGCCTTAACATAAATTAAGTCTTCTACTAGAAAAGAAACATAATCAAGCCTTTTCTCATCAACTTCAATTCTGACTTCTACACAGGTGTGTAACACAGTAGCCTCACCTAGAAACTCCGCAAGTTTTACTCTTTGCTAAGACACAGTAAAAACTTGCTTTACTTTGATTTTGTCTTTTTTTTCTTTTTCCTTCAGACATTTCAGAAGAGCTCTGGAAGGACATTAAGTGAAAGAACAAAACAAATGGGCCATATGCCTGTCACCAGTCTGGTCCGTTAGCACTGCAAAACTTGTGTGGTCTCACACTCACTTTTACTACGTTTCACTGCTTAAATGTAATGTAGAAACTTTATACCTGGCATCTGATGAAAACCTGTATTTCTGGGAATGTTGCAAGCATAGCAGAAAAGAATCAATTTTATTTTACAGAATACTCAGGAAAGCAAACAAAACTGAAACCTCAAGCCTTTTATGTCACTGCAAACACCTTTGCATATGGAGCCATGACTACAAGCAAGTTAATAACACCCTGCACACCAAAGGGCTGCTTGGAATAACTAACGTAACAAGAGTCTCATTATCTTTGTCCGTCTTCCTTGTAAAATTTCAACTCTCCAAAACAGAAAGAAGTCATTGGGAAACATAAGGGTACGTGGAGAATCCTTGGCTTGGGCTTGTATGGAGTGGAAGAAGCAACGAAATGCTAAAGTTCAGAAAGCAGAGAACTGTGGTATGGAAATAGGGGAAGAAGAGCAAAAGGAAGCTGTGGTCTTCTGCTCCCATAGCAGAGGACATGACAGGAAACTTCCAAAAGTCCCCAAAATAAGGGAGGCTAAGGTTGTAAGTTCAGTCAACAAAATTAAAAGGGAGATAATCTGTCTGCTAGTTTAACACATTTTTTTTAATTAAGTACTTCAGAGCAAAGATTCTTCTCTCTTCACACTTTGCTCTGCACAATGAAGACAAATGCCTTTGTATCCCTGTGTGATGTACAGACTGAAGAACAGACGCAGTGCCTAAAGAACAGTATGTAGGGCAAACAAGGTGGCTGAATACTTTTGGGCGGGAAAAAAATCCTATTGTCAATATATTTTTTCCTTCTCAGTGCTTAATGTTTACTGTTCAGGGTATTTAAGGCTCAAGTTTTGCATTGACTTCTTTAGGACTGATGACAGGCTTGAAGCTAAACACACGTTTAGATGCTTTGGCACAGCAGAGACAATAAGCCCAGCACAGCAGAGGATTAAATCTCAACTACAGTCACTACAGCCTCTGCATTGCTTTATTGCTAATTTTTGCACATATGCCTGTGATCAGTTACAGGGCCCTGACATATGGTGAGTGCACCTGCTAAGTTAGCCAGGGCTATTACCTCAAACAACAACGGACACTTACAGCAGGATCTGCCAGGGTATAAATAAGGGATTAAAATGTCCCTCATCCTGTAGTGCTTTGCATTCTCCAAACAGACACAGCACCACGGCATTGTAAGTGTCTCAGATAAATAGGCTAAAATGTTTTATATGTGCTACAGAATAGATTTATCACTCCCCCCCAGTTAACCAAATTTATTATTAATTACCCAAGATCTAAACTGATCAAGTGTGTTATCAGGATTTGGGGCTCATTTGCATGATTTGGAGTGGAATACTAACAGATCACTTGTCCACCCACACTCACATTTTCATCTATAAAATTAGATATAAAGTACAAGAAACTGGCAACCACATCGGCGAGAGGGAGCCATAAAGTTCAACTGGTCTTTATTAGAGAGCTTGGCAATAGCACTCACACTGTTCCTTTAGCAACAAAATCCCTCACCTATACGCTCTCTACTTCCCATTTATGTTCCCTCACTATCCAATTAACATCCCGTTAAGCTGCTCACCTGCAGAGCCTTTTATTTCCAGGCCTCTGCAGCATAGCTTTAATCTCTCTGCTACACACACTTCATTGCAGGACTTATATTGTTGTACTTCTTCATGACTTTTCAAGTCCAAATAAATTGCCTCTCCAGCATGTTTTCTAGCATCCTTAAAGACATTATTCTTCAGCAGATCCTTTGGAGGCTACCACTACAGTAGATTCTCTAGATCACAGCTCTAGTCATGCTTCTAAAACAACTCTTTATACACACCAGATAGAGCTATTCACCATGCTTTTTTCTACTGTGTTTCAACAGGCTTGTTTTGGCATCAGCCTCTTCTGCCAGACTGGAAATAGTGTGAAGCAGCACAGCAAATGCCTGTATAATGGCTTTCTCTGTAACAGAGCTTTTTAGGACAAAGAATCTCAAGCTCAAATCTGAAAGACTTCATTTATTTAGTATTCCACCTATAAATCTGCTCCCCAAAAGTAGGTTTGTATCTGCAACTACAAAATGGGCATTTTTTGTATGAATTCACATTCTTCTTGTGTTTCAATTAGCAGCAAAATTGCAAATTAATGGTTTCAGTCATAAGCACCAGGAACACAGCTTCTAAGATTTGAATATAATATAAGATTTGAATTATATTTTTGAATACAATAAGATTTGAGTCAAATCCAAATCTGAACATCTCATCTTCAGCTTGGACTTGAGTTCCATTTTTTATGTTCTGGGTATCCATAATTTTTTATGTTGTCACACATAACACCATATCTTCATTGAAGAGAAAAAGAATTTAACATTTTCATTTTATCCATTTCTGTTTATTTTTGTAAGGGTGTTGAATGTGTGGCTAACACCCCTGAAGTAATTAGCACAGTATCATTTTTTCCTTACTGTTATTTCCATAACCCCTTGTACACTCTGGGGGTCTTTTTACAAGATTTTTTTTTTATTATTCCTCAATTAAATCACTCCCCATGCTTACACCTGAGTACACAGAATATATCATTCTAGTGACATATATTTGAAACTCAGGCTTTTGAGGCTCCCCTGCCCTTAGTGCTGCTAGCAATTTTCATCTACGGAAGAAGATTGGAAGACTCTCCAGAGCATATTACCATCAACATCTGCCAGAGACACTGTGCAATATTAGTCAAGGCATCTTTAATAATGCAAGAAAGGTCGGCAGCCTGCAGAATATCAAGTTGAACATTGAACAATTATGAAGCTTTTTCTTTGTGCAGATTTCATAGGTATTTTTTGTGGGGTTGCTTTGTTTTATTTTTTTCTGATTCATTTTGTGCCAATAATAGAGTTTTGTTTGATTTTCAGGGTACGCCAGGAAAAAAAAAGAAAAGAACTAAATAAATCATTCTAATCAAATGAGAGTAAGTATGTATGTATACACATCACTGCTAATCACAGAATCTGTAAGGTTGTCAGCCTATCACCATCATGCCAATAAACCATGTCCCTAAGTAACACATCTATATGTTTTTTTAATATGTCAGTGCATAATAAATAGTGTAAGGATCAGGTATGTGACACACTGGATGTGAAACGTAGTCTGTTTCTAATAACTCCATTAAAAATCGCACTGTAACTCCAGGTGGGAAAGGTGGAAGCCAAGGCTAACAGACACACAAGCCCCTGCCTTTCCAGGCCGTTGAACACAAGGAGCTAAATCTGTATTTTGCTCTTCTCATGCCACCAGAGTTAATATTGCTTTACAACTAGCAGGCTTTTTTTGGAAGGACTCAGGATGTGATCACATAACAGGGCCTTGACCTTTTGCTACATAATGCTTTTGTGATCAATAGCACAGAAATTAATGTGTTTATCCTACCAGAGCATTTTAAACATTTCATACATGCAGTCACTAATTACCTCAAACTCCTGTGACACTGCATTTTGAAGTGCTGGTCCAGTAATTTCAAAATTCTGAACATGGGAAAGTTGAATTAGGTAGTCTGAAAAAAATCAAACCCAACTAATTTCTTCTGTTCTCCCCAGGTCATTAATCTTCATGGGACAAATTACCACTGGCAGGTCAGTAGTGTGGCACTGATGGACTGGGAAGACAACTAAGCCAGTTCACCTTAACCAAGAGGAGGATTTGTCTCATATACTCTACACATCCTTCCCTGAAATTTGCCCTCATTTCCTTTGGCTTTTTGGTTTAAATTCTTAGAATGTATAATTTTTCACTGGTCTTTTCTTAGAATTATCTATTCAAGCTAACATTAAACCATCCTCTGCTGACAAGTATAAGGCCACATTGATTACAATTTAACAAAACAATTTTGCAAGTTTTAAACTGTATTTGTTTGCATTCTTCTATTTTTTAGTGTTCTTATCTATATTAGAATAATAGAACTATTCTAATAATGTTTTCAAGCTTATAAATTACATTCTGGTATGGTGCTAGAGGAAATATATTAGCATTAAACTAAAAGGCTGTTAGCTAAATTCAGGGGGGGGTGTCATGAGGAAAAAGTGCATTTTCTTCCAAAATGTAACAGAGATGCAGAAAGATGAGTTCCAACTTGATAAAAATGAAAATTTAAAATGTAATTAGAAACACAATACTAAAAAGCCTATTTAATTTTCCCACACAAAACTTATGCTCTTTTCAGTGTGGCATGCTGCAAATTACCTTCAGGTCACATTTGCTTTTGTCTGAAAGCTTAAGAGGAAAAACACACAACCCTTTTTTCTTTAACCTACATGGGTACAGCCAAAGGCACTGGTGAGGTCACAACAGTATGTAACAAACGATCAGTAAAGAAAACGGTGCCATATGTTGCTTTTCCCTTGCTGTACTTAGATCTCTGGAAGAAGATCAACAATAAATCGCATCCTATTTTTCTTTTATCAAATGGGGTTAAAAAGTCATGTAAATAAATATACATGAACCAAACAGAAACAGCTGGAAAGTTCCCAGAAGGGATCTCTAACAACCTCCAAATTGGACGGACCATGGTAGATCAAGGGATCATTATTAAGATTAAAGGCTTACACCAAACCTGCTGTGAAATTCAGTCTGCTGAATTTTAAATGGTGAAGGCACCAACTGGAAAGTACTAAATGGTGATAGCTGTTAATTCTTAAAAAGAAAGGTGACAAGAGAGAAGCTACATTCTCAACATTCCCAGTGTGCTTGATGCTCTTTGCTGAGATTAAAAACTCCGCAGGTACCTGCTATGAAAATCAAACATTTCAAGCAAACTCTTTCTTGTATTGATTTTCTGGGGAAAAAAAATTATCACCATCATTAATGCTTCTGGTTTTTTTCCAGAGGATTTAGATCAGCTTCATTTTAGAGAAACACACTACAGTGGTGACTGGAGCTAAACCTAAATTCCTAAAAGCAGGCACTTATTTACCTAGGTAGTTTGAGCTGTGCTATTCCAATTGGATTTAGTGGGGTTACGCTGCTATGCCTACCAACCAACCAAGATGACAGATGTCTGAGCCTGCAAGTGTTACTTGCAGTAACAGCATTACCTGGAGTGTCTCACCATCCTTGTGGGATACCTGCTCACTGAATTTCTCAACTAAGTCAGAGACATGTTCTACAAGTCCCCTGCAGAAGAGCGGCTCCAGAGCTCTCCCACAGGGATATGTTAACTGCGTGTTTACACAGCAACCGATTTCCCTGCACAGATTGCCACCCTCTGTAACTCGCTCAGACCTTCGAATCTACAATCTGTCACCAGCCAAAAAAGTCCAAATGTTTAAAATCTCTAAAATCTCTCCCCTCCTCTGAAAGTCAATCTCTTCTCCCCAAAGAAGACAGCATGACAGTAATTAGTTGTACTTGGTGAGAAATTTACAGGGAAAAGTTCCCTCTACAGACAGACAGCGAGGAATTTATCTGTATTTGGAAAAATATTTAGACTTCTCTCATGGCTTTGCCATCTGCATTTGTTGGCAGTCATACCCCCTCAGAAAAAGACCTATGCTGTCAATGTAAATCAGGTCATGGTGACACTGGTCCTGTGGGAATACTGGAAAAACCTTCCAAACTGTTATAAAGAGATAGCAAAGCACCTTTGTGAGTTGATTTCTGAAAATTGTTTCAGTGAGTAAACAAATGTATTCCCTTACTCTTGATAGCTAGCCTTGTGAAGTTTCATTGATGATCTGCATCACTAAAATCCCTGTTCTCTCCTGAGGAATGGAGGCAGGGGCATCTCCGGTGCCCATTCAATGCAATACCCTGCAGTGTACATGCCGTTTTTAAAAAGAACACCTAACAAGGGAACAGGTGGCCTGTTTTTGTAGGAGGAAGCCCTCTCTTACCAACGGGAGAGGTAAAAGCAATCATTTTCCTATGGGTAGAAATGAGCCTTAGCTACATTAGGAGTCCACCTTGCCTTTCTGGCATGCCTTGCTTACAAAGATATTTTCAGAAAATAAGAATAAAGTCCATTAAGGCTGCTTAAATTAGTCTCTTAGGGTTGGCTACTTCCTTTATAATCGAAGTGCAGCATGTGGAAATGAAAAGATAAGAAAACAAATGTACAAAAATATTCATTAGTGGTTGTTTGGACTGCCCTCTTCACCCTGACTCCTTCCTAGAAAACATCAGTTGGCTAGTATCCTTCTGCCAGATAAATAGGCAAGGTAGTTAAAAGTGACCTGCCAAGGAAACTTTTAACTCCTGAGCACATCATCACAGCAGACACAAGATTTCCCCTGATGAGTGCAAATTACTCCAGGACTGGTGGGTCTCTGTGGCATACAAAGAGCAATACACTCTACCCTGCATACAAGAGTGATTTTCACTTTGCATGATAACGAGCCTTTTGTATTTTGCTAGTACCTAACAAAGTAGCTCTGCAGGAGGCTCCTCTGTTAGTCTTCATTAAAGGAGACAGATCTATAGATTAAGTCAAACAAAATGGTAGCATTTCTGCCTTAGCCTGAAGCTCTTTCTTTGCACTCCTGAGCTTTATGGGAAGCACTGGAATTAAAAGACAAGTTGCCACTATATCAAGAAATGAGATTCAGAAAAAAAAAAAAAGGAACTTAATTTTAAAAGTAAGTTCTCAGGTGGTAGTAAGATAGAGGGTCTAGAAATGGGGGGTTTTGTTAAGGAAATAGAACAAAATTCGGAAGCCTCTGGAAGCCATTTAAGAGATGCGACACTGCAAGAGATACTGAGCTGTAAGTCATCAGAGATGCAGTGGTAGCTGGGTGAACCTCTCTGCAGCAGTCACTGCTCCTTTAGTAGCTCCCTTGAGTCTTAAGCAGATAACAGTTACTAACTTCCTTCCTTACCTGCAGGAAAATGCTCCATTTGATTCAACCTACTTCAACAGCACAAACTTCTTGTGCTTATGGCTCGTGTCTTAGCCAAAATCTCTAGTGAAACTCAGAACTGGGTGTAACTCACCATATCTACGCTACTTAAAATTAATTGGTGTGGGTAAGAGACTGCAGAATACTAAGGAAATATTGGGGTCCTGATTCATATAAGCAGGTTTTTGTTACCCTTCCTCTTTTGGAAGCAGCTTTACTGACAGCTTGTCATAATTCCGTGAATCTTCAGTTCTATTTAAGGATGTGAGGAAGATCCTCACAACAACAGAGTCCTATTGAATAGTGCAGGGAAAGGAGGAGGCCTAAGAAAAAGGGAAATACTTCTATAAATGAAGAATTGGGACTGTCTGTTAAGAACTGTAAAGCACAGAACCCTGGCTCAGTAAAATCAGAGAATATTTCTGCTTTCAAAATGGGAAATTATTACAGTCTGCAATCAAAAAGAAGATGAAAGCTACACCTATGAAGTGCAAAACTCACACTTGAGAAACTGCAGAACTAAGTGCCTATTAAAAAGCTAGAAATCAGCCAGAGAAACATGCAAGGGACAAGGTTAAGTACCATCAAAGAGAAAGATTGAAAGAAGGTCAATAACTGCTCGGACAGGAAAGGAAGATGAATAGAAAATTGTTCTGGACCACCTCAAACCCCTGCTTGGCAGAAAGGTATTGATGGGATTTGAAGCGACCAAGAAAAATGTGAGAGATGTGTCCTTTCTCTCACAAAGTGAACAACAACAACAAACACCATACCACCAAAAAAAAACCCCAAAATCACCCATACCAACAAAGAAAACTCCACAGACAAGAAAGAAAAGCCAAAGTCTGGGAAACCTCCTTGCAAGTCCCTTGTATTTGCTTAGGACAAAGGACAGACTTTAGATTGAACACTGTAAACCAGTGTCTTTTTAAACCATTGACATATTTACATAATATAAGTCACTGTATAATGACTAGATAAGGAACAGACCCTTTTGTGTATTTGAACCATATGGAACCAGTTTTTACTTTTGACAGACATAATTCATTTGAAACCCTTTGAAAAATCCCTGGAAGTTATCCTGCTTGCCCAGACAAGATCCAGAACAGCAGGGATCTTGAACGCTGCAATAATCTCATCAAGAAAACCAAAGCAAAGACTACTGTTTAAAAACTGCTTATGAAAAGCAAGGAGAAGAAAACTAGTGTGGTAAGATAGGATATAAATCCAGAGGTTCTCAAAGAAGCCTTGTTTCTGGCACAGGCTGCTCACAGAAACTTTAGTTTGTCCCTTTATCCCTTTGTGCTTCAAGTTCTGCACCCATATAACAGGGGTAACAAGGTCATTGAGGCTTTGCTCAGGTGCAAAAAATTTGGAGCTGTGATTATCTGGTGAGCATGGCATTTGCTGCAAGAAGTCTCTGATGCAGCTTCACAGCATCGCTGTAATACAAATACATTTTAATCCTGTGTGGTTTCAGCTCACTTCTCCAGTGGGAGCAACAACAAGTGATGGTCATTTGTTGGGAAAGGAGTGGGGATGCTCCACAATTGTATTATAGTCCTTTCAGACATATTAAATGGGTGAAAGGGAATATTTGGGAAGGAAGGTAAAACTGCTTCCTGACTCCAGGATCCTGAGTAGAATTGGGTGCCTGGGCCCCGAGTCCAGAAGCCACAATCAGAGATGCAAGTCAGACATAGGAAACAGGTGAAGAGCATCCCTAGAATGGGCCAACCACATTGAGCTTGGGCAGGTCCTTCAGGTCTGCCAGGAGGTGATGGAGAGGACAGATCTACAAACCCTTCTCTAGCCATTCTTTCAAATCTCCTCACTTTTTGCTTCCACACATCAACGCTGTTTTGCATACTGAGAAATGTCTCCAGCAAATGCAGACAGTGACCAGTATAGAGATGTCCAAACCATGATAACCATCACAAAGGCTCAGCCCTGCTCTGCGTATCAGTGGGAGAGACACATGACTAAAAGTTTAAAAAAAAAACCAACAAAAAAACAAAACCAAAACCCAACCAAAAGAACCCAGATAATCTTCTTGCACATCCATGTGCTAAACCAGGGTAGAAATGGCAGGCAAAGATGGGCTTGTGCAAGAGGCAGCTTCCTCAGCCTCTGCCCCATCTGTTATCTGCAGACAACAGGGAGTTACATCCTGTAGTTTTTCTATTTAATATCTCAAACTCTATATTTTGAAAGAGAGGATTAAACAAGATCAAGAACAGTGGTATTCAGCTGTCAGGGTGATAAAAGCTTGAACAACTGGCCAGCTGAGCACTTGATTCACAGAATCGCAGAATATTAGGAGTTGGAAGGGATCTCGAAAGATCATCTAGTCCAACCCCCCTGCCACAGCAGGATTCCCTAGGCCACCAGTAAGCAGGATCCAGCAGGTGACAGCATGGTCCGAACTCTGGGCTAACTGAGCTCCTTCTAGGGTAACAAGTATTAAAGAGTGTTTTGGCAAAGAAGGACTTCCTTTAAGAGGAAAAGAACTGTAGGACCTGTGATGAAGTCCCCCTTTCTCTGGGTTTCCTTTTCTTTCCAACAGGGATGGCAGTTTTCAGAGAAGCTACAGCACTTGAAAGAGACTTAACGTTTTTTAAAACCTGATCTCCATTGCAGGAGTAATTTTGATGAATTCTCAATCAGGATAAATACAACCTCTGTGATGAATTTAAGAAGGTGAAATCAGAGGCAGGTAGGAAGAGAACTGTTGGAAAGCACCATGGGCAAATGATGGATGAGACCAAGGAAACAAATGGATAGATTGTCAAACATACAAACCGACAGCACAACGGGAAATTGATGGCAGCTGTTTCAGCCAGAGCCTGGACCTACCACGCTGCCTTAAAGCATCATTAACTTTAGTATAAAAGCTATGTGCTACAGAGACTTTATTAGGCAGAATCACAGGTGTTTAAGAAGTTGATGAAGTATTTTCTTGACAGAAGTCTTCTTGTTGAACACACAGATGCTGTGAGGCCCTCACGTGTACAAGCAGAGTGACCCAACGTGTTTGACACACTGAAAACATCTGAGGCACTCTGGTAAATGGCCTGCTTGGCCAAAAATGAAAATTGCTCTGGTCAGGTAAAACTAAAACTATCAGAAACAGTGCCTTCTGGAAGGTGTGCTAAGGGAGGCAGGAGAAGTGGTTCTGTGGCTCATGCTTGCAGCATAACACTAGAGTAAGTGATTCAGTTTGCCACTGACATTACCAACACCCCTGGTCCTCCCCAGCCATACCTGATGGCCTTTGTCTGCAGCACAAGGTGTGCAGTTGTGGAAGACTGCCACAGTGGTTCACCCTCAGGTTGCAATGATGTACATACCAGACCTTTAGCATCCATTCATCATGAGGTTAGTTAAAAATTAACAAACAGTTGATTAATCCACAGAACTTTTCACAGCAAAGATGTGAGCTGTTGTATTGGTTTTGTGTGGCAAGGTTTTACTAGTGGCGGGGCTACAGAGATGTCTTCTGTGAGAAGATGCCAAAGCTTCCCCCTTGTCTGACAGAGCCAATGCCAGCTGGCTCCAAGATAGACCTGCTGCTGGCCAAGGCTGAGCACATCAGCAACAGTGGTAAAGCCTTTGGGATAATGTATTTAAGAAGGGGAAAATGTCGCTGCAGAACAGCAGCTGGGAGAGAGGAATGAGGCCATGGGAGAGGAATAACTCTGCAGACACCAAGGTCAGTGAAGAAAGAGGGGGAGGAGGTGGTCCAGGTGCCAGAGCAGAAATTTCCCTCAACATGGTGAGGCAGGCTGTCCTCCTGCAGCCCATGGAGAACCAACAGTGGAGCAGGGTCCTGGCAGGACCTTTAGACCTGTGGAGAGAGGATCCCCTGCTGGAGCAGATTAGCTGGGAGGACTTGTGACCTGGGGGGACCCAGGACCTGGTGGAACAGTCTGTTCCTGAGGGACTGTACCCATGTTGGGGCAGTTCGTGCAGAACTAAAGCCCATGGGAAGGACTCATTTTGGAGAAGTTAGTGGCTGAATGTCTCCCATGGGAAAGACCCCACGCTGGAGCAGGGGAAGAGTGTGAAGCGTTCCTCCTCCTGAAGAGGAAGGAGTGGCACAGACAACATGTGGTGAACTGACCACAACCTCCATTCCCTGTCCCACTGTACCACTGTGGGGGGAGGATTTAGAGAAAATCAGTAGTAAAGTAGAGCCCAAGAAGGGTGGGATAGGGGAAAGGGGGTTTAAGATTTGGGTTTATTTCTCATTATCCTACCCTGATTTGATTGGTAATAAATTTTTTCCCCAAGTCAAGTCTGCTTTACCTGTGAAAGTAGTTGGTGAAAGATCTCTCCTTGTCCTTATGTCAAGCCCTGAGCTTTTCATTATATTTTTTCTCCCCTCTGTCCAGCTGAGGAAAGGGACTGATAAAGCAGCTTTGGTGGGACCCTGACATCTAGCCAGGGTCAACCCACCAGAGCTATACAGCAAAGCTTGAGAAGAAATGGAGTGCTGCTTGCTTTGTCAGTAATTTCTTCAGCTATTTCTGATAATATCCTAGAAGCTTTTAAAGGACATTCAACAAAAGGGTCACTTGGAAGTGTTTGCAAAGATTAGGGGAGATCAGGATGCGTTTACTGTGCACTATCTGCCACATGCTCAATTCACTGTCATGGAGGAAGAAAACAGCAGAATTAATCCTCACAGAGGAAATTAGGATGATATTGTGCTGGGTCACGTTCCTGGATTATAAGATTTCCACCAGTCACTCCTGAGTTATTGCTCTGCAAATACTCAACCACCTAATTTGATAGCTACTCTGAAAAAAAATTACAATAGGAAATTACTTTCCTTGTGTTTCAGAATAAACATTCTATAAAAAATGAGAGGCATTTAGCTTGACACACCAGTGAATGTCCATATCTTTACTAGTGCAGGCTAATTTTCAAAGTAGGTCTCCATCATTCTGTTGCTATTAACCCTCCTAAGAAGCATATTCTTTTTCACAGTTAGCATGAGTTATTCCAGCTGAGAGGGCACCCAGGCTTGCTTAGATAGAAGGTTGCTCACACATCCGTTTGTATCTTCAAGGTGAAGCCAGATGTGGATCAAGGTGCCTAAAGATAGAAAAATCATTTCCTTAGATGCTTTCCCCTAGACCTCTTGTTATCCCATAGAACAGTAAGCCTCAGTCAGGTGTTTTTCTACAACTTTCACCCTGAAATAAGTGGGTTTTTTCAACTACTTTGCATAGATTGTTGAGACCACATGTGCAAGTGTCATAGCTGCAACAGTTTCACAGCTCAAAGAGAATAGTAAAACACACAAAGATTAAAGACAGAGTTTGACTTTCTGCTTTCAACGTGACCTCAGAACCTAATATAGGGGTCTCTAAGTCACCCATTCAGGTAAGGACATCTGTACTTCCATGTTGTTCACAGGAACATAACCTTGCTAGGTATTTTCAAATTCCCTTAAAAGTGCTATTTTGTTAAGGTCAATGCAAAAGCAGCATTCCAAAAAGCACCCATTTGGAGCGTGGGACAGGGAAACAGGGAAATCCTCTGGGTCCTATTATCATGTTAGATACTGCAGGTTAATGCAAATCCTCTCTCTCCTCTAGCAGAAGTGCAGGGACCCTGGACCACTTGATCGGATCCTTCAAACTGAATGACAGACAGGAAGTTCATGGGAAGCACACATGTGAAAGGTGTGCAGTAGAGCGGGGAGATGGTCTCATGTTGCTGGAGAGAAGCTGCTGTGTGTGACTTTTTCACATCACTTCTACCCCCTTCCTTCATATTGGGTAATTCAGCCTTTCCTGACATATCAGAATTACAGTCAGTAACATTTTGTCATATCCTGAAGGTCCAGGATACTCAACAACCAGGTCATGATGAGAGGGAAGATGACCCATGAAGCCTGATACAGGCTGAGAAGAACTAACAGTGTCAGGGCCAACTGTGACACTTTTAACCCCAACTATTCTCAAATGCTCAAACATATCTTATTGATAATTAAAACCAACTTAATAGACTGCTTTTCTTATGTACCATGTGAGGTGGCTCCTCAAACAACACAGAACTGGGAAAGACCTTTTGGCCTGTTACAAACAAAAGGAACAAGCAACCAAGACAAACAAAATCCTACCAATCTGATACAGTCCAGATGCACCACTCACACTCAGTCTGTAAACCAGCCTAGGCTGGAGGCAAGAAATAATGTGAAAAATAAAATACTCCAGGCTCTAGTAAACTGTAAAAAGTCTCTCACAAATTTAGGCCTCATGTAAAATAAAATAAAATTTTTAAAATATGTATATACACTACTAACGTAGCTAGGAATGAGGTCTCATTTTGCAAGGCACTGTGCAAACAGAAGAGAAAACAGCATTTGCCCCAGGGAGGTTAGGCTGTATTTAGAGAAGACAGATGGCAAATGCAGGAGCAGAGGCTCAAAGGCTGCCAGTGGCTCATGGAGCAGCTATGCAGCTCAGAAGTCAAACCTCTCAAATATTTGCCTGGTGACCAGTGCTTTAAATTTCATTACTTCCTTAAGTCCTTGTCCTGGCTGCAAAGTGACATGCAAATGCCTGTGAGACTGCACTGGAATATATCTTCCCTTGCATAAATCTATAGGATTTCATCCATTCTGAAAAATCATCTAATTCAACCAAACATTCCTGCTTTAAGTGGAACACACAGGTGTAGATTGTATGCATGCCTAAATTCTTTTAAACAGTTAAAACCAACACCACCCTTATGCAAAAAGCCCAGCAAAAATGTCTCCTTATTCAAAATACTTGAATTAGTCACACTGCTTTAACTCCACGTAGGCCTGCAGTACACAGCAATACCTGTGCTCAGGGTTCAGACTGCAAACTCCTCCCTTTTCAAGACATTCACAGAAGAATTCTGACTGCTTTAGATGGGGTTGTTTGCCTCGGTAGGGGCACAATGGCACAAAGGGGTCAACTCTTCCCTCTTGGTAGAGCTTTATTCTGTCACCCTTGTTTCTCTTGATCACTCGTACAATAACGTTGACCTAACACAACTCTATCAGTTCCACTGCAGAAGTGTGGCTGGTTCACTTCATAAGTTCAACCCAGCAGAGCTCACATGCACTCTTTTCAGTGCCTTCCTCTGTGCTTAAGAGTCCAGATTTGAATTTTTTTGAGGTTTGTGAAAGAGTTAAATGTTGATTTTAGAACCTTGGTGTCCTTCCCACCAGAGAATTATATTTCCACATACCATTATGGCAAATTTTACTAATGCTTGCCTATGGGGATATCTGGGTAATGGCACCATCTGACTTTTATCATAATTTGATTCAAACTCATATTGCTTTTACATTTTATTTCTTTTTGCCATTCTGGCTTGTAACAACCAACAGCAGGCTGAAATTTTACCTAAATGAGAGCATTTTTGCTCAGCAAAGAACATTACTCTGTGCCATTTGCTTAATAGTTCACATTACAGTGTAGGGAGTGTTGCATCCTTAGGCCAAGTTCCTGGCACCTAGTTTGTTAGAAGTTTCAAGGGCAACATAACAGTAGCTTCCACACAGTAAAAACCTTATTGTCTGGGCACAATTGTGGTTTCCCAGGTAGAAAAGAAGTTGAGAAAAATCTCAGCTGTAGTTATGCATGGGCAGAGGTAAATGAATAAAGGCAAACTACGATGTTGCCACAAATTACTCATGTTTCCTAGTGAAAACAGCCTTTATTAACACCGTGTTCGTACTGCTCGCATTACAGACACTTAAGAGATGGATTTTGCCATCTTTGTGTTGTGTTTTCTGCAAAAGCTCTCAATGATCTTAGTAGCCTAAAATAAAAAATGGTAATTTAAAAAAAAAAAAAAAAAGGATGTGTTGATTTGCAAGGAACAAGAGAAAACTACTGAACAGAGGAGCTGAGTCTAAAGTGGATCAATATCGTGGTGACAAGAGAGACAAACTGTCAGCTTACTGGAGTGCAATCCAAACCAAAGGGGAGCTGACTGCAGCAGGAGGTGGGCTTGACTCTTTATGCTTCCTAGTTGCAAAGAGCTGCAGAGAGAAGGGAGACTGCACTGAGGGCTAAGACGTGATAGCACAGCCCTGAGTATCTTTGCTGTGACAAAAGGAAGGGCACAGAAAGCTCAGGTGACAGGCAGCTAGCTGCTATTGCTCGTTGTGTAGCAGAGCTTGTATTTAAGCACAGTATGCCAAAACTGCAGAATTTCCCATGTTTCCAGGACTCCACCGTGGTAGATAAAACCACCAGTAATGTCAGCTGCTGAGCTGTGCTTAGCATATTTGGAGATGGTTTAGATTGCTTAAATCACACTGAAGTTTCTAGCACATAATATGTAAAAATGAGTCAAGCTTGCCTAGTCCATATGATATTGTGGGACACCAGAAAACACTTTACACAGTATGAAAGGTATCATGACACAATCCAAATACACTATAGTGAAATTCCAACTGGAAGGAAAGAATCACCCTGCCTACCTTTCCTCATGCTCCTAACTCCTTCCTCGCAGTCCAGGAGCTATACACAACTGTGTAAAAACAAAAATTGGGTATATTCTCAGTGTAAACAAAGTGGCTTTGATTGGGCTGGAAAACAGTTCAGATTCAGATGAAGAGATACAATATAAAAAGCAACAATCATAAAAAGGGAGAATGAGCTGCACCACCACGAACAGAGAGATACTTCAGACAGATCAGATTTTATGTCCTACGTTCCATATCCTGCATCTATTTCCAGAAATGAGGTGATAAAACTGCAATAACTATGGAACTATTTGCCCCAGTACATAGTAGTTTGAAAGCTTAAACCAATGTCAGCAAGCTACCATGCTTCTGTATTGATTCAAACACATATTATCATTAGCTATTTAACTGTAGATACAACTGTTGCTCCTGCAAAATGTCCAGTCTCTTTTGATACTTTCTAAATGCCAGTTAAGTGTCCAGGGAAACTAAGTAACAGAATGTATCTTGAGTAACAAGTGTTCTGCCTCACAAGTAGATTTCAAGCCCACACACTTATGGCCAAAACCGTACACATCAGTTTTAGCTCTCTCCCATTTGTAAATGTCACAACTTCCAGTCATTTGGCAGCATTTCACTGGTGTTTCCTGTGGATTTTTTCAGCCTACCCATTGTTTGCTCCTTCTCATTTGAGAATACTGCAATTTGTATTTCAATCTGTTAGGATAAAGTGCCAAGTGAAAGTGCTCACCTTTATTAACCCAGAACTGAACTCATGAAAATGTCATCCACCACTAAGTTTAGATTTGCTATCCTGAAATCAGAGTTTGCTGGTGAGCTGTAGACCATCTCTTTATCCTGAAGAGTATTCTGCATTTAACCAGCGAAACACACTGGTTGGGAAGGTGCTACACAGAAGATGAATGTGTTAATACTGCAATGTATTTTAGCAAAAGAAGCCAAACTGTGTCTGAAATTTGAAGCATACAAAAGGACTAAAAACAAACTGGAGTTTAAAATGGCACAACCAGATGCATACAAAAAGATTTAAAATGGATTCTTTCTGAAGTTCCAACTTCCTTTCCTCCAATAGTTGATTTTTTTTTTTCTCTCTGAAAAGGCTCAAAGGACATATTTAACAGAATTTGATAAACATCTTGAATAACATGAGAAAGGCATTAGTTAGTTGATTAGGGTTGATATTGATCTAGAAAGCTAGATATTGATATTTTTAGACCACTATAAAGTGCTTCAGTGGCTTACACTGAAATTATTTCAGAAACTGTTTTTATTAATACACATCTGTCTGTACTTCTAAGCAGGTGATAGAAGTTTGATTTCCAGCTTTAAAATTCTGAAACCCTTAGTTGCTAGGAAACCAGCAAATCTAATTCCTGTGTTTCTTGTAACACAGAAATATAACTACATACTGATTCTCTCAGAGAAACTCATGCTATGTATTTTTCAGATTCCCCTTTTGTCAGTGATTTGAAGCTTTCTTTTGATTCATTTAGGCCAAAGAAAAGGCACATCAGTTATAAAGATATTGGTAAATATGTTAACAGAAAGAAAGATGGAACATTCTTTTATGGGAGTTTTTCATTTATCTCATTGCTGGAATAAGAAATGACTGAGTAGCAACTTATAAGGTCTTGAAATTTACTTCTAATATGGATGCACAAATTTATCTTTAATATTTCATTACTGTGATTGTTGATCATCTCTGGTTCAGAAGATGTCTTTGTAGACAATCAATCTAGTGTCTTTATGAGAAACATTATTCATAAGCATATGTGAAAGATCTGTGCTTTCATTACAGCATAACCAGTTAACCATCTATCTATGTACACCCATCTGACCTTGCAATTACTGGCTTATCTAAATGATGCATTGCAACAGAATTATTAATTCTACTTCCTCAGACTTTTATTCTTTGACTTGGCAGGTCCACCAGGAAGAATAACAGATATTCCATTAATAACAATTATCAGTGACATGGTTGGAGAATAAATAACATTTTATTCAAAAAGTGGTATTTTGTCTGTGGACATAAACAAATGTAAATGCTCTGAATTCTGGGAAACTCATTTCTTAATTGTGTCAAAGAAATTTTGCTATGTGAAATGGAGTGATAGTGTACTCTTAAAAAAGAAAGAAAAATTCAACAGTATCTAAATATAAAATCGTTATCCTCTTTGCTAATTATCTCATATTTTTGCCATGCACATCAATAAAAAACAGATGCAGTGATGAGAAAGAAGTTAGGACAGTCAGTTTGTTCCCTTCTTCTAGAGTTCTCCAAACTCTAAAAGAGTCACCATTTTCCATCTGCTCTTCCTGGGACAGCACAACCCACACACCAGCAGACACCAGCTGAACATCCTCTCCAGCAAGCCTTGATTACAGCAGCCCAGAGAGTGCAAACACCCAGATCCACTCACTGCTTCTTCCCCTGTTCCTTGCAGCACACCAGAGGGGAGAAATGTCTCTTCTCACAAAAAAATGAGAAACCTCCACTTGCACAGCCTGCTTTTCTTCTGTGGTTTCAGAGTCCCTCATGCTGCCTTCTGCTGCCACAGGTGACTTGGCAGCGCTGGGGGAAGGCTTTCAGCCCCTGATGAAATGCTCTATAAGAGCTTCTGCAATTATTTGTGAGAGAATTGTTTTTCTCTTTGCCTTTAACAAAATAAATAGGAAACTACATACAATAAACTGCATTAAAATGTTTAGATTGCAAATCACATGCTTAAGCTTAGGAAATGGCAGACTTTTGTGCTGCCACACAGTTTTTATTCTGCACTTTCAGGATTATGACATGTTTTTTAAATTCCATGATCTGAAATACTTTTCTAAACACTGGGCTTTGAGCAAGATAAGAGCTCAGTGTTGGAAGATAAGTGTTGGAAAAAATCCAACATGCATAGAGTTAGAAATGCACAAAGAACTACAAATTTAGATTTCCCTAGTTCTCCAATTCTTGACCTTGTAACTGACAGTCATATTTTTGATGTATAACTTTAGTGAATACATCTGTATATGCACTAATGGTATTAGACACATAACTCAGATACACAGGCAAATCCATTTTCTCCACTGAAGATGTTTTTATTAGGGAATATTTTTTAAAATCCTTTGCCTGTATAAGTAATTCTAATAGAAGGATCCTACTGCAAAGACAGAACTATGCCTTAAAAGCTCACTGTGTACTTTTAAACAGAAAACCTCCATCACCAACAAAGCATCAGTTACTCACCAGAATAACATCTTTCCTTCACACCCTGCAGTTGCCCACCAGGGTTCTGATATACACCCCCAAGAAATCTCTAGAGACAGCAACAGAGGTCTGCTCTCTCATAAGTGGAGATGGAAAAGACTGTTTATCTTAAAACAACTAAGGGAGGGCATGAAGAAAGGAATTTAAAATGAATATGGAACTGGGGGCTTGTGATCTACCTAGGATGAGAACAAAAAGCTGAGTGCTTGCTTCTTCTTTTAAAGAAAAAAAGTCTAATTGTCAGAGACACCCTCAGCATCACAAGCAGCACATTCTCCAGCACATGCCTTGCTACAGCTGTCAGGTGCATAGGGAACTGTATCAGTATTGTTATTTTTTATCCCAGTACTAATATCTGAAAGAACAATAAGGTAAACAGTTCCCCNATTCACCTTCATTTCCCTTATTACATCAGCTCTAGGACTCCATCACTCTCAGTGAAATATGCAGTACAAACAAAGCCACATCTGAACCAAAACAGGATAAACAAAAACATCCAGAGGACAGAAGGCTCAGTCTGGTTCCCTGCAGCTGAAATAACCTGCCTGAAGTGACAATGTGATCAGAGCTGAGCAGAAGTGTAGCAGACCTCAGTCAATGCTCTCTGTGCTATGTCCCTGCAAAAGCAAGTCAAGCCTGTGTTAGGGTGGCTTTGACTATCCAAGGTAGCTTTTTAAAGTCACTTAATGCATGGCTGAAACAAGAAGCTTGCAACAAAACTATACAAATAATACTGGCCAGTCAGAAGTAAAAAAAGAGAACTCAGATTATGCAATCAAGTATTGATCTGCAAAATTATTACTAGAATTGAAATACAGTGCCTTCACTCTATCAAAACACAAAATTCTCTGTATAAGCAACAGAATAAATCCTCAGCCACCTACATTCTCTACTCTAATCATCTGATGTTGCTGTTTATCAAAGAATTTAATTAAAAATAAGTTGAAGAATATGTTTTTAAGGATACACATTTCTAAAGTTGTTGGAATGACCTAAACTAAAAATCCAATGCAGCACATGTGGAGGGTGGGAAGAACAGATGCAGGAAGAAAGAGAGGAAAAGAAAAAGACAAGAGACCACCACTCTTATTTGGAGAGCACAGCCTGCAAAAGAATTACTGACAAGTCACTGGAGCAAAGGTCAACATAAGGCAAGTAAATCATCTACAGGTAGACTTAAGGAAAGAAATAAAATCTAGGAAGAGAGTTGGGCTCATACACAGTTTCTTTGAATCTTCTTGTCATTACGAAAACCCAGGCTTTAAAGAAAAGATGCAGAAAATTACTTATTTAATTGCCATATCACTGTAGGTTTCCTATCAATATTGAAAAGGAGAGTATAAGGCTCCAAAATCACCAGTTTCTACTTTTTCTACACTGCAAAATTCACAAGGCAGAAAAAAATGTAACTACACTACCACTGTTTCTATCTGTATGTCCCTATGTCAGAAAGGAACATCTCTGTGGATCATGAATCAATCATCCTGGCTTCAAATTACCTAAGCAGGTTGTCTTAAACTAAGCCTGGCTGTAACTATACACTTAATTCAGGCTGAATTTAAGCTCTCTACTGCAGTTACCTCCAAAGCTGGACATTTTCCTCTCTATCCATAGGCAACACTTGGAGGCTAAAACAGAAAGGTACAATGAATAAAGCTTAATAACCTATTTTTCTGCATACAGATAAAGTTACAAGACCATTCAGGGTATCTGTGACATGCTAGTGCTGTAACTCAACACATAAGTTGCCCTGCTTCCAGAGGACTAAAGTTCTTACCAAAATAACCAGTCCATCATAAAATGAACTATGATTCCTATTCTATGATGCTGTGAATAGATTCCATTCTACAAAACACCAGCCACTGTACAGCAGGAATTAGTAGTAGCCAGATCTGCAGATCACATCAATACAACAGATGAAGAATCTTTTAGCCCAACCTGACATAAACACTCCTACTGCAAGTCAATTCTGCAGATTTATTCCAGCTAAGGACCTTTCCCAAATGCAAAAGAAAATTAATACTGTTATAAGCTTAAAGAATATACTTTGACAGCAGTGCTCCTTTTAGAGGAGTATGCCTTTACAGCTCCACCATTTCCAAGAACTCTCTCAGAAATTAATCAGTTTCATTCATTTGAGATAGATATATATAGATATAGNGAGACAGAGGAAGGGCAGAGAAAAATAAGCAGAAGAGTGAAGTAAGATCTTGAACCTAGAGCTCTGAGTAAGGTAGTTTAATCTCCTCCTAAAATAATAGCTCCTTTGGTACTATTTGAGACACAGAGGACAAGAGAATTTATTTGGAAGCTCTCTTATATGTATGACACAAGAACAAAAAGGCTTGTATGTACCTTACAGAGCAGTATTGGAATTTATCCACTTTGAGTAGAAATAATCCTTTCCCCTTCTAATATTTTATTTATTCCAGCACTTATTTTATTCACAAAGCAGTGCAATATAGAGGAAATGAGTCCAAGTTTATAGGTTTGGTATAACAGAAATTATAATTAGTTCACTTCACAGAAAATCATTTGAGTTCAAGATTAAATACACATCTTTTTCATATTGTGTAAAATAGATTTTTTTTGTACATATTTTGTATTTTATATCTCTAGCCATAAAGAAAGGGCTAGATCTAACCAATGGCTTAATGGCTTTAGAAAACATGTTTCACATCCCTAGTGCTGTCAATAATGACAAACAACTAATCTTGGCTCAATAAACATCTTTTTTACAACTTCTAACACAGAAACTGTGAGAAAAGGAACACACAAGATTAGATGAGAGCAACTTGTGCTTATCTTGAAAAACAGATTACTGCTCTTCTATATTATAGAGGTTATAAAATCAGTGATTTCTATGTGGAACAGCTCACAAATATTAGTAACAATTTCTTGCAGTAGAAATTGGGAAGACAATTAGATGTCCCTTTCAGTCTGAAATCATGCAAGAGCATTACATTCTTCTCCCTTTCAAAATGCAAAGGTGACTTACAATCTACTGTGCCTCAGCAGTAAACTGAGCAAAAAAAAAAAAAAACCCTGAAAAAGTAACTTGCTACCTGCCCACACATATACCTTCCATCATAATTAATAATGATCTTTTTATTGTGGCTCATGTAGCAGCTAATCAATAGGCTTTGATACTTGCACAGTCAACAATAGTTCCTGTGTGCATGCATAATGTCCACTGTTAAAACTTGTAGCTACTTAGGCTAATGCATTTACTACCTGTAGCCCAAAGCCAGCACAGGAACATGTATTTACACTCCATACATAACTCTGACCATTTGTTCGGATTCAGACTGAACTTTCCAGAACACAGGGGAAAAAGAAGAGAATAGGAGAGAAGGGAGGCAAATAAAAGGCAGGGTGAAAAGGAGTTGGGATTACTGCAGATTTAGAGGTGGTAATTGTAATTGTACTACTTCTGGACAATTTTTGTTCTGAAATAGCTCAGAAGGCTATTCCATACTTCCTCAGAAGAAACAAACCATAAAATAATCCTGCTTCTCTCATGATGAACCAGGTTACACACAGGACTTGGAGATGGGACCCGAAGTCATCACAAGAAAGAGGCAAGATCCCCAGAAACCTTGGACACATCTATTTCAGCTGTTGCAGACTCTTAAGAGCTAATATCTCCCACTCTAGATTTCATGACATATTCCATTCATTCATCAATTCTCATTCACCTCAGCAATAAGTCACTAACAGGAATAAGTTGCTATCTGTAAAACCCAGAAACCAGTCTTGAAAAAAAAAAAAAGAGGTTCTTCAGGAGATGCTCTTCACTCTACCCACAATTTAATCACTACTCTCTGATTTTGTGAGCTCTCTACCTGAAGAAACATCCACTGTCTTTCTTGCTCTCTCATTTTCCTCACTGCTGTTTTTACAAGACCATCTTCCTACTTGACCTCTCCATTTTCCATTCTCACCCCTTCTAATTTATGGGCTTGCCTCACTTACTCCATTGCAATTAGCCTTGGACAATATTTTACACAGTCCCCAAAGGCACTTAGCTCTAATCTTGTTTATTCTTCCAGCCTGTGAATTCATAAGCCCTTTTGCATTATCCAAAATGATTATTCAAGTCAGCATCTCTTGCAATTCCAGCAGGTTTTGCATCCCTGGGTAGATGTTTCTGCAATATTGGTGGTGTTGAAGGAAACATATTACATCAGACAACTCCAAGCAACTCCTGAAACCCATCAGTACTTCAGAAGCAGCCACCTGAAGAGAAGCCAGTGCAGCACAAACACCTACTATAACAGGCTACCTACTCTGTCAGCCAGGACAAAACCCAAACTCTTCTTTATCCAGCTGGCAAAGCACTTTGCTAACCAACTGTCTGTCCCCAGTCACTGTCTGGTGGAGAGTTTGGTTGATTGTTTATTTTGGGTTTTTTAGATTGGTCTGGTTTGGTTTGTGAGTTGGGTTTTGTTTGTTTGTTTGTTTTTCCCTGCATTACAGACATCAAGTTTTCCAGACTGGAAATACTCAGATTCTTTCTTACTTAGCAAGACATCTCTGGTTTTCAGTAGGGTGGGTATGGGAATTAAATCAATTGACATCTATTTTGCTTTAGTTTTACCACTTGATTAAGCACAAACTAGCCTTCATTTAAGTAATGAACGACACAGTATGCTTTTTTACACACCAGGGAAACTTCTTATGCTCTAAAGACTTTTTCTCCTCTGCAGAGAACCAGAACAAGACTAATAATCTCTCTGGCTGACAAGAAGGAAATGGTTGCTGTGGATGAACACACACCTTCTCTGGCAGCAGAGGTTCAGGATTATCTGTGGCTGGGGAAATTCACATGGGGTGCACCAGATTTAGTACAAAAACAGAGCCATTTCTGATTGCAGATAGCTGGATACACGTTTCTAGACTTTGAGTCCACAGAGCAACAACATCAGGAATCTTATTTCTCCAGGCTGGTTTCAGAGGAATGCAGAAAATGAAATATGCCAGATCTTTCCTGAAGAATCTCCTTGCTGAATTGCAGTGGATCCTTACACACACACACTATTGACTGTAAATCACCTATGTTAAGTCAGAAGAAGCAGGAACAACACAATCAATGGCAGGAAAAGCAAATTCTACACTTTAAGTTGCCTTGGTATCGACTTCACTTTTACTGGAATTCAGACTATGTCAGACTGAGAGTTACTTTTACCTCATTAGTGCTGTATTGCAATACAAGATTGGTGCCACTGTCTTCAAAGCAACCAGCTTAACAGCTGCACAGGAGGTGCTGTGCACAACCTATTGCACTGCTGAGAAACAAAGATAAAGTGATGATATCTGACCCTCACCAGAATAAGCAGTATTTGAAAAGAACCAGAGAGCTCAGAAAAGGTAGCATGTAACAAGGTGCCTCCAAGACAGCCCTGATTTTTTGGTAACACACAGGACACATAACTGGTCCTGGCTCTCCAGTGGGAGATTCTGGGATGTATTCAGTTTTACACAAGCTGGTAGATAAAACATAGGCACCAGATCTACTCCTGGATCCTAAGGACATCATACATGTCCTCTCTACCACCTTTCTAAGCGATGTGTCACATATATATGAGGTCTTAGGCTATAAGCAGGGCCACGACAGGGGTGACATACCACAGTTGTTACAGATGCGTGGATAGCCTAACATCTACATTTCACTTGCTAAATGGTAAGAGAGCAGGTTTCTTTTCTGCAACACAGTTTAGAGAGAAAACATGGAAATAAGGTACATTTGCATTGCAGTACCTCACTACCTTAAGTCCTGGACTAGCACCAAGAAGAAATATTAAATTTTATTATCTTTTTAATTTTACAGTTACTATTTTATCCATTTAATGGGATTTCACCCAGTGATTCCTACATCTCTGGAGGAGGTCAGAGTAGATGATCACAGTGATGCCTTCTGGCCTGCAAATCTAGGAAATCACTGGGCCATTATAACCTCTCCAAAATATGCAATTAAGAAGTACTTATAACAGCAGCAGCTGTCTGAGATTCAAAAAGCCTCACAGGCTTATCTGGCTCAGAGAACTAGAGGAGCAGGAAAAAAACCAGCAAAAACCTGTTAAAACTTCCACAGTTTCCCAAAACTTCTGTGATTCTAACAATGCAGGTACAAGCTTCATATTTGAGATGAGGAGATGATTCCCAAACCACCATCTCCTGTATTCCTAGCATCAACAGTCTTAAAAAAACCAACATAATAATCATTGAATCATTTTAATAACTTCTAAGCTACAAGGCTTGCCTAAAAGTTATTTTTGAAGAGGAATGCTCATGCATGCTAGAAGCAGAAATTGGGTTGGATTAATTGTTAATGGGTGGAGGTATAAAATTATATTTTTCCAGGGTCTGCTGCGGTTGCTCTGTGGTTGAGAGGCTCAGCTGTTGCCTACTGTTTGCCTGGTAGTACACAGGGAGATGACTGTAGTACAGTTAGTAGTGTGCTATCTAGCCCTGGATTCACAGGAGATGGGGGGTGTATGCCCTGAGGAAAGGCAATGATGAACAAGAATGGGATTGAGTTCATTATTCTCAAAGAAGGTGAGAAAAATGCACAGCCCATATGTTTTGGCCCATTACCTGGTGGAAGCAGTTTTTACCAGTTTCACAAGAGGGGGAACACAGACAGATGCTGAATTAAAGACAGGCTGGGGGGCATTTCTCATGTCAGTTCTATAGAAAAACATTTCAGACTCTTGGATCCTAAAAAGTTATCACCACCTTATCGAACACCCAAAAAACAGATTCCTATTAGAGGTACTCTCTGAATTGCCTTTTCCCTGTCCCTCCTGAAGAACACCTTATGTTTCACCACTTCAACTACTTTCTCCTGACATTAGGAAACAGCTTTCTAAAAAAAACAGTGAGAATGAACTTTTTAGCATCCATCTTTACTTTCCATCCCAATACAGGAGAGAAAAAAAGAAAGGAAAACATGAAAGCCATCTCTACAAAGCAAATACCAGTTAAGGAGGTTATGCTTTAATAAAAATACACTGGATAGTTTCTGGTTTTGCAAGAGGAAACTGGGGCTGAACACACAGAGCTGCTTTTCATTAGTATCTTACATTTTAAAGGTGACCAAATAAAAGGCAACTTCACTTATTGGCACCAACATTTCCTAGCAATGTGTTTCTATAGTCCAGGCACCAGCACCTTTAATTATTCTCCATGCTGCCCATTGTTTTTAAAATAAAGATTTTGTACACTTTGCTTTTACAAATGACAGTTTCACAAATCTCTTTGTGCTCTAGAGAAGCTGGAACACACACAGTAAGCACCACTCATTAAAAAGCTCTCTTTATACCTCTCTTCTATTATAGATGCTGAGTAGGTGTAGGCTTAAGAACACACACTGTTTAAAGATAGGGTAAATGCCTTACCAGAGGCAGCACCACTAAAAAGAAAGAACCTGCACTATTTACCATATGTTAAGATCAGTAATACATTAAAAGCCACCAAGAAGAAATTACATGCAGCCCCACATTGAAAACAATGTGGTTGGGGTTTTTTGGGTTTTTTTCTTTTTCTTTTCTCTTTTTTACTGTCTTGATCCATATAAATGATGGACCAACTATAGAGTGAAAATGGTTTCTTTGGAGACGCGGGTATAATGCCCATTATATGCTGTTGATTCCCAGTGTGTAGGGGATGGCATTATGCAGGAAATTGCAGCAATGTTAAATTTCACTGCAATCCATTTGCTGTGAATTGATGCAGCTAAATAAAACAAGAAAGTTTATTCCAAGTACTTTCAGAAGAGCTAATCAGAAACCACTGTTCACTCAATTACACATGCTAGAGTTTAGGTTTACTCTTAGACATTTGCACTTGAACTAACTCACGAATTGGGGACAGAAATTTCCTAGGAGTCACTTTCTGCACTGTTGGAGAGGTGTCTGTAAAAGACAAAATGAAACCAAATCCTTTAAAAACTTAAATACAGACTCCCAGAAAACAGAGATTACTTGCTTCTCATAAACTACTGCTCTTCCACTTCATGTGAACTGCGAAGGAAGAAATACCTTCTCTGGAACTGCATTGCTCCCAGACACCTCTTCTGTTCACAGGAAGTACACTTAATGCTTTTAATGGGAAAAGCTTCAATAGAGCAGGTACTCAATCCCACTAAAAAAGCCAGATGAGCAATCTAACTGTACCAACACAAAGCATAACTCAAAAAAGGCACTGCAACACATGCTGTTTTCAAGTATTCCAAGCTTAACCCAAAG
The DNA here is from genome assembly GCA_013399015.1 of Galbula dea. Lineage (NCBI taxonomy): Eukaryota > Metazoa > Chordata > Aves > Piciformes > Galbulidae > Galbula > Galbula dea. Next base: position 2,779,558 of record VWZX01000352.1, read on the forward strand.
CACACTGTGGTTAATGGCTGGATTTCTACAAGATATCCTCCTGGGTGTTGTAGTAATCTCTCTCCCTGAATAGGGTCTTCAGGATGTGCTCAAGAGCCTTGCTAATTTGGTCTTCTATTTAAATGAAAAAGGGCACTTAGTTTTCTGGTTAAAGAACACAGCCAAGAGGATATTTGGAAATACCTAGAGAAAATAAAATTCTCATGTTAAGTCAGCAAGGTTGTGGCCTCTTCACTGCCTGTATGGTGTAAAACATCCCAGCTCCTGTAACAGGAAAACACCAGTGTGGTACCACAATTTGCCTGGTCTCCACTGCCAGGAACATGTAGGTTTGGGATCTCTTCTTCTGTCACACATGAATGAATCAACAGTATGTTTTTAAAGTACTGAGACAACATGTCTTTCTACAAGAGTACTTTAGGTTTTATGGCCTAACTCCTTGAGCCCTGAAGCTTAACAGATGATGGACTGCTCTACATCTATATTATGCCCAAAAATATTATTTTTAGGTACACTGCAAGTGATTTAGTGCAGCTCCACATTTGAAGAGAGCAGCCAGCTGCTGTTCTGTGAGACTGACCTCAATCTTGCACAACACCACCACTGTGCCAAAAGCTATTCTGTGACATCAAGTGCTGGCATGTCTAAAATATTCAGAGATTTTAGAAAATTCCAGAATAAACTGGCTTTGTGGACACTGTTGTCCATCCAAGAGATGACTGAAAACAAGCTTCAGGGATTTACCTGGGCTCACAGGCTAAGAAGCAGATCCATGGAAGTTGTCCTTCACAACTGTATGAAGTCAGACACAGGAGTCATAAGGCTCCCCTTATTTTTAAAGCCCATGTACTTGAGGTCAGGACCTGTCTCTTCAGACCCAGATGCTTTGAAAAAGCCACATTGCCAGGCATTTAATCAAATTACTGCTTTCAAAAATTATTCTCTCAACACATTTGCTTCCCACAATCATGGAGAGATATTACCTGGAAAATTGTGCATATTACATATTTCAGGTTTTTAAAATAACTGTAGTCTTCATTTTAACAGGCTGGACCCAATCCTTAACTGCTGGTTTTAGATTTCCTCTTTTAATACACCACTAAAAATGATTGTACCATCAGGCCACTTAGTTATATTATGAACATTTGTTTACATGGCATGTTTTAATGAATCATTAATATATCTTGTGGGTACTTTAAGTAATCCACCCTTTACCTTGGTACTTCACAATGCACCCCAGGCTTAATGGCCCATTAAAATATGCCCTGTTGAATCTTGTGCCTTAATTGATGCTCTTTTACCCTTTTGGTATTATTTTCAGGAAATTTGTCTCTGTTTTCAGCAAGGAAGGACAGCACTAAATTGAAAATTAACTCAAAAGGCCATCTATGAACTGTCAATGTGGGTGTTTTCCTTATGATTTTTTTAATCCTCCTGGTGTTCAAGATTATGGCACATTTAGATTTAAATTACCAGATTGGTTGATCACAGCAGGAAATAGAGTAAGCACATTATTTCTGCTTTGACAGAACAATAGAAGATTTTTATACATTTCATTAAGCAGAATTACTTAAAGAAAAAAAAAGTCTCACTGTGTAGCACCATCTTTTACTCATGAAGATCCTGTTGAAAATCCAATTAACATTTTCAGAAGGAAGTCCTGCAGTTAAACTCCACTGCCACAGCAGACATCATAACTATGAAATGAAGCTCCAATATTTAATTTTCTGTGATCAACCTTTGCAGTGCCAAAAATTTATCGTAAGTTATACCTTAAGTATACTTCTAATACTTTAAATCAGGATTTTTTTTCTTTTTTTTTCTTTAATGTAATTAATGCAGAGAAAATGGAAGTATATAAATAAGTAACATAAGTCTGAAAACAGTAACCTATTTGCAAAGTGGAGCCAGTCAGAAAAAATGCTGATGAGTGAACATTTCCCTACATAGCCCTGTTTGATTCTTACTGATTGTAAAAACATATTGTGAGACTGGGATTGTTTTCTCCATAGGGAGAAGATAACTGGGAGCCTCTCAATTGCTGTTAGATTTTAGCATTATAAGTGATGAGTGTATAGATATAAATCCCAAATGGATTGATTGCTCCTTGACACTAGAAGCTGCAGAGGTGAAAACAATTGCTCCTCTGCAAATTTGGGTTAGGGACTTCATTTTTCATATATTTTAAGTGTGAAAGTAATGCACAACAAGAACAAACACACTGACTGGTCACATAAGACACATCTCGTTCAATGAACAATAAAAACACCAAAGTGGCAACTAATTTGGAGGTGGGCAGCTTTAGACCTATTGTATCCAAACACAGTAAAACTTCCAGCAACTCCAATGTGGAAGGCTTCAACCCAAAAGTCTGCTGCTGTTGTTTCGCTGCACGTTAAGGTAAGGCTCTTTGTTGCCATCCAGATTTAAGAAACAGCAGGAATTGTGCTTCAGAAAATGTTTACAGCAACAGAAAACTTTTCCCCTAGGAAAAACCATCTCCTAAAGAGATGGAGCAAGCAGATAGTTTGGGTGCCATGGCATTTTAATTCAGCCTAATATGGGGTGAAGGTCCCTAAAATAATCATGAAATAATATGCAAATTGCAAAGGCAAACACAAAGGAAAACAACACAAGCAAGTGCTGTGATAGACAAAACCAGATATTTGAAATGCAGTGCCATAAGGGCACAGCCAGTGACTTGTGTTTGATTCCCTCTGCATTTCATCCTTATTTATTCCCACTGAGCAAACAAGAAAAATGAAACCATGATGTAAGGATTAAGGCAGTATCTTATGCTCAGACTTAACTCCCTGTGTGGATGCAGACTACCTCTGTGAGCCTGGACAAGTCATATGCTCCCACTGTACCTTGTTCTGCATGCCATTAAAATGGGTTATCCCTGTTTGTTCCTCACAGATGTCAGATGCTGCAGTACTACAGTCATCTGCACCATAGCTGTAGTACTCAGTGGGACTTGCATGCTTGCAAATCTCTGTCCCTCATCTGCCTTCACTTTCTAATGCTTTCAAAGGTGATACCTTCTTCTGACTGAAATATAGCATGGAGTCTAAACATAAACTAGGAGACCATTTATAAATCAACCAAAATACAGTGCCAGCTGACTGTGTAGAGATGGGACAAGCTACTGTCAGTAATACAACACAGAACTATAAAAGGCAACTTGTCCCTAAGTAACACTGTGCAGCTAAGATAATATTGTATGAAGTCTGCATTCACTGAAGAAGAAAAAGGCCTACAGGAGCATAATTATTTTGGCAATGACACCCACCAAATTGCACAAGTGTCACAGAATCCTGGTCACCTTGGGCTACATGCACATTAGCAGGTAATGCAGCACAGCAGACGGGACTGGTGAAGAAAACAGCTGAGTTTGATAGACAACATCATACTTTGTGGTTTTGAGGATGAGAAGGGAAGTAGCTTGGACTATCTCTAGTCTGAGCCAGTGGACAGGGTATTTGCAGCTCGAGTACACGTTGCTCTAGCAGCACATCTTCCTGTCCAAGTGTATCACAAGTACCTCTTCCCAAGACTGTTCTGTAAAGCAAATTGAAGCATATAGTAACTGGGCATTATTGGGAGATTCATTTCAGAAGCCAGCTCCACATCTGAACTACAACTTCAAAGTAGATGTGTCTTTGTTACACATGAAAATACTTCCACTGTGGCAAAAGCCAGCCTGGGAACTTCAGTATGCCTGATGACATCTTAGGAATACCCCAACATAATGCAAGGCAATATGAAGAGCTTCTAAGCAGTGCAATAACATGTTTGAATATCAGAAGTAGGACTGCAGGTAAGCTCTAACAAGAAAAGTTAAAAAGCTCCAGATTCCAGTAGCCCAACTGGCATGTAACAGAGAAATGAATTAACAGCATAGTGTCCTCCTGCAATGGCACTGGTGATACCTTTCCAACATTGCAGAGAACAACAAATATGGGTCTTGTGAGGCAACTAAAATGGTAGTCAAATGATAGTTCATGATCAGTGGTGACTCCAATCTTGGGTAGCTTAATATCAGGCTTTATATCACTGTTAGCAAAAGAGAGCAAATGAGAAAGGTTGGGCCAGAGTGCAGCAGGGATCAGTGACCAAAATTAGGTTTTCTGACACCTGTGGTTCTGAAAGTTCAGAAAGCCTAGGCTCAGAGCCATTCAGGTAGTCCCTCAAGCCAGAAAATGCCTCACCAAGGTGAGCTGTGATGAAAATATAAACTTCTGTCATAACAAAGTTAATTAACATCACCTCAGCATTGCACTTGCTCTTGTTTCCCCCTTGTCACTGCAAGCAGCCACAGCTGGGTTGCTACAGCTAGTGCCTGCTGCAAGGCAGCTCCTTGCTCTGAGCTCATGGATGGCCTCGGGGAACATTGTACCTGCTACTCTCCAGCCTGGTACCTGCTTTGAAAATTGAACCCACATTCCTGCTGAATGCCACAGCTGTGGTCAGCTACTGCACCAGTGTGGGCTCATATCCAATCTCATACAATCTAGGAGCATTATTGCAGTGGAGGCAATAGGAATTTTTCACTGCAGAAGCCAGCACCACAGAAGAAGAGCATGTATTTTACCTAGTGGGCTTATAGCATGCACTTTCCAGAGTTCAGACTATATTTAAAAAACAAAACCAAAACAAAACAAATCACAAACAGAACCCCCACACTTTGTTAAACAGCTTTAGCTAATGAGGTGCACACAGAATACTAAATTGAAGACACTAGACCTAGAATATTCTGGTTTCCTCTTCCCTCCTGTTTCTCATTAATATGCTGAAAAATAAAGAAAGGATAACAGTCTGAGTCTATGACACAAATTAAAATTACTTATACAAAGCCAAAGAGGAAGGAACATACACATTGGGCTCAGCAATTATATTCAACAGGCAGGTGAAAAATTGATACAGCAAGAAAAATACACTGCCACATGAGCTTTCACCTCTCCTGAAGGAAAACCAGGACTTTGAATTGCTTGTACAATCAGCATCTCTATTCACTAAGGCAGCAACAGACTAACTACCCTTTGCAACTGCAAAAGCATAGAGGTATCCACAGCTACTTCATAGTCATCATTCTCTATATTACATGAGCCCCAAACCACCCCATAGCTGGTAACCTGCCATGAATCATGTGGACTGTGGCATGTTTTCCAGCTAAATTTTTCCACCAGCAAATCCCAAATGCTTTTCCCTCCTTCTCCTGTGAGAGAGGAACTGTCAACTTTAGCTGCCCAGAGCTGATTTGAAAACATAAATTCAATTTATATTTTTATCCTAGCAGCTCACAGAAGTATCTCTCTGCTCCAACATACCCAGTTTGAATTAAAATCTTTTCAGAGATATCTAGTCATTATTTTAAGCCTAACATAACAAGACTTCTCAAATCTTTTCCTCTTTCTTTCCTAGTCACTGCTGACAGTACAGTGCCACTTGCTGCAGTCCACAACCTGGGATAACCTGCAACTCAGATCTTTCTCTCTGTCCCCAGAACCAGCTTATGTGTAAATCCTGTGGATGGTTTTTACACAGCAAATTCAGATGAGGCTTTTCTTACCATATCACACTGCAAAAGCTCTCTCTGCGGTCCCAACACCCTTCGTCTGTATGAGAACATTTTTTTTTCAGGTTTGGCAAATGTAATTCTAGCCTTGCTCACATCCATTTACAATACTTCTGAAAAGATTATTTTGGTATCCTGTCACTTTAACCACATCAGCTGTCTTATCTGTCCTCTTTTGGCTCCTTCTTTTATATTGTATGAAACAAAAAGCATCTTCATTTGCTAAGCTCTTCCTTGCCCGTCCCTGCCTTGTCATCTCTCATTCTACACTGTGAAACAGGCTGTTGCTTCTCTTCAACCAGTGACTTCCACCTTCAGCATTCACTTGCTACAAAAATAAGAAAGCAGCTTCATCCTCTCTGCCACTGTGTCCTTTCTGCTAGGAAACAACCTACTTTAAACATCTCCAAAGTTCCTTATGACAGTCCTTCAACTCTCTCCACAAAGATTTCCGTGCTGTTACAGTTAGGACTTAATCAACCAATACAGCTCTATGCTGAGACCTAGCATGCCGTCTACTGTCATCACACTGTTTCTTTGCCTTCCTCTGCCTTTACCAACAACTTCTGTCTCGTTTTACAACAACATGTTGTCTGTTCAGTGGTAGTGCAGTGCATAGCACATTGCTATCCTTCACAGCCCACGGCTGGGCTTCTGGGCCCTGTAGGTGTGCAAATAACAGTGAAACAAACTGCTGTCTTTTCTATGCACTTGGCAGTGCTGCTGCTCACTGAATAGCCTCATGGAAGCGGAGCTCCAGTTCTGCCACGGTTCCACAGACCACAGCATTCACATTGGAGAGCACCACATGTTTACTAGTGCAGTCCAGGTTCTTGTAATTTCCTTGGTGTGTGCTAAGGGCTCAAAGGATTTTCAGATCATCAAGTATTGACAAGAAAAAGCTTTTATATTGGAGAAATATGAAACAGCACAGGTCTTGGACTTCCTCAGGAAACACATAAGCCACAAGATTTCACTTTATGTCATGAAAGCTTTGCTTTTAAAGTTCAGAAATCTGTGCCAAAAGACACTTTTTTGCCCTAGCAACAATTACCAGGGCAACAGACTTGCTTCTAGTGTTAAAAGTCTTTACATCTTGCAGAATCCGTTCTTCAGAGGTCACCATTTCCCATTCTATGCAAGTGATAGATGCTCAGGTAGTTTGTAATATGTACATCATATTATTCAGTTATAATTTTATCATTGGCAAACTAGATATATCTGTAATAATGCTGTTGGTAATCATCTGGGACTGACTGGCATGGGGCATCAAGAACCAAAAAGCAGGGTTTGTGTCTTGAAATAAAGATTAATACTCATGCCTGGGGAATGGTGAATACACCATTAAGATGTATTGCTTATAGTGCACTGGAATCCCAAGAGTAGATGCAAAAAGAAAAGAGGAGTTTGAATAAACTAGAGAAAGCAGAGAGAAAGGTGAAATGCCATTAGAAAAGTGCAAGAAAGTTCCAGATATTGAAAAGGAAAATCCTTGGAGCATTTCAATTTTTCTTTCACAAAAGAACACAAAACGAATCAGGATCCTGGTTCATAAATCTGTGTTAAACATGCTTGACCTAATATACTGAGCTTTGATCTACTCACATCAACTTTCATCTTCAGCTAATCATTGTGCTCTGGGCTGGGTGGCAGCAGGACAGGTATATCTTTCCAAAACCTATTGGGCAGTAACTAATTTTAAAGATTGGTTTGCAGTTTGTAATGACATGGCTCTTGTACATGCTCTGTATAAATCAGTACAGTCTTGCATGCTACACTGAACAAATCAATAAATCGCTTACAAGTAACACTTGCAGACCCTTTATTATCAAGTGCCCTTTGAAACACTTCCTGCCCCTTTCACATAATATTTCCTATCTTCAGTAGTTCCTAGAAAGGTATTCTATCATTTAACTGTCACATTGGAGACTTTTTTATGCCTAACTGCCCATTTGCTAAAAGGTTCAGCAGACTTCAGAAAGACCTTTTCTCCTTGGCCTCGATACCCTTGAAAATTCTGGTAAAATCAGGACAAACACTGGCATATGGAAGGGTGACCCCATAACTAGATAGTCTAAGAGTAGTAACAAAATAGTATCAGACAGGTTCATCAACTGGGACTGTTTTATAGTCAACTGCTCACAACTAAAGAACACATGAAGAATTATTTATCTTACCCATGTGGTGAAAAATTTTGGAAAGCAAAGCTTTGTTTATCATGAATTGGAGAATTAAACAAAGGGTTTGATCAAACATTATTCATTACAAACTCAGACAGTGTTAACCAGAAAATCACCTGCCAGAGCATTTATATTGGTTAGAGGATTCAAAAGGATATGCAAAGAACAATGTGTTTGAAGAGTAGTATTTGTGGATCCTTCTAGTCTGCCCATTCCATGAAGCCAATAAAGAGCATCCCATGCACCTGTACACTCCAAATTACACAGTCCATTACAGAAGGGAAGGGATTTCCATCACACTCAGCAGCAAGGAGCAGATGATGGATTTTGTTGCAAAGTTTAAACTTTTAGCAGAACCTAAAGCGACAAATCTGAGCTAAGCCTTCTTTAAGGAGAAAACATGCTGTATTCCTTGTTTTCTCTCTCTGCATGAGACTGGATTTCCACAGCTAATGTAAGACCTGCTTTCGTCTTTATGCTAATTGGGAATTTAGTACCAAGACTTATGAAGTTTAAAATATTCATATATTTGATCTAATGTTCCAGAAAAAGCAGTAGCCACAAGTTCCAAACCAAAACAGATTGTCAACCTCAAAATCTAGACATTTTTGAATGTATTTTTACCAATATAGTGGAGGTTTCATCATTCTGGATGGCTCAAGTTAAAATAGATGAATAAATGCACAAGGCTTTGGTAGAAATCATCACTTTCCCAACACTCCTGTGTTCATTTCTTCATTTCTGAAAGGTAATCAGCAACCTTCCATAATAAAAAAGTTTTACAGATCCTATAGAAACCTCTATGTCACATGAGTCTACATATCTCTAGTGTGCTTTCTTGAACTAGAGTGTACTGGGATGTGAAAAAAGTATTAATGAGAATGAAGATGTAAGAAATAATGTTAACTAGGCCTTTTCATTGCAACTGAAGAGTGCTGTACATGTGTAAAATGGGTACATAAAGTTTTATATCATATTGCCTGCTCAGAACCTCTAACATTTATAATACATTTCCATTACTATTTGCTGTAAATTGACTGTCTTACATTAAAAATAAATGGTTCCAGCTAGACAGCTAAAAGGTTTGATTGCAAGCAAGTGTAGTTGACAGTATCAAACAAAAAATGTCTATAACATTGAGCTTAAAACAAAAAGAAGATGCAACTTTGCAGAGCTGATCACTAGAGAATGAACCCTGAGCTCATTTCCATTCCATTAATGCTTTGTCCTGATTTTGGGGGTTATTCCTCCACTTCACTTTTGGAAAGCCAGAGAAGCACCACCCTTTGTCCTCCTCACCCACCAAAGAGCTGGAACAATCAGCAGCAGTTTTAAATTTGATCCAGTTTGTCAATAGCAACAACTGTAATCCTCCATAATCAATGCCACATACAGCACAAAATGCTGTTAGGAGTTTTACTGACTTTTATTTTATTAGTAGGCAGGGGGCAGGGACCTTACAAGACTTCCTGTAGCTCTTCTTACTTGCTGTGAGCAAGTAGTCTAGAAGCCAGCAGGATGAAGCCTTTTCCAACAGTTAAAAGAGAAAATGGAGCTAATGGAGACCTCAGTCCTTGCTTGGTTAATCTTTTCCATGTCACATGCAACCCATGTAGACCACAAGTAGACTAACCAGCTCTATGGGCCAGACTTTTTATGGATAAGGAAGGAAAGGAAGTGACTCCATCTACGTTGTTGAAAAAATATATATATGAGAAAGGTAGAGCACACAGCACTCACACGTTCTCCCTAGTTAAGGTGAGGAGTGCTGGGGCATGGTGTGCCATCTCTCATTATTTCACCACATCAGTCACTTGAAAGCAAGTGGAAGAGTGGCATGCTGCCAAAGAAAGATAAATAATTGATGTTAACATAAAGAACATATAGCAGTGCTCATGTCAACAGGGAACTAGTAAAGCAAGATGCAAATATACTCTTGTAATCTCCTTTTATCTTTTGTTCTCCCTCGTGGGTTTGACCCAGTTTATCACAACTCCATGGAATGGTAGTGAGTTGAAAAATCTGCAGCAGAGCTGTCTGGGGAGACAGCACAAGTCTGATGACATTTTAGGTGATTTTGTGCATTATAAGGTACCAAAAAAAGTCTTTCAGGAGCAGATACTGATTAAATTTTGCCAAGAATGCACCAAAGACAGGTTTATGGGACAGTTATACACAGCAAACTGGCTTAACTAGCTCTTCCTCAAGACTCCCTCTGCTGTGACATGTCATTGCTGACCTCAATTCATAGAGGAAATAAAGATCTCATGAGCAGTAGAAACAGATAATGCAGAGATATGCAAGGAGTGCAGGACGCTCCAGGAGCAGTTTCCAGATATCTTCAGACTAGTGAAAGTTTCTGATTGCTGGTGATGGAAAAATTAAAAGCATTTTCTTCCCTGTAACTCTCACTATTTTGTCACTGCCATAGAGAGTGGCATGATCCCATATGGTCTCATCTACTTGTTCTTAAAACTTTATTCCTTTTTAAAAGTACAATTAAGTGCTATTCCCAAACTTTTTTCTCTCTACTGCTGAGTGGGCTAGAAGCTAGTGAAATAGTTTATTCAAGTAGTTGCACGACCCAAGATCTCCTGCTCAAAGCAGGAGCTTAGAATCTCTATTCCACAGCAGCCCTGCCCTTCAATAGTGAAATACTGCATGAAATATGAGAGAAAAAAAAAAACAACACAATTTTTCCAGGTTACTCAGAAATCATATGGGGTTTGTGGGGGTTTTTTTCATTATTCGACTGTTAGCTGGTTAAGTGCTTATCATGTGACCCCAATTCTGCAAGCATCACCCTGGTGAAGTCTCCATGGAAATTGAAGTCATCTTGTGTCATATCATGCCTTTTACCTTGGTGCTGACACACTTCCTTATTGAATAAAGGTAAGTGTTTCATGACTGTTCCCATCTTCACTGTTTGACTGACAATTAAAAGAGGGGTCTGTAATTGACTTCTATTGGATTACACTCTGCTGTGCAAAGACAAACAAAGCCTCGATAACTAACAGGTGAAAGAAATTAGTTTATTCAGCTGTCTACAAGTTTCAAGAATAAAAGCCCTTCACACTTCATGCAAGAGAACAGTGGAACTAGGTTGCGTGTCTGCAGCAATTCAGTGCTCAGTGTCTGGAAAACTTTTAAGATGTATATAAAAGATAAAATGGGAATGACATAAATTTAAAGCCTAAGAGATGAGAGCAATTTATTGCTGAATAATCTATTCTTGCTCAGAAGTGTTAGGTAGATCAGTGAGGGGAGCCTTTGATTTATATATCCTACAACAGCTCAGACTAAGCTGAGCATTGAGCAAGCAGAAACAACCAAGGGTGCCTCACGGGCTCCCAGGTACTCTCTGTGCTCTGAGCTGCAAGGATAAGATCCTCTACTTTGCCACCTCCCAATATCCATAGCTCTAGGTCCTATTCTTTGTGTCCTGAGCCACGTGCTGACCTCCTTCTCTCCCTACTGGGTAGGGCAGAGCAGCACTGGTGTCCATGGGACCATGCTGTTAATCCAAGGTGAAGTCCAGCACCTTGACATGCTTTACAGATAAATACATTCTTTTACTTCACAAGAAACCGCCATTCTATACCTTCACACCCTATAAGCACTGTCTAGCAGGTGCCCTGTCATAAACTTTATATTAATTTGGCAGCAGCAATTCTACTTCTAACACTGTGTGAGTTATTCTCCATGCAACATTCAGAACAGGAAACACTGAAATTGGATAAGCAAATATTAACAGCACAGCAAAACCTCTTAGCCCATCAGCTGCATGTGCACATGCTCTTTGACACTGGTTTTGAATGTCAGGCGTGTGCTGACAGCAGATGCATAAACAGCCCTGAAATCATGGTAAAAGCAGCCCAGTTCTTGCAGTGAGGCAGAAAGAGCACGTGCACATATGTACAACTTCCACCTTTGTGAATTTTATCCCTAGGTGAGTAATGCAAACAATGCAACCATAAAATATTCCTTTGGTACCTCTTTTAGCATTCATAGTGTGCTCATGTGGCCTAAAAATAATTTAGACTGAACAAAGACTAGAGCTGCTTTTACCGATTCTGATATCGAATTCTTGTTCTCTCTGCTATCCCTTCCATGAATACCCAGTGAGTCAATCTGGAATGTCTTGATGGTTGAATAAGCTCTTTGATTTTTGAATTATTTTGAAATTAACTGAATTTGAAATGTGTGCTGCATGCAATGGCTTGCTGGCACAAAAAGATGAGCTTTGTTATTGACAGAGAAAAGTTGCAAAGGCACATTTTTCATTACTATTCTGGATTGCTGAACTTGTGTTCCTGTCAGGCTGCTGCCTGCCATGACAGCAGGAGCCACCAGGTTGAAAAGTTCAATTTCCAATATTCTCTCCTGACCTGCCTGAACTTCAGAGAGTAACAAAGCAGGCTTTTCCAGCACCATAAAAAATCAAATCTCTTTTATAAATAATAAAAGAGAGTGGGCACTACATTAGGCTGCCTGAAAGCTATATAATGCCAAGAATGCATCTTGCTCACCTGAAAACAACCATGGGTTTTTTCAGCATAATCTGTTATAGTGTCACAAAAAAAAAGTTACTGGAGCCTCTGCAAGTTTTCCCCTGTTGGTGCTCCAAGATGCCGTTAATCAGGAGCTCTGAAGACCTGGCTGGCCACCTGAAAATATCCAGGATTGTAAAATGGCTTTAGAGCATGGAAAGAAGCACTTATTCCTGATCTTACTGCCTGTGCAAACCACTATTACTGCTATCATTACCACTGGAAAACAGCATCAGGACTAAGAAGGAGAGTTGCTAAGCTGAATGCAGGAAAAAAAACCTGAAGGAATTTTCATCAGATATTCCACCAAAATACAGACACAATGTCCAAGAGGCTTTGCCCTTCAGAAGAGAGGGTGTCTAGATGCCTGTAGCAAACTCTGGGTGCTCGATCCCCAACTTCTTCCTACAGTCACTGCTAATAAACCTTGGATCCATAGCTGCCACTTTTGATCCTATCACAAGATCAAGTCAAAGGAAAATACTTTAGGCTGTGTCCCAGCAAAATCCAGATATTGAATCCAGAGAACCTCAAAACAGATCTGAAAGGCACCAGCATTTGCATTATTATTCAGCCTGAGCTTCACATTTTCTGAGCTCTGATGAAAGGGAGAGTATGACTCATAGACTATGGGCCGTGATAGGAGGGTGTGAAGTAAAGCAGCATAAAGCTTGGGAGTGTTGCATTTCTTGAGAAGTGTAAATTAGAGGACATTTTCAGGAAGCCCACAAATGTAGGAATTGAAGGAAAAACACCTTTTTTTTCCTCATCTGTTTACTATTGCCTTCCGGTCCTTTTGTCCAGCCAAAAGTGTTTTGTGCATAGAAAATGCATTTGTAGATCCTCTACTGCTTCTGTAGCACTTCACACTCTTAGCCTTCATTCTCTTCATCACCTCTGAGACTCCTCTCACCTTTCTTCTCTCCTGCCTACTCTCAAATCCCTATTTTTCTCCCTCTCCCTTCTTCCTTTTAGCTCAGATTCCTGGTACTCATGTTGACAATGTCCTAAGACATCTAGATTAATTTTCCTTGACTATTTAGACCTGATAAGCACACACACCAGGTGATTTTTAAAAGGCAGGAAAAGAACTCTTGTTCCACAGGGGTGGGCCCATCCATTTCCAGAAAATCTCTGGTGGCAGAGTAAAAGCAGCATTGCTAATATCACATTTCAGTAGCTTCTCTGATGACTGGTGTAATTGAAATAAATTATGAATCCTGTATGTGCCACGCTAAGAGAAAGCAATAAAACACAATATTTGTGAATAAAGATAACAATTATCTGATTAAATCAGACAGTAATGTTACTCTACCAGAGGACTCTTCATCTCACACTATAATCAATAGTGATTATGAGTGTAAAGGAAAGCCTCTTGCCATTACTATAAAAGGTCCCCTAGATTTTAAAAGGTAATGAAAGATTTTCTGTAGAAAGTAGAGTTCTATAGAGTTATAACTGAGATTTTGAAACTGTCTACTTAGCTTTTGAGGTAGAAAGTCTTGGTTATTAAGCCAGATTTTGACATCATTGACATCAGTGTCCTGCTGAAGTAATTGTATTGACATCAGTATTGTTGTCTAAGATTGATACCAGCATGACTGGGAGCAAAATCTCGATCTTTTACTAAAAAGGGATTTTTTTTAAAGGCTGAAAGAATTTAATAAGACACTCGTTTCTGTAGCTCTGTTTCAGTGGGTGGTAATTTTCTAGAGGTAAAGCACACAAATTTGATTGAAAGATAACAATCCAAAATGTGTAACTATTTATGGAACAGCTATTTTAGCCTTAGTCATTAAAAGCCAAAATTGTCCCCAAAAAACATACACTTTGTCCTTCAGTTCCATGTCTGTATTTGGGGACAGGATTGACTAAGATTTTCAGAAACAGTGAGTGATTCTGACACCTTAGCTTTGTTCCTGTTTCCTTAAGAATTACCCAGGATTTTCAACAGATGTATTCCTTTTAAAGGTGCATTATACAGATTACTTACAGCCACAAGAGTGACCCTAAGGTAGCAGGTAAGTATATTTATTAAAATTGTGTAAGTTATATAAATTACTTCCACTTTGACACAGAATATTAAACCTATATTTAACACTGATTTTTCTTGTTCTAAAGGGAAAAAAAAGGAAAAATAATTCTTTTCAAAATCACCTTCTCCTTATTCTTCTGTGGAGAAGGGAGGAGAATGCAGTCATTGACCAAAGCAAACATTTCCCCATATGCCCCAGTACATCCATGCACCTAATTAGTAAGGAAACATCTATTTCAACTGTAAAATACTTCATAACTATAAATGAGTATGTAGCTAACACTGAGTCCTTGTGGCATGGAGGCAGCAAATGGCACCATCCACACGTGCTTGGGCTGATACTCTCAATATTTCTCAAGGAAGGGATGGAAGACATGGAACAGCAGGTTCCCAAAGGAAACAGCACAATGTGGGGCTTGCTGCTGATTTGGACACTGAGAAGGACTAGGGAGGAGGGGAAAGAGAAGGAAACTTGCTAAAGGGAAATGCACTGAACTCCAAGAGGAACCTATGCATCTGATAGGGCTTTTTTCTGCTAGAGAAAAATGCAGGACTTATTATGGCTACCACAGAGCACAAGAAAAAGTTTCACTTAGCTCAGAATATGAGCTGAGTGGGAGCACCACATTGTAGCCACTTAAAAAAAAACTTCATAAGTTGCACAATGTAAAGTGGGAATCAAGCAGCCTCTGCTGTATGGGCAGTCACAGCAGAAAGAGAGCTCCAGAAATGTATTAAGATGGTGAATTTCCAGCCTTGGCCAGAAATCAAGGATACTGACTCTTGGTGAACTCTTACTCCACTACTTTGTGTGCAAATGCTCACTTCATTCCCCTCACTCTCTCCTCTTTTTTTTCAGCTTACAACCACCATTATAAGCACAACTCTATGCTTAGCATCTTTGCCTTGTTTTTATTCTACTCTTTGAAATCAAGGGCACTTCTAGATAATGAGATTCATTAATGTCCCCTACTGTAAATTCAGGACAAGTATTTTGACCCCATGCAGGAACCTACAACGCAGCTGGCCATGGTCTTAATAGAAGCAGAGCTATAAAAATTTTTCCCAGCAACTTTGAAAACCCTGGAAAAGTTCCCTGACCTCCTGCTCCATTACTTGCAAGTAACAAGCTCAGCCAAAGTTCCCCAACTCTTTTGGAGTTTGCAATTCTTTCAAATAACCTTTTACTAAGTTCTGTGTGAACCTACCCTGATTTACAGCTTTAGGATTAAATCCCTCAAACCTCAATGGGCTTTGTGTAAAAATGAGGTGAAACCACAATGGCTTTGAGTTCTGCTTGCAATTTCAGGCTTGCTTTGAACTCAATGCACAAAGAAAAATGCGCTTTAAGCCCAAGCAAGCAGTCTTTTGAAATCCTGCTCTCTTGGAGGTAGGGTAGAGCAGCTACCTCTGCACATTACTGGGAGCTTTCTTCTGTGCTACAGGGTCAAAAGGAGGGAAAACACGTTCTTGCCCTTTGGACTAATAATTTCCATGTCCCAGTTTTAAATGCATGCCCATCTCCTTTGATCAGTTTTCTCAGACAAGCTCAAAGTTTTACCTTCCAGAGAATTTCACTTTCTGCAGCCTGGTGCCAAAAATAACTTCTCGTGAAGTCTTGAAAGCAGCACTCATTTCCTCCACTCTTGAGATCTGTCCTCCTCCTTTTTTAACAGGCTCCAATATATCATATATCTAAGGAAAACACTGGTCATGTCATTCATATTCTATGTGCCTCCTTCCCTGCTCTTCAACACCTTTGGCTCTAGCCTATTTTAGTGTCTTCAGATTGTGTTTCCCCTTAAATACTCTAGCATTCAAAAATTCAACACTCCTCTCTGCAAATGCCTACAAGCAGGGCTTATTCTATGGGTTTCAACACTTCTTTCCTTTTACAGACACAGGAAAAAATAGCAATATTTCTGCTGGCTCTTTTCTACTTCCACTAAAATTCCAAATTTAGCATGTATTGATCTAAGCTGTCATTGGTGACTTACTGACCTTGATATTTAAGCCTAATCATATCCTGTTTTTCCCTCCTCTCTCTCAAAAAAAGTGCACCTAGACCAAAATAAAGGCAAAAAGTAGACTCTCTTCTCATATGCATTGTCTTTATAGCCTTTAACGATGCTTGTTATTATTCTAAGATTTTCTTATCTTGAGACATTCTCCAGACCTCTTCATAGTACAGAATGCACAGAGCCAAAAGTAAAAATAACAAGAAATTAATATACGTAGCTCGTGATTGCAAATGATATCATAAAAGTAGTCAAGTACTTTACTAAGCAAGTTAAAACGTCTTTGTTCTCTACATGCACAGAAAATAACAGATGCTGATCTACAATATCTTTAGAGTCCATGCAGATGTACAGGAAAGAATTAGGCATTTGATGCTTCACTTCAGAAATAAGTATGATAACAAGATCACCTTCTTGTACCAAGTCTGGGTTCTGCAAACTAACTGAAACTAACAAAAACCTGTCCTTAAAATACTGGAAGAATCCTTTCTTTGACTTCTACATAAAAGGTGTTCAGTTCACAAGTCTGTTTTGTTTTGGTTGTTTTACTTTTGGTTTAACTTTCAACTATCAATGCAAACTGGGAACTGAAAATGAAGTGTTATTTCTACCCTATTTGACAAAACTCACTACCAACAAATACTGAGCAATCAATAATAAAGAATTAGTACTTAACTCATGGTTCCATTTATACATGAAGCAGAACAGAATTCACCACCCTCTCCCAAAGCATATTGAGTTTGCAGTGTTAAGACTACCCAAGTGCAAAGTACTTTATTAACAAAGTCCACAGATACGTCCTGAAGAGAAGTACACAAGACCTGATCTCTTACCCTTAGATCAGTTACAATGATGCCTGTTGACATCAATAGCTTGAGATGGAGATCAGAGAGCAAATGTTTAAAAGTCACTTCAGATCAGGGAAGGGATGTGAGAAAGCTCTCTATTAACAATCCCACCACAGGTGTACAATGGCAGCTGCTAATAGGAACTGTGAAGGTAAAGAAATGATAACTAGGCAGCCTCAAAGCTGAGAAAGAAGCAAAGAATTGGGAATAACAGCAAGCACAGGTAAATAGTGGTACAAAAGTGCCATCTACACTTATAAGCAAGGACAGCACTTAATGTTAACGAATGCATTAACATTCTCAGGTGATAAGCTCATATATTCATAGCATTAGAGCATTTTAACATGTCTTGAGTAGCCTGTTAAAGGAGGACAGGTAGTGTTTCATAAATTAAATCAAATACATTATGTGATCACATTTATTTTTATCTGAGCCTACACCTCTTGAATTTTTTATCACCTTTAAAAAAAAGAATATAGATAAGCTCTGCAAAGCCATCAATTTGTCAAGTTTAGATTTTGAAATGCATATAAAATTTACTCCCACAGAGCATATTTTTATACCCACATAAAAATTTATTCTGGCAGTGTTTTGCCAATATGTCATCTATAAAGTTTTGGTTAGACTTTTTTATATGTATGTATAATATATAGGAGTTTAAGGTTGCATTTCTGTTGAAGACCCTTCCATCTTAGCCATACAAGACATGTTCTCAGTATCACTCTGCCCATATTTGAGATGTAACATCTTCTGTTTGAAAAGAAACAGTGACCATATGATCATTAAATTGGATTTTAATTCTGACTACAAACCCAGTAAAGACTGTGATTATGCTCTGCGTGGTCCTCTCTGGGCAGGCAAAATTCAGGGTCTGCGTGTCTTACAGTGGACATGGCTACCTGTCTGCTCCATCTTGTGATGTAGGCAGCTGGAGACCAGGCAATGATTTCACTGGCTAGATTATTTATTCCTACAGCAGAAGACTGCAGCTGAAGTTTATATGGCAGCCTCAGCATTACAGCTCTGCACTCCTTTTTTAGGTTTAGTTCAGGTTTAATAACTAGATGACTCCAGACCCTGTGTTGTGCCTTCACAATAGAAGTCATCGTTAGAGAAAGATGCAATCTGCCTCGTGGCTACACCTTACCTCATCACAACCCTTTCCATCATATCTCTCTGGAAGATTCTACTATGCTGGGAGAAAACAGTAAAGTACTGGGCATACTGGTTGAATGCTATGTTTGCACAGAAACTGTCACAAAAACTACTGACATCTTTGCACATTTCCCTCTCCATTTTTTGTCCAAAGACACAATGAAGCCATAAAGGTCTCAGTGTGCATAAAGCAAAGTTTCAACCCCACAAAACAAAAATCCACAAATATATACCACAAAGTAATAGCCAGTAAATAAAAGATAAAGGGACAGCTGGACCTGATGTTAAATTGGAGTGGGGAGCATGGATTGTACTAAAATTATAAACTATAGATTTCCTGCTTGAACATAGAGTACAGAAAAATCACTTGTAAGGGCATTCTGATTATTACTGTAGTAGAAAACAATAACACAGATATACCCATTTTCTTCTTAAGCTAAGTACCTGTCACATCCTACTTGGTGGTTCTTATTCCCTCACAGGTTCTATTTGATTAGTGAGAGATAACTTATGAAAAGCAATTTCAAAGGCTGTACAGTAACACACTCATTTTTCTAAATGTTGTTTTTAATGTGTTCTGCACACTCTGCAGCGTCCTGGGTTTTGTATTAAATAACCATAGGAAGTCACTGTGATACAGCTTCAAAAGATCAACTAACACTGATCTGATTATATGATCTAGGAAAAAAAAAAGCTTTTATGCTTCCTCTGGGCCATGGCTGTGTGGTCTGCTTTGCTTTGCTGCGGTGTACTTTGTACTCCTGACAGCTTATACCACCAAGATAGCATTTCAGAGTATCTACATGGTAGGTAACTTGGCCACACTACAAGTCGCTGAAAACTACCTTCATGTAACAATTTGCCTTAAGCAGGAGAGATGGATTTGAATTTAGGGCTAAAGTTAGAACTATGTCTATGTGTCTCCATTGACTATACACATGGAGAGTCATTTATCAGCTCTCACAGAGGCCACCTAATTCCCATTGCACTCCAGGAACCTATTGGAATCCTTAAGCACTCAAACCCCTCTTTTATTTCTGTACCTATGCTAACACTTGACAGATCAGAATGGAAAACTCCTCTTTGTCCACAGAGTACATGAGCTGACATATAGAAAATGTCACCAAGAGCAAGAATATAAAATCTTTTTCTCTTCATTTCATTGTGACTGGTCATGATGCCGTAGCCTCCTTTGGCACAAATAGAAGATATTTTAATGTGCATGGTGACTAGTGCATGGCACCATCTCACACTTCCCTGTTACTACATTCATGTATAGAAATACAGGAGAGCTCAGCTCCTCAGGCCCTGCAGAGCCCTGGGTGATCGATCAGTTCTCTGTCCTGTTGTCAAGAGCCAATGTGCTGACCCAGGCAAGAGAGCCCACTGCAGCCATTGTGCTGTTGGGTCACATCCTGCATGTATGTGTTACATAGAGACAGTAAACTGGCAAAGGTGGGATTGGAAAGAATGCCTTTCCTTAAAAGGGGAAACATGCACTGGTCAGACAGGGCACGGGCAGCTCAGCAGAGTTTAAGCCAAGCCTGAGCCCAGATGTGTGAACAATCTAGCACAAGGCAGTCCTTCCATATTTTGAATTAATGAGCAGACTGAAAATTGTCTCATTAATGTTTTAGTATTTGAAACCAGCACAGCCAACTTAAGAGTATGTGCCCTTGTTAATTTAAAGCACACAGGTAACTTCCAGACCTCCCTATTCCTGTAGATTTTCTACATTAAACAGTGCCTTTCACTTCCATATCTCACCTTTAAACATTTTAAGACCTTTTAGAACTGCAGTATGATTTCACCTGGACAGTTCTTTTGCTCCTTCAAATGTGTGTACTGTAGAAGGGTATTTATGTATTAGGTAATATCCAATCATAATCGGATTTGTGTGCACAAAGTGACAAAAGAATTCAAAGTCTAATATTTAACTAGCCTCTTAAGAAGTTATTATAAATCCAAACAGTAATTCTTGAAAAGGGGACTTCAAGTCTAGAGTTAGACATATTTAATAGCTAGTTGCAAGCAGAGTTAATTCTGATCCCGTTCCTGCTCTTCCTCAGCTGTTAGCCAGGTATCCCTGCCCCTCCACTGTGCACTCTTATCCTGCAGAGGTTGCATTCAGGGAGCTGAACTAACCAGAGAAAACTCACGTATTTTTTTCCTTCCCCTCCAAGATTCATTTCCCACACACACAATTTAGTTTAAGGTATCAGACAAGCACTAGTACTAAAGCAAGGAAGTAGCAGGCATGAACAGACAGGGGAAGAGAGAGACAATCCATCATTACAGTAATTTAGCTGCATTGCTAAGTGAATGACTAAAAATCAAGGGCAAATTAGAACAAAATCAAGCCCAACATAAGCCTCTCAAGCATAGATTCACTGTGCTAATAGCAATCAGAGACGAGAACTTGCATGGCTCGTTTCCATCAACATTGCTTTGACTGCATGTTTATGTGGTCTCTTACCCCTGTGAAGTTCACCTGCTTTCCTTGCTATAACTTTTGAGGCTGCTACACAGGCTCTAGCATATAAATAATAATAAAGTTCTGAAAGCAGAGGCTTACACATGGCATTGTTTGATTTGCAATACATTTCACTCAATTTTTCTTACGCAGAGAGAATTCTTAAGGAGAATGCTGACAAACAAGCAGCATAAGGTCTGTGTATTATTAAAATTTAAAACACTTGCTGCATACACAGAATGTCAAAAGAATATGTTAATCAAGTACAAGTAAGAGTAAGCCAGCTTTATCAGCCCTTAACTGTGATAGTGCAAAGCTGGGGAGGTTGCCAACAGCAGAGTTAATCTGGCTCCTTCTAACCACAGAGGATTTATCCAAACATATTAAAGAAAGTATAGATATTTACTCTTCAAACTCATACACTTATATTCTAGTGGATTCATGCTGACAATTCAGAAAGCAACGTAAACCTCTAAATTTAGTTTTACTAAGATGTTACCAGAACTAGGACATTGAAACTGTAACCCCAGGCTGTGAAAGAGTAAGGGAGAAACCCACTTGCTGACTGTGAGCTGCAACTCCACACAGATTATACCAAAAGATGTCCAGAGTAGCCTTCAAAACCTCCAGGCTTTGTATATTCACTTCCTTCCTCTCAGAAACCAAACCATACATCATATGCAGCCTTTTGCACAGAGTAAAACCTAGTGGCAGGGACATCATCTGGCTTTCACTTGGTCAAAATGATTCTCTCAATCTTCCTCAGAGAATAAACCCCAAAATCAGAAGAAAAGAAACAACACACCATTAAAAAGTTAGAGGGTCCATTCCATTTAATTAACTGAACAGTCCCATCCTTAATGGCAGTTCATATTACCTTTCTCTTCTGCTGCTTTCCAAAAAACAATAAGAATTAAAATGCATATTGATTTCTAAGAACTGGATTCTTACTTGCAATAATTTAGGATAGCTTCTTTCACCTACAGCAATTGAGACTGTGGATTTTGGTTTCCAACTTGAGTTCAGTTTCTCCCACTCAAGAAAGAAGCAGATTCTAGGTTTGCATTTCCTTTGCCATATTCCTAATACACAGGTCACCACTTAACTGCAGTTAGAGAATAATTATGCTTTATAAAATGAAAATGCAAGAGAGCTTGTTTCGGTTTGCATTCATTCATGTGTTGGTTTTGGGGTTTGGTTGTTTGTTTTTTCACTTTTTCTAGAAAGCCCAGAATGACAAAGAAAACCCAGATTAAAAGAGGCTTGGACACAAATGAGAATTTGTTGATGTCATTACCATGCAGCAGCAGAGCTAGACGTCACAAATGTGATTCCCATTGATAACAGTTCACAGAAGAAAGTCACAGGTGTGATGGCATGTGCAGTGCTTCAGACACAAACAGACATGTCAAAAGCAATTCCCTTTACTGCACATTCATTCTGGGAATATATTAAAATGGATGGTATACCATTTTTTTTTTTTTTAGTAATACTCTGGAGAAATCTTGCTCTACTGGAGCTGGGCATGTTCTGTGCCATCTAACAACAGAATGTCTTTACATGTATAACTTCTCTGCAAAAAATAGTATGCTTTGGAGGGTTTTTTGTTTGGTTTTGTTTCAGCTTTTTCCTCTCCAAAGAAGGATGAGTAATGAGCAGAAATGTAGCAGGCAGGCAGGTCTCTGTCCTTTTGCATTCATTTCCATTATTACAATGTGCTGCTTAAAGTGACACTTCTCTTCACCAAGCTTTCCTGTTGAAAGAGCTAATTTTTACAGACTTCACGAAATTTTTGTTAAAATTCTGGTTTGTTTTTTTCCTGTGAGAATGATTTGCTGTGCAGAAACTTTTCGCTGATGGTTACTCCTGTCACAGGAGTTCTTTTAAGTGGACTCTGTTGATTTGCTGCTTATACCCTTGAGCTGTAGCATGGGTTGGGAGAAGAGGCACAAAGAGGCATGGAGAATACTGAAAAGATGCAATCAGCCAATTTTACTGCATAAATCCTTTTCAGACCTCAAACATCTTCCCATGTTAACATAAACCTTGCACAAAGGGAAGCATAAAAACTTCAGTGGTTCAGGCCTTAAATGTAACTACTAGAGTGAATTTCAACAATGTACTGGTAACATAACAAGCAGGAGAGCTAATGTAAAGCACAGAGCTCAGGGCAGGCACTTTTGTAAAGGGGATCTGCTGATGAACTGCATTTATGAGTCCAGCTACTTTTTAAATGTGAAGGAGCTGGTGCTTACAAGCATTACCCATGCATTTCTTTAAATAGTGTCACTTTCCCTAGGACTGTAATTGCTTCTTCTGTTTGAATAACTGCCAGCAAATTCATTTTACCAATAAACCCCATTGTCAATGCCAGATTGACATTACTTTTGATAACAGCTTTAAAAAATAAACACGATTCATTCATCAAGTCCAAATCAATACCTCCAAAATTTATATTCAGGAAGCATCTTCACTTTGCTTTTAAACAAATAATTTCATCATAACCTACTTCTCAGTAAAACTACAATAAGTTTTCACATTATATTACAGGAGCAATGACTATTCAGTTCTAAATAATGGCTCCTTTGCTAGACAAGTCAATGGAAATTGATTTGTTTCAGCCTCCTGTGCTCGCACACACAAAGCCTGAGTACAACAACCCTATTGACTTCTGCAAACAGTATTCAACCTTGCATCCTCAAGGACTCATGGCAAAATTTTTAAATCATTCCCCTCCTGTATTGTACCCTTTATGAACCAAGACTGCATTTAAATGTCAGTCCCCAGCAATAATACTATAAAGAGAAAATTGGTCACTGAATTGAAAATCTACTTTATATTGAAACATACAGCCAAGGATTGGCTATGAGGAGGAAGAAAATTAAGATGTATTGAACTGCAATATGAAAAGCATTGACTGTACATAGGGCAAAAGGAAACAGGCTCCAGCACCCTGTCTATAGAAGGGAGTTCTGGCACAGAAACTACCCCATGGGCTAGCCAGGCTGCCTGCCACGAAGCTCCCATCTGCACACAAAGAGTTCTGCATGGCAGACAGGCCTTTTCCAGTCCTGTATCTATTGAGTATTTTCTCTCTTCTATAAACAAGAACGTTTAAAAACAATTAAAATAAAGATTAGGGGTATTAGCATGGGAGAAGCATTAAGTGCAGTATCAAAGAGACAAGAGACCATATGGTCTATCAAAATCTGTGTTTATAAGCCCTGGAAATACAAATCTACCATTTTCCCATCCTTTTAATCCTTCCTTTCCTATTTAAATCTGATTATCAACTTTACCCCAAAGTATCTGAATGAAAGACGTTATTGTTGCCACATTTTACATTTCAAGCACTGCTGGGAACAAAAGCAATTGTGAAAGGTTCCTATCTGAAAGCCTTCAAGGCTGGCACTTGACCTCAGGTTTTTGAGTTAGTTCCCATCTCACCTAACTTACTGGTCCCAATGTGTTTTTCTGCTTTTTGATTTTTTTATATAACATTTGAAAGAGTATCTCTGGCATCTGACCAGTTCCCCGACAGTAGCTTTGTTCACATGCATCACAGCAATATTTTCACTTACATTTACTTACATAATACCAAGTGTCTAGTGGCTGTTACCCTGTAGTTACTCTGTAGCATTAAGCTTCAGAGTTCTTTACATAATAAAAACCTCAGAAGTGAGCACCTGAATATGTTTTATGTTGGCTAACCCTCATCCAAAAGGGATGAGCAGGTAACTTGTGGCTGCTGTTGTTCCTATTGTAACAGTATAAATAGTACATTATTTACTAGCTCATTGAGCCAAGTGACCTAACAAATCTAAAGCATGGCAGAAATTAGCCCTGTTCTACTCTTCGTGTTTCTTTGCTGGGTTTTATTTTAGGAACAAGAAAGGAATTAACATGCATGTGAGGAACATAGCACAACATGGCATTGGTCAGGTCCTGCTGAGGCTTTATCACACAAAAGAGTGGGTAACAATAGGAAACAAAAATGAACAGCTGACCACAAAACTTCTAGCTGAACATAAGGTGTGAAAAGTGTTTAAATGCAATCTCACAAGCACATTTTTTATCTACATTCCTTACAATGAAAGAGATATTTAAACTTCCAGACAGAAACATGTATAATCTTGCAAGGGAGAGGACACCTTCTGGGTCACCTCAGCTGGAGGGTGGGCTTTCAGAAACCCTTATGATCACTTATGTGAATTGTAAATCTTTTGGCTGTAGAGATAGATGCTTTCCCTGATGCAGTGTGAACTGATATGAAACTACTGCACCAGACAACAACTTTCATAGATTATCCAGCAGTGCTCCAAGGACAGATGAAGAATCTATGAATGCCAACAGAGATCATGTTGATACATAACTAAACTTCCCTCGTCCTTTCTTCCCTTCCTCCATTTGTTTTGTTTGAATACTTACACATGAACTCCTTGACCCTGAGCAAAGGTAAAGTGGCAGAGAGAGACTTGAACTAAGCACTGGTCTTGTAAGAACCATTTTAAGATCTTAAATCTCAGCATGCCCAAGAACAGCCTTCAGATAAGAAGCGAAGCCACAGATATAAAACCCTTTGGAATTCAGCTATACATGGCACAGTGATTCCTCTTGATAGTATCAGTGAATCCAATTTTGAGATAGCCTTGTTTCTTTTCCAGTCCTGTTTCAGTCCCATTCACAGGAGAGCCTGCACTTAACTAAAATCATGATAATGACGTCCAGCCCCAAGAGAAAATGGCATATTTCAGTATCTCCCTTCTGACAGATAGGATACAACTTTAATAAATCAAATTAGTAACAATTTCAGTAAATATGAATGCTCATGTAATAAAAGAAAATATTAAAAATTAAAAGGAGGTTTTCAACTGCAGCTGGTAACCTGATGATTCTTTTCATCTCAGGGCTCTGCAGGACCTTTTACTCTCCATGGTAATATCATATAGTTCAGGTGCTAACCCCAGGTCGAATGGCTGTAACATGATTTGAATGTTGCTTTCAGGTTTGTTTTCTTTTCTTCTGACCACTGAATGTCACTTGAGGTGCTTCTCTTACAAACACATTTTTTATATCATCATGTCAGATATATTAACATTTTGTCTCTCCCTACCAATATTTACTGCTGTGTTCTAAATCTCATTTCTTCCTCCAGGTTACAGAATAATAAGCATCCATTTGCTTCTCATACATGGCCTTAAAACTGTTTAAAATTACTCTTTCCATTTTCTGATCTAACCTTGCCTCTCTCTTCTATCAGTTGCTTCTTGATTGCTTCATTAAAACTAGAAGTGTCCCCTTTTGACTGACATCACCTGAAGCTATATGCTCATCAACTGGAAACAAGTTAGAAAACAAAAGACTGTAAACCATCAGTGCAACAAAAAATCTTTCAAATATGAGAAATTCTGTTTCCAGCTCTGAGAGAAGCAAGTGAAAGGGTTTGAAGAGACCTGTCTACAGTGGCTATGTTTAACAAGGAAAGAGGAGAATTTAACAGTGAAGGCTGATTCTAAAAGAAAAAAATTAAAGAACTTGACTTGTTTACCTGATTAAGGACATGAAATTTCTCCATCAGTATATCATTATGACAGACATCAGAACAGAAGCAAAATCACATACATTAAAGATGAGAGCAGAGCAGGAAAAACATTCATGGGAAAAGTTACTAAAATGTTCAGAATCAACACAGAAACATGGTGCAGTAAGGACGTAAACTTTTTCTTCTTCCCTTTAAAAATTGGGGCTTGATCAGCTTAAGGAAGAAACTATATACACTTGTATACACTTGTAATAGCAGGGGATTAGATATGGACTTGGTGATCAGGAAGATCCTTAACAGCCCAGTGTTTATATGAAGGAAATATGCTCAGTGTAAATCTGAGGGTTATATAGCCAGATAAGATTATCCTATTTGGTATGGAGTATTTGCAAGAAAAAGCAGACCACTAAAGATAAAAGCCATATATCTCTAAGGATGAAAGCCCTCTGCATAGGGGGAAATAAATGTTTACTACTTTTGGAAGAAAATGAGAGAGGCAGACACTAGGGAAAAGAGTTGTTATTCCCAGAGTGTTAGACATGCTTCTGAGCACTCCAGCTCTGACACAGATGGTGGCAGCCAGTTCTGAGATAGGCAGGAATAGGACAGTTCGCTCTACCATGAACGAGGCTACATTCAAGAGGGATCCTTAACAAGAATGTGCTACCTGTGAAAACACAAACCATCTCCCTGTCTCTCTCTTCTTCCACAGAGAAAGATAACCATCAAGCCTTGAAATAAATTTTAACCATGATGTCACATACCTAGCAGTGCAAGAACCTTAGCAATAAGGAGGTAGCATCTCTGTGGCAGCAGCCTTCATGCCACTAATTACTGAAAAGCTGGTGTTAGAATTCACGGCACAGCAAAGCTAATCAGTCCAAAGTAAGCAACAAGAGAAAACGTCTTGATCCTAGGAAGTGATGACCAATTCGTGGAAATGTTACTTCTCTCATTCTTGTGGATATTTTGGCACTGTAACATGAAAAAGTGCCTTGCTATTGCACCCTGGTAATGGCCAGCTCTTCAGAGAATGATACCTGGGCACTAATGTTCAAATACTTGTGTGGTCAGAACTAAAACACTGCCATTTACGATTTGTACAGCTAGCAAACATAAAGTGCAGCCCACCCCTCTAAACACATTAACCCTGCATGCCCAATAACATTCTATATAATACTCTATCACTCTTTGTTTCACACCTTAGGTTTCTGGTGTAGATGAGTGAAATACAAACTGCCCAGCTAGTGCTGGGCTAGTAATGAAGGAGTTAAAAACTCAACCACTAAGAAAAAGAAACAAAATACTTTGTTTCCTCCACTCCGTCACTGATTTGTAATTTAACATTTGCCATGAATTAATTACTGGAAGTCTCCATTAATACTTTTAACATTTAAACTAAAAGTTCAGCATAAACTCAGGGTCACTGTTTACAGTGCTCCCTGGGCAAGAAGTCTTATTGCTTGGGAGTAACCATGAATGTTAAAAGGTGCAAGGCAAGTAGAACCAGGAAATGAAATACAAAACTCTCAGAATATCCCTGTGATCTATGCATGTAGCCATGGTGTCTGACAAATTCAATTAAATCTGTCATACATCATTCCTACAACGTTATTGATAGAGACATAGCAGTATTGAATTTTAATTATTCAGCAAGTATTGATCCCACAATAATCTGGTGAAAATCATCTCAGGTTGTCAGTACCCCTAGGAGACAACAACTATTATCTAATTATAAATCACATTGTGTCATTTGATAAAAGGTTAGGGCTTGCTTTTTATACATTTTTGCAGTCAGATTCTCACATATAAATAAGTGACATGATTGTCTGCAAATGCTAATTATTTTCTTTCCCATTGAGCATCTATTCCATTACCACGATGAACTCATAAAAGTAAGATCTTAGTGCATATATAAAATTCCCAGAGATGCTGCAACAATTAAGAAATTGGGATTTTAGATTTTTATTCTCTATTGATCTTAAACAAGCAATTGTAACACTCACAGGGTCTGCATTTCCCCCAAGGAGAAGAGTGGGATGTTTGCAGTACCCACTCTTGTTAAACACTTCAGTATTCTCAGAGGAAAGCTGCTGAACAGGAGCAAACTTTCCTTTTCAGCTCTTATGCAGAGACAAAGAGGCTGGCTAGCAACCAGAGAATCATTAAAGTTGGAAGAGGCCTCCAAGATTATGAAGTCCAGGTGTCAACCTATCACCACCATGCCAGTAAACCATGTCCCTAAGTACCACATCTATACATTTTTTGAACCCCTCCAGGGATGGTGACTCCACCACTGCCCTGGGCAGCCTGTGCCAATGGCTAACAACTCTCTCAGTGAAGAAATTTTTCCTAACATCCAATCTAAATCTCCCCTGGTGCAACTTGAGGCCTTTTCCTCTTGACTGGTAATCCAGCAGAAGAGACCAACCCCCACCTCTCTCTAACATCCTTTCAGGTAGCTGTAGAGAGATAAGATCTCCCCTCCTTTTCCTCAGATTAAACAACCCCAGTTAGCTCAGCTGCTCCTCATAAGACTTGTTCTCCAGAGCCTTCCCCAGCCTCATTGCCCTTCTTTGAACGTGCTCCATGCCTTTCTTGTTCAATGTCTTTCTTGTAGTCAGTAGAATCTTATGTCCCCTCACATCAGTGCTTTCCTTCTTAAAAAAAGTTCTTAAGGTAGAAACATACCTGCAGAGTGTTCTCCTTCTCTTCCAAAAATCTGTTTCCATCTGCACCCACCGCTGTCATCAGGTAATTGCCATGGGAAGAGGCATCACTTCTCAGTGACAGCATTGGAAGAGGGAGGGATGCCACCAGAGGGCCAGGGGCACACAAAAACCCCACAACTATGGACAATGCACACCCAGGATTCCTATGGGGCAGCTCCTTTCTCCATCTAGCTCATTTTTCTGTCTTCTCAGTTTTGTGAGGGGCAAGTGGCCCTGTTTTCAAGTGACTTGCAAGGAGAGATGCAAGACACCTTCTTGCTATCACTTCACTGCCTATTCTCATGCTTCACAACACCAAGAAACTTATTCTTAGGGGTAAGTAGAGTTCCCTCAAACTTACTCCATGGCCTCTGGCAAGGAGGCACTGACAGATGAGAATAGCTGTGATATACTGCTGACATAACACCCAGAAGTCTGAAGTAACCTGGCAGTATTCAGCAGCCCTGAAATAACCACTCCAGGAGGTCTCCAGCAGTCCTTTACAGAATACCCTTTCCTTGTCCTTCATTATTTGGTAAAGGCACCCCACACCCAAACAGATCTTTTTTTACATCTGGTCATTTGGGTCCGGGGAAGGGTGAGCATTCCCAAATCACAGAGACAGTCCTAGCAACCAGCTTTTTCCATTTGTGCCAAGTAGCTCAAGCACCCTCCTCTGACCAACAGCTGCAGCACTATCATGTAGGCAGAGAAGTGCCAGCCTATTTACTGCTTCAGAGATCATAACCAGCTTCTTGAGCTCTGCTGAGAGACCCAAGGGCAAGCAGTGCAGCTCCCCCAGTATGTAGTCAGAGGGAATCTTTACACACAATCCAACAGCATGTGACAGGCTGTGTCCCTGCAGGGTACATTTATGTATAAGGAAAGAGGGTGATAAAAGTGCCTGATCATTGCTCCCTAAAATACAATGACTTAAACAACTGCAGTGATGGTCTGTAATAAATGCACCATTCAGTGCCATTTTGGGACTCCCTTTTTTCCCCACACATGCCTTGAACTTTATGATACAGAAATAAGGATAAAATAAATGATCAGCAACAAATGGCCTAAACTGAGAACATGAAATCTGAAAGAGGAGGTTAAATATTTAGAAAACTGCAAATGTCCTCCTTTAGGTGTGAATTTTATCTGATTTGAAAATGTCACTATTGAGTCAAGGACAATTTAGAGACTAAAGAAATTTTTCAGCTGAAACAAGGGACATTTTGGAAAAATCAGGTTCAAATGAGAAACATACACAGGAAAGCTATCACTCTGCACTCACTGCAGGCTGCAGGCCCTGAGTGGGCTGTGGGACTCACTTTATTTTGTCAGCAGACATTTTTACACTTGTACTGGAGACCTCCAAAATTGTGACATTTTCTGCAGCTAATGGATTCCAGAGAGTCCTCAGAGAGCCTGACTACAATCCTCCATCCCTAACACTGCCCTGAACTGCAGGATTTTTCAGAAAAAAAAGAACCAAAACAAAAAGATATTATTAGCAACAGCTTTAGATGAGCACCTAACCTGCACACTACTGCAGGGCGGAGGGACTGCCAGGGTCTCCCTGCATATGCAGGGAGACTTCCAATAATACCATAGATTTTTTTAGTCCTTGGGTGATTTGAGTTGTAGTTTGAAGGAAGAATTGGATGGAATAATCCACAGATTTTCTTTCATTTTACAAGAAGCTAAAATATGAGGCAGCATTAAAAGGTCCTCTAGCTAAGCCTTGTAAACCCAATCCCAGCAAGTCTAGGTGAAGTCTGCCCAGTGCTCACTACCAGTTAAGAAATTCACTCTTCAGTTTGACTCTTAGTGAACCCAAAACTCCCACACAACACAGCATATGACAAACCACTACAACTAGCAGTGTAAAATCCCCAGTGCGATTCATTTAAGATATCACATTTTTCTGTCACTGCATACTTGAGCTAAATTCATCTCAGTCATCTAAAAAAGAAAGCTGTGTCCTAAGCCACTGCTGCCCTGAGCCACCTTGGCTCTTTTCAAACACTTCCTTTTATGACTCCTTTCTGTCTTTGTAGGTCCTTTCTATTTTCAGACCTTGTTTTATACCATGTCACCCTCTGTGAACAGTTCTTTCCATGATTAACTTCATGTGTTCATATCTACCAGTGTTTTTTCTTACTCTGAAAGTAACTTCCCTTTGCTTCCTCTTTAGAGTATATTCTGTGTTGTGCCAAAAACTTCATTAACAAATAAATACACTTGGAAACACAGTCTCAGCAGGGTGTACAGTTGTGTGCTGTTACTCTATTAAGACAAAGACAAAATGAACCTCCAGAAGGCACCTAAAGAAAAAGAATGCCAAGAAATGCCAGGCACACCATACACCATTTCTTCCTCTTCTGCCCACAGAAGCATTTGTCTTTCCTATCACTGAATCATAGAACAGTAGGGTCTGGAAGGGACCTCTGGGGACTACTTAGTCCTACCTCCCTGCTAAAGCACCTAGATCAGGTTGCCCACCAGTTCTGCCTGTTTAAAGCCACCTGTAACTATAGATGAGACCTTCCCACCAGTCACCACAGATTCACAGGTCACGGGCGGTGATGCAGAAGAGCACTATATCCTTCTCTGCATGGCAACCCAGATACCTCAGGTCTCAGCTAGAAGGAAAAGCTGTACTTCCTGACAGTCTACAATCCAAAGCCAAGGTTATGCCTAGCAGCAAGGGAAAAACTGTGTGATGAAACAAAGGAAAACCTACCTGCTAATTTTGAGGCAAATGCAAAGTTGTAAAGAAACCCATATTTTAAACAATCCAAGGATTTTGAACACTCCAGGACCTGTGCAGTTTGAAAAGGCTGCAGGCTTACAGGCTTGAATTATCCCAGACAAGTGACTACATTTCACAGGCAGTACAAAAACCTACCCACTGAGTAATGGCAGTTCACAGGTGTACAGAAAATCTGCACCTAACCCAAGGTAAAAATGAAGGAGAAATTAAAGTAGGACTGTGATGCATTTGGCTTGAGAACTTTCCCAGAGAGGTTATCTGTCAAATACTCTAGTATACACAAGCATGGTATCAGATCCATGCAACACGTCACGTTTTCTCATCATTGAGATCCTTGACATTGTTTCACATCTAATTTTGTGTGATTCTTTTCCTGAAATTTAAGCTGCTATTGAGCCAAATGTGTTTTAAACATTTGGACTTTAACAATGTATTTCAATATTCTGTAAAATCCAGCATCAGTGATTTAGAGGTTAACAGCACAAATAACACAGATTTCCAAAGAGTATATGATGATGTTTGGTAAATAAGAAATGAGATGCTGTCAGTGCTTTTGGCTCCTACTGTATAACAGTAGCTTGTGTACTTGCCCTAAAAATGTTGCTACTACACATCAATACACCTTTATATCCACCTGTCTTCCTAGAATAGCTGGTATGATCTCTTCAAAACTGTGAAGGTTCTCAGCAGGACTTACTCACTGACACACTAAGTGTGGCAGACCAGAAAAGCAAAATGACCCATACCAGCCCCATGCTGCAGGACTCTAAAACTGCCCATAAAATCCTTTACCTCTTTAATTATTTTTTCTAATTTTTGTTTTTAAGACTTCAGCATTATGGTCAAAAAAGCTAAATTGAAAGATTTTCAGTTGTTTCAACAAAACAAATCTTAACATTATACAGTTAAAAAGGAAATAACCAGAAAGCTACTTTCTGCTGAAATAAAACTTCGATAGAAAAAGTGTCGCAATGTTTGCAAACAGTAGTAACACATTTTTAAACAAACACAAACCCATACCTGACCTCTGGTCAAAACTCCTCTATTCTGGAAAAGTATAGAAGTTTTTTTCATCTAACATCTGTACAATCAAGTGATCTGATTTAGTGTGGTATATATTGAATAAGTAATCAGATCCAGAAAAAAACAGAGCTCCTCAAGCTACCCAAGTGGCTTTCTGATGTCTTTGATGACAGCTTTTCCTTGGAATTACCTGAGATTTCCTAACCCAAATTATTATATGAACAATGAGGCTGTTTTGCACTTCCCTGGTAATTATAACTGCTGCTGGGAAACTCTCCAGGACTATTCTGTGTACCACCAGCTGCCCCGGTCCTGCTACACCTAAGCATTCTTCTCCAGTTCCTCAAATGCATTTTCAGAACTCCGAGTCTTTTCTACTGCTAAAACCTTGTGGGACCACACACATCCTTCAGTGGGTTGAGGTGATCTTATTTACTGTCTTGTGCTTAAAGACCCTTTCACCACAGGAAAGGCTGGAAAAAAAAAACCCACAAAAAAGCAACAGCCTCAATCAGCCCAGGATGGACAAGGACAGCACAACCTTGATTGTACACAAGTGGTATTTTATGGCACAGTACAGGAAATGGAAAGGATTCCATTTCTGGCATAATAATAAGCTGCATGAATTGGCCAAGGCGTTTGCAACAGAATAACTTATTTCCATCTCTGTAAGCATTTATCTATAAATAACAACAATGTGGTTTGTGGGGTTTTTTCCCCTCTTGCTGTTTTATGCTGCTATTACACTCACTTGACCCATTCACCTACCATGGCTGACCTGGGTGGGAACTTCTGCAGTAGCCCCATCTTCTCTAGCTTTTCCTTACAGATCCACGCTGAACTGCAACATGGTGAAGCAGCTGTCACTCAACTTACAGAAGCAGCCAGAGATCCAGTTACTCTGAATCCTCCCAGGGTTACTCTGCTCAATCTGTTTCACTCCAAGGGTGAAGAATAAATGCTTTGCATTAACTTTTTTCTTTTCTTTCCTCCTTTTTCTATGTTGAAGGAAATGAAGCCACATACATTCCAATTATTACTGCTATCTAAAACCTTTCCAATAACAAGGCATATAGACAGCTAAACATGCACAAACTAATCAGCTTTTACTGCCTGATAAAGTGTCACACTTATCGTGCTCCCTGATCAGCTGAGCTTATTAGTTCACTGCATATGACAGTCACAAATTTGCATCTATTATCCTCTGTCTGGAGATTTAAAAGCTTCCTGTTCTGCAAAGATTATCCATCAATGGAAGCAATTCTTAAGGGAGAGAAAAGAATAGGTTAATGCAGTGCTAGCTTTGCTAGGCAGGCCTTGTTGGATTTATCATCTTAATCTGTTACATTGACTGAAACCACTGCAGCTGGTTTTATCCAACTATCTCAGAACTGATTGGCAGTAATAATTGTAATAAGGATTATTCTGAATCCTTAAGAACAGAAGTCAAAGGGAACTTCTTTTTCTTTGGTTTAACAATAGTTCATTATGTGCTCATAAAATCAAGTAGATACCTGAGCAGACATGAAGTACCTTTGGGGGGTACAGTGCTTGGCAATTTAAGAAACCTCTTCATCCTGGCCTGCCATTACCACAGCATCTAAATTCCAGTTACGAAGGGAGGAAGCAGAGGTGACAGAACAGGGTAGGCTCTTGCCCCTCTGTGGATCATGGGAATCTAAGAGGCTCTACCTTGTTTATTTACTTTTTGAAGGGAGCAACTAGTGCTTTCATTGTTCTTAAATTTACACCTTAGAGGAACAGAATAAAGGTGAAAGATCCTCTTTGAAGGGCTGGCTGAATCTTCTTGTCGTCTATCTCCTCCCCTTGGAGTGAGGAAGCCCACATCATCTCTGCTGTTCCACTGCAGTCTGTGGCTCCTGTTCCCCACAGTTTGATCCTCTTTCTTCAAATAAGTTAATGATTTGCGTTGGGGTTTTTTTGTCAAATTAAAAGCTCTTTGTCTTGTCCTAATCTGCAAAGTATTCTTGTAGGGTTTTTCCTACACCTCACAACCGCTCCACAGTTTATTTGCCTCCTATGTTTTGGGATGTCTGTTAAGGATTCACTCTTTCTCTAGTATTGCATCCAATATAGTGTTATCTTCAGCAAGTGACTGTAAAAATGTATGACCCTCTTCACCCCAAATGTAGTATTTATCACACTTACTTTAATTTTGAATTTTTAAGAGATTCGAGGCACAACTCTTCTCACCAACACAAGCCTGTCTGGGGCCACACTCCACTGCATAACATGTGACCAGTTTGTCTTCTCTAGCATATACTTTTACACACTAATGCATCGGTATGCAGTCAACCTCCAAAAATAAATTATGGGCAATCTTTATCTATTTACATATTCCAAGCAGGGGAAGGAACAACTGGAAATTAGAGCCAGAAAGTTTACCTTGCAATCATAAGCTAACCCACGTGGGGTTTGATACTGTTGATTCAATCTCTCTCCATTTTATCTTCTTAATAGTGCTGGTCTCCTTTCGTTATTATTATTATTATTACCTTCAGCTGGAAGGGGGTGGGGGAGGGAGAATAGGCTGATACTTATTCCAGCTGTGACTCAGCAACACATGACAGTACATGAACATTCAGGCTGGTATCTTCCCTGAAAAGATTAATTGTGGCGAGCTTGCTTGGCCTTTTGCCACTTTATACTGCTGCATAACAATCTCTGTGTGCCACTTCTATTTGCCATCCTGCCCCTTCAAATGAACATAGATAGTTAGTGTAATTTTGCTCTCTAACAAGTCAAAAAGAGGGAATTAGCTGCCCTTTACTTTCTGCTCAGGTCAGCTAATCCTCAGGGTGGCCAGGCAAGTTGCAGAGAGAGAATGTTGTATAGAAATCCCATTGGGGATCAGAGAACTAGGCAAGTCCATTAATAGCACTTGTACAAGTTGCCTCCAAATTCAGAATGTGAAGCAGGAGAAGGAGGAGATGGACAATAGGAGCAACAAGGCTGGTCTGCGTGTGTATGAGAAACCCTTCCATACTCCTACAGCAAGGGAAAGGAAAGCTGAACAATTAAATTCTCTCCCTTGTTCATCTGCTCAGAAAGAATGGGACTGCAGATTGAAAGTGTCAAAAAATGAGATGGTAAATGGTAATGCTAATGTCAATTGTATCTGCAAAGTGGATAAAAAGGCTGGCCCCTTTATCCATTCCTTCCCATATTTCCAAGTAGATATACCTAATCAGACTCATTTGAGTAAAAAAACATATAGATTGCAAAACTCAACATTCTTAAGACCATGTCTTTCTGTAAACTTGTTAGAGCATCTAGTGAGATTTATTCAGGCATTCGCAACTTTGTAATTTTTTTACTGTAATTTTTCTAGTAACTCTCTTGTACATCTAAAACACCCAAGCAAACCAGGATGAACCACAGCTGCCAGATACTACCATTCCATATAAACACTAGGAAGGACATCATTATTCTCTAATGTGGACCCCAAAAGAAAAGATATGAAAACATAATTCTCTCCAACTTAGGGAGTGGGAAGTTGAAGCAAAAGAGACCACTTTGTGACTGCCACACAGACCCAAACAGCAGCCAGAGGTATCTCACCTCTCTGCTCCAGCAGTTCATTCTTCATATTGCACTGCCCCTTAAGACAAGCAAGTAAATATTTATAAGAGAAGAACAGAAGAATTTAGAAGAG
Organism: Galbula dea; assembly: GCA_013399015.1. NCBI lineage: Eukaryota > Metazoa > Chordata > Aves > Piciformes > Galbulidae > Galbula > Galbula dea. The sequence goes on from VWZX01000352.1 coordinate 2,816,114, forward strand.
GAGAACATTAAGAAAACAAAAATAGAAACAGACAAAATCTTTTACAAACCACCCATGCTCTTAAATAACCAAGGGTACTGTGCCATTCTCTCAGGTCTTTTTCCACCAAACTACCTAATTCCAGGGAGGATTTAGCTTTACAGGTTTAACTCGGTCCATGAAGGTAACAAAAGACAAGATGCTCATTAAGACCATTTCTCTTTATGGCTCTGCCATGAGACTTGAGCCAAATTCTGCCCTGGAGAAGAGGCACTCCAATCTCTATTGATAGCAAAAATACAGCAAGATGCAAGTCCTAATTTAAGTGTAACTATTTAAATCACTGCAAACTAAACTGTTTTCCCAGGAGCTTCATGAAGTGAAATTGAAGTCAAAACTATTATCTATTCAAGTAAAACTGGAAGGGTAGACAATCTCATTAATGAAAAACACTGAAAGGAGCTGAAAGAATAATTCCAAGAGTTACAAACACGACACACTGTAGAATATGGAGCAGCAGCTGATTAGCAGTCCCATCCTTATTGTCTAATGGTGTGTAATTAGTGTTTCTTAAAGAAGATGCACATGGCATTTCCTCAAACTAAGCATAGGCTCTGCTTGCTAAAGACATGGGGCCTCATTCTTACCTCAAATGTGCTGCAGTGCCAGGATGTGCCCTTTCTTAAGGCTGCTTTCTCAAAGAACTACTGCAGCACATCTTAACAACACTAGGCTCAGTCTCTGCAAAACCTTTCAGAATGTCACCAGAAAGGAGCCTTTTTTAACATTTCAGTCATTATCTTTTAGTAAAAGGGAATGCATAATACCAAGAGCATATTTGCCAAGGAAGCTGGCTGATTTATTTGAATATTTGCACAGCTTTTGCAGCAAATTCTCCTTCTCTGTTTCTTTTCCATTTTCAGATCAGAGAAAAAGTGAAAGTGTTTCAGTAGCATACAAATAGCAGACAATACCATCCCCAGGGGACTGGGGAGTAAGAAAAAGCCTAAAAATACATACAACAGAGGAGGAACAGAAATCAGCATTTTTAACTGAGTAAGGGAATCATTTCATGCAGTCATGGACCTTATTAGAGTTAGAACAAAAGAATACAACACAAGATGTCATATGACTAATCATTACCAAAAGGTTATTAACAAGACAGACTTCTTTGGTGAGGAGCTTAACACATTGTGTTAAAAAGTTCAGAGTTACAGCATGAAGTGAACTTAAGGTCCATATCCCAAAATGTCATCCTACTGTTCACATTACCAATTATCTCAATTAATCAAGAAGAAAAAGAATTTTCCATGCTGATGTGAGCTTTTGCATCAATGTTGGAAATGCCCCTGTGCATCCTAATGCCTACAGCAAACAGAAGGTGCACACGTGTGTCTGACTGACAGTTTTCCCCACAGCATATTTCTTTGTGCAGCAAAGCCTCCACACAGAGGTCTCCAGAATGATGGAAGTAGTGCTATCTGAATTCAAAGACAAACACTTCAAATTGCACAGAGCTTGCATTTGGGGAAAAGTCACATGCGCAGAATGGATTTCAACTTGGAAAATCCCACAGAGAATGAAACTGGGTTTCTAAAGAAACCTGGGAATGAAACCTGTTCAAGCCCCATTTTTTTTTCATACTCATACCTCACAAGACATATCCCTAACTTTGTCCAAATACTTGTAAGAAGGAAAAGCATGAGGGCTGAAAAGCTATTATTAAGTGTCCTGCTCTGCCTTATTTGCAATTGCCTTTTCATTTGGAAGTGTTAAGCCACCCATTTCCAACTAATCCCAGGAACAGCCACAGGAAAGGAATTGGAGGGAAACAGTTTTCCTCCCCTTTGCTCGCAGAGAAGCAATCAGCCCTCCTGGAGAAGCTTTGCTGAGGGAGATCTGAGATTACACCTGTGGGCTGTACCCTCCTCTGAAACCTTTCCTGCAAAGCACAGGCAGGAGGCTCTGCTTGTGACACTGTTCTTGCTCTCTCAGTGCAAGAATGACAGAGGAAAGCAGAGGCTCGCAGAGAGAGAAAACTGTTTTCTATTCCTGCACAGCCATTTAGAGATCCCAAAAGTTTCATACAGATAAACAAGAAAGTCAACAGCTCAAATTATTTTCTTTAGGTAGACATCAGAAGTGAAAATACCAAAACTAAGGGAGAAGAGAGCTGAAAGATGGGAGACAGCAGAGCTAGATGGCTTGGAGTTATCTTTTACACATTCCCTTGGCAAGCTGTATCACCAAATTTCCTGTTGAGATATACTAGAATTTTGCATACTGTCAGGTATTTGAGGAAGCAAAACACGTCAAAGTACATAACACCATATTCTATCTAGCAGAAGACTTTAATCTACTGGCAGAAATAAGCAATTTTTTTTTAACTTCTTAAATTGTATATGCAGCAGCTGATTAAATGTCTAACTAAACTTTCCCTTCAGGCAGTTAGAAAATACTCTAAAAACCATCTAAGTGACGAAGGAAAGACTAGTGCAGTAAGGGAAATGCACACGTGCACCCAGCAGTGTCTGACCTGATGGGAAGAAGCTCTGCAGGTTCTTCCTCTGTAAGGCCTTCAATTGTAACAGTTGGACACACTGCAGAGACCTGGCCCCATAGCAGGAAGAGCTGCCAGGAAAGACACACATACACATGCATTCCTGCTGGGTCATCGTTTTTTTCAAACCCCTCCCCTTCAAAGGCCTTCTCACACTTCTCCTCCACAGAGCAGAAGCAAAGTTAAAAAGAAAAGAGGCTGCTCTTAGTGACGCTATCCAGTGAGCCAATAGTGCTGGACACACAGCGCCTGACACTGGTGATTTTTTGGTTTTAGCTAGAAATACAGCACAGACTAGGGCCTGTAGGTACTGTTAGAATAATGTCATATTTTGTGCCATGTTGTCGAAGAGACCACTACAGATAAGAAATCACTACTGTATTTAAAGTTGGGACTTGAAGTCCCTCTTAAAGTACTTCACACACACACCCACCCACTCCCCCACACACACCCCCCTGTCTTCATTGTTCTAGCAAGACTTCTGGAGCCAGCATTAATGAGATGTGAAGCATCACAACGTACAAGTAGGAAAAAAATACAAATGGATCTACTGTTTAACTCACCTCCTTGGTGACCCAGGAAGCTCATTACAATATCAGACTTTCTTTTTGACTCCAAGCGTGTCCCTTACAAGCACAGCCACAAATGAGTTTGTAGCTAGAATCAGGTACTGCAACCTTATGCCTTGAAGTCTTGATGTAGGATTCTTAATCCTGCCCCTTTTTTTCCACATTGCAGTACTCAAGGAGCAAGACGAGGCCAGCATAAATTTTGCAACAGAAAGTTTTCATTCAATGTGTATTTGGCATGTGCCAAGAGTGCCCGAGAGGTCACAGATAGAAAAACACCTACCTTAGAGACTCTTCACTTAGAAGTCAGCTGGGATCAAACCATCTCAGCTCTGTGAAGGCAGGGACACTCAAGGCCAAAGCAGAACTCCTAGTGCTGGAAAACAAAATTAAAGACATGAGTCAGATATAAGACTTTAACCATCTTCAGTGTTAGGTGACAGACAAGCAGGTTTCAGGATCAGCATTTTGGATGGGGCACCCAAATCTTGACTAAGCATCTATCCTCAGCTTGGGCTCTAGTCTCATTTCATTTTCTGTGAAAGAAAGTGAAGAGAGTTTGCCTGTTCTGTGGGACAGTGTAGGGATAGCATCAAGATATTGAAAGAGCATCCGTCATAAGTACCCGTGACATCCTGCTATCCAACAAACTGAATACTAGTGTAGAAAAAGGTTGTGTTGGCACAGATATGAAGTATCCTGCTGGTTAAAATTATTTCTGGTTTACAATGTTAAAAACTGTCTGTGCAGCAGTACATAAATTTTAAGACTAATTATTTTTAATGACTGTTTGCTTCAAAATGTAACACAACTACTGTTACTCTAATTATCATTATTACTGTAGCAGTATGCAAAATCTACAGTATTCAAAAGCCACAAACTACTCAGCAAACAAAAATTCTTTTCTGGATGGGCAGTAGCCTTCATTATTTCACCCTTAATACAATCATTTATTGCTACTGTCTCATTCTTCTCAGCTATCTTCTGCAGAACGAAAGAAACAAGCATACAGTGAGTTCATCAGGATTGAATTTCCTTTCCCTCAGTCTGTCAGTACCCCGAGGAGCTAGCCCCATCTATCCTTTCAGGCCGTGCTCGTGGCATTATTCTGCTTATGCCGTACCTGAGTCAACAGGAAAAGACGTAGAGCAAGCTCTAAACCACTGATGAAAGAGACACCTCCTGCTTATGTAGCAAAAGCTGCTGATGGAAAAGATCTCAACGAGCAGCTCATGTGATGTTTGCAGCAGAGCCACAGGTGTTCTCAATCTACAGCAGGCAACGAGGCAGCAGGAGATGCTCTGCTAGAACCGGGGGACTTGAATCCTGCTTTTATCATAGGATTAGATGCTGCAGCCACTGTGGGCCAACTGTTTTTTACAGAGAAAAAAGAGGCAGCACAGCACCTCTCTAGGAATACACTTAGCATGACAAGCTCTTTTATCCCCAGCAGTTCTTTACCACTCTGTACCTTTCCTGCAGCAAGTAAATAAAATATAGGATTTGAATGTGAAATGGCTTAAACATTACAGTGGAAACTGGGGGGGGGAGGTCCAAATTCCATCCCTAGATCTACTGCAACACTTGTGGAGGCCTTCAGCAGCTTGTTTCTCTCCTGCACCTCAGCAGTCCTCTACAGTAACCAGAGACACTGGTATACAGTGTGATAAGCTACTAATGACAGGATTAATTTTAAATAATCTCAGCTGTGTGAGGTCCCAGGATGGAAAGGGATACTGACCATCATTGTCCAGCTTTATTCATTTTCAGCAAGGAATTTTCCAGTCTCCCTCCTCCATGGTAGGATTAACCTACTGGAACCAGCCTTCACCACTGCTGGCATGATGAGCTAAAGTCACCAAAACTGTGACCATGCAATTAGTGCCAGGGTTATGACATGCAATGAATCACACTAAAAGCACAATGCTTACAGTACCCCCAATCCCTCATCCCCACTGGCCAGATCCTGCCTCTTAACTCACACTGCAGGGCTTTCCCCTTGCCACTGACACACACCAATCTTGAGGAAAGGAAACCTGGCAAAGAGGAAAAATAACCAAACAACTCCAAAACCAGGTAGCTTGGCCAGGTCAATCATTGCCTTCAAGACAGTCATTGGGGTGTGCTCCTGGGATGGAGGGGATAGGGTGGCTCGGCGCAGACCCTGTGCCTAGGCCCAGGGGAGAGATAAATAATATACCTGAAATGGAACTAGCAGAAACCTGCAGAAAGAAAAATGTATTTATAATCAACAACTGGAGCATATCTGATGCATACTGGCTGAAATCTTCCCCTCTTTGCTGGTGCTCTGGGGTTTCGAGAGGTGTGCATTTCAAGTAACAAAAATCAATTGGAAATTCCTATACACATCTCCTTGTTGAATTTTTTATTATCATTCATTTAAACCCAACAAACTACATGGCTCTGAGTTTTCAACATCATGTGTCTATGAGGCCCTTCTATCTCCCTGCCTTTGGCTGGAAAGACAACTCGGGCTGCCTGGACCAGGTCAGCACAGAGGTCCTAAAGCAGCAGGTGTTTGATACTCCTGTCTCTGGAGAGCCCCCAAGCCCCTGCTTGCTAACTTCAGGCATTTCTGAATTTCTTTTATACAATGAATCCATGTAAATCTGCAATTTCATTTCTAAATCAAGTGTGCTTCCTAGTGTCCAACACCATAAGTGGCACCAGTAGGCAAGGACTGGCCAGACTGGGAGAGGGAGCACACGCCTCTGACCCAGGAGAGACAATCACAGTCCAGAAGCATTCCCTGTCACTGCAGCCCCACAGTTGTACTGCAGCCATCATTATAGACTATATTTAATATTATTTTGAGTAAATCACAGTTGATTGTGCAGTGAAAGAAAAATTGTTCAATTCCAGCTTATAAGAAGAGAAACTGCTCAGGAAGCTGAGAACAGACCACACTACAGGAGCTGAACTGGGGCCAGTGCCCAAGTGGGAGGCATAGTTCCCCTGGGAGCAGAGCTTCCAACCTGAGAAATGGCCTGACGCTTGTTCTCCTGATGGCTGCAGAGCCCCTTGAGCCTATTTTCACCTCAAGAACTCTTCCTCTTCTCTGACACACCCTTACAACAGTACCTAAAATGTCAGGGAGAAGAAAATGGTAACATTTTCTGGAAGCAAAGTAATATATTATAGTTTTATATATTGTAGATATGAATATGTATGTGTTTTTATAGCTTTGTCATCTATATTTAAGCCATTGTAAGACTGTTTCCCTTAAGAATAACGCCGAGAGACTCAGAGGTTTCATCAGTCACCTTCCAAGAAATCACATGCTTTGGATATTGAGAAGCTGGATTTATAGACTTGCTTTATTTTCACTAAGTTTTTAATGTGTTTCATAAAGCAGAACATGCTGTAATTTATTGCTTGTCTAGCATCTTTCGTACCAAAAAGATTACAACACTGTTTCACTGCCAATTACAGTTAACCAGCCTCACTCATGCAGCAGAGCTAATGCTGGACCCACACAAGCCCAGATATTCATGGGTAGATGAAAGATCTCAAAGCTCAATTACTTTTCACAGACAGAATTCCCATTATATCCTTCCCAGGAAGAGGGATCTGAAAGCTGAAAAGCTCCATAAAGGTAGCTTGAAAGGAAAACTGTGAGCCAATCTGGCTCAAGGAGAACATGGAATGGAGCATTGATAGGTTGATGGTTGGACCAGATGATCTTAAAGGTTTCTTCCAACCTTAATGATTCTGCAATTCTGTCATTCCCAGGCAAGGCACACAGGCAAAAAAAAAAAAAAAAAAAAAAAAAAAAAAAAAGAAAAAAAGAAAAAACAAGAAAGCTCTTCTCTTCCCTCAGTGTCCTCAAAATGGCCAATATGGAACAGAACAATGAGCACAGTTAGAGTCACAGGATAAGAGAAATTGGCTAAGGCAACACAGCAGGGAGATTTTTAAATGAGGAGGATCATTTACATTTGACTTCGAAAAACAAAGGATATGACTATCCTCAGCCTGGTGCAGAGATATTTTTATTGCTTGACTTTTACATGAACTTACCAAGCTAGTACTTGAACAGTAAGAACACATTGCAGAGAGACAGCAGCATGTCTGTAGTGTGTCTGGCAGGGACTTGCAGCTTCTCTATTCCAAGACTCAGGCAATAAAGTCCTGGGTGATGTGTTTCTGTGTTGAAGCAGTGAACATCCACCAGATTTATGCAGTTCACAATGCCTCATGTGCCAACTTCAAAATCCATGAAGTGTAGATGGCATTGAGATCTTTTGGCCCTAAAGAAAGGGTTATTCTTTTAGAAGATGACTGGAGCCACAGACAATATATAATGTTTTAAGTCTAAGCTTTAATTAGAGAGAGAAAGAAAGGTATCTTCTTTTCTTAAAAGGGAAGGCTGTATTGAATGTGTGACAATGAAGCTGCTTCCAGGACAACCACCAGAAATGTTCCCTCAAGAAGCTCTGGAGAAGGAAGATAAAGAGCTTGATCTTCAGAAACACTGGCTTTTTGCCATCTTTGCACTTTTGTGACTCATCTCCCAGTGATTTTAGTAGGCAGCAGCAAACCTTAAATGCAAATATTCTCCTCCAGTTTTATGAAGGGCAACATCCAATGCTAAATCCAAAGTTAGTCAATTCTTTAATATTAACAGTACTGAGGAAAGGGGGAGATGTTTGTGTGGCAACTTATGGGGCTATTGTTATGTGGATGAAATAATATATCCCATGAAAGATAACAGGCCTTTGGAGCAGGGCTCCTTTAGTTCTCACAAGTGCTGCTGCTAAGAGTTAAAGCAGATACTTCCTCCTTTAATAGAGTCCCCTGCAAAAATATGCCATTCAAAACACTGTGCCTTGCATGTGAGAGATGCCCTTGTCCAGCACAGAGAGCAGTGTAAACAGCACAATTCAGTCATTTTCCTTGGCACACAGCGAACAGCAAGCAAACCCTAAAACTCAGGCAAACAATCCCAGCGAGCAGCGTGATGAGGTTTGCTCCAGAGCACCTGCAGGCAAATACAGACAAAGAGAATGCAAGCAGGTAGCTCCCTCTCTGGGAAAAAGAAAACACAAGATCTGGCAAAGTCCATCCCTAGTGTGCTGATACAGAAGGATGAAATGACTCACACTGCAAGAAAATGTAAACAAGCAAAAAGAGATGGCAAAACCTTGTATTTAATACTACAGCTTAAGTTTTCTTGACTATAGGCTTCAGACCAGATTTTCAAAGGGTAGTACCTGGAAGAACAAATAACAATATTGTCAATATGACCTAAAAAACCCTGTATCTGAAAAACAATGCAGTGAGGGTTTGGCTAAGGACAAGCTTGGAAATGCAGCCTCTATGGGACCTGCTTTTTCATGAAATTTTAAGAAGTGCATAGAACACAGGTTTTGTTTGTGTGCTTAGAATCATGTGGAATCAGGTAAGAGCAAAAACCACTTCCTTGGTATCCATTTATTATGTGAAAGACTGAGCACTGACAATCTGGATTCTTAAAAATAAGATTAACCTGAACCTGAGCAAAATTCCTTAGCTTCCCCCTCTTCCAAGGTGTTTGCAGGCTCTCCATCTTCATCCCAGAAGCCAGCCTGCTCTAACTGAAGGCACCTTGGATTTTACAAATATGTTCTTTTTCTTAAGTAAAATACAAATATGTACTCAGTTGAAGGATTCAAGATTTCTGACTTAGGCACTTAAAGCAAACAGCTTTGGATGTGATGGTTCAGACTGGCATATGCTGTTTTATAAAGCAAACAGGACATTCTAAGGGTTGCTGTGATAAGCCCTGGGCAGAGCTGGGCGTCTCAGGGTTCTACTGGGACCTGACAGTAAACCAGTGTTACTGTTCCCAAAGACATTGCTTCTTACAGTGCCAGATCTTCCCATCCCTGTCTGCTTGGCAGTTTCTGTTCATTGGAGGAATACCTGTGATTAGGTAGTCCTTGAACCCAGGGTGATGGGCTGGAGCAGAGGGTACTTCCTGCGTGCTAAACTGGTACACAGACTGAATCCTGATGACAAAACCAACATCTGTCACTCTGCCTTGTGGAGACAGAACATCACTGTCTCAGCCTCAGTATCCTCAGGACTGTTTAATCCTCACATTTTAATTCCACTATAATCCACATTATTCCACTTAGTCTTGTAATTATTTACTGAAAAAAAAAAAACCACAACCATCAAGCCCCTCAAATGCAAACAGGATATTTCAGCATATTATCCCCCTTTGCCAGCTAGTGCATCTCATGCAGCCTTGCTTTGATTTCCCTGACTTAAGGATCATCCAATTTGCTGCAATGCTGCACAAAATAAATCACTAACCTCTTAAAACAACAAAAAGAGGATATTTAATGAGTCAAAGACAATATTGTACTACCCAAGTAAAGATTAAAAGAACTAAACCATTTCTTTAAAATAAAATTTGAAAGCTTTGCAGAGCCCAAGAAAATGAAACAAAAAAATCATGCACAAAGGAAATACAATTATTCCAACCAAAGAAATACAGATGCTATTGGTAGAAAACATAGCAGGGTTTTTTTGAGAGAATACCACTGAATGAAAGCAAGAGAAGCAAAAACTGGATGAAAGGAAGAAAGGATGAGACAGATGAAAGAAAAGATGAGAGGCGGGTGAGAAAACAGGAGGGTCATTTCCTTTATCTAGACTTGCTAACTTCACTGTTCAGAAACAAAGGCAGTGACTGTTCTTCACAAAATTGTCTCCAAGGACTCTGTAGCCCATTTGATGATATTTTTAAAAAGTAGTCTGAAGAAAAAAACACCCTATATTCTTTAATGTCACTCAACAGTAGTTCTGCAGCTGGGGATTTCTGTTCACACAATGGTTTCAATTTTTTTCTGCTCTAGTTATTTCATTACAATCATAGGATTTATTACATGGTAATTCCCCAAGCTCTTATAAATCTATTTGGTGGGGTCTTTTTTTGTCTTATGATTCCAGCCTGGCAACAAATTTTCCATATAAAATTTAATCTATTGTATCTCACTTTTGTATAATCACATCATTAAAATGCATTGCTAATATGTAAATCTGAGCTAACCTCATTACCATAATTATGCTCCATAATTATTGAATAAACAAGCTTTTTAGAGTTTCTGAAGTCTACTGAGAACGCTTTTCCAGTTTGGGAGTGGCTTTAATTATGTGCTCCCTAATCATTATTATAAACCTTTGTGGCAATGCTGCTGTGTGACTCTTTTAAAAGCTGCTCCTAATCTTACTAGCAAGGACCAAAGACTCATGTGCTGAGAGCACCTCAGACAGCATTCTTCAGTCACAACCTGACTGCCATGCTCCACACTAATTAGTATTATTGTTTAATTTATAGACAGGGCTTTCCTCACAAGGAATTATAAGCAAAGAGTCAAATTCTGCCTTCCTCTCCAGAAGGGGAATTACTGAGTGACTGTGTCTGAGTGTGACATTAAGTTTATTGAATGTAAAGTATCCTGTGAAAACACTCACCATAGCTTTTACACCTGCACTGCACAGATGACTGATGAAATAGCTTTTAAATGTGCTGCCTACTGAGTTGGTTTTCTCTCTTTTCCCCTCCTCCCCCCACCCCCCACCTTTATTTTGATGTTGTTGTTTGGTTTGGGGTTTTTTTAATGTATCCCTAAATGAGGCATAGGGTAAACATGAGATCCCCAGCCAATACAAGTAGCTCCAGTGAAGCTAATAAACTTTTGCCAATGCATGGAAGATTCAGCTCGTTACCTTTAGAAAGCATCATGAGCAGAACCCTGCTGACTTCTTCAATTCAGTTCCATCTTTAATAAGAAGCACATTGGTCTCAGACTACCATTGTCAGAACACGCTGTCACATCCTGACCTAAACAGAAAATGGAAACTGTGTCTTTGCAGGCCCCAGGAAATATATCCACAGCCTGTGATAGATCTGACCTTTGAACAAATGATTCAGAAATTATCAATAAGGTCTTGGCAACATTTGAATGTCCTTGACCCAGAGCAATATAAACAAAAACACCCATGATATTGGCCTTTTCTCCTTTTACATGAGATTTTGTGTAGGAAACTTAATTAAAAGTTTGTCAAAGGATAAGAAGGTCAATAAGATTGATCCCTACAAAATTTTCAGAGGGAAAATGAAAAAAGTGTTTGATCTATATATTAGAAAAATCAAGTATAACCAGTGTAGGAGGCATACTAATGAACCTGCTGGCACAAAAGAAACAACTGATCAACACCTCCACTGTGGCTCTCCGAGGGGCAACAGAAAATACAAACCAGACTGGTAAGAGTCTTTCAATACAAAAAATTCCCAAACAAACAAAAACCCACAAACAAACAAACAGAAAAAAGCCACAAACTTCAAACAACCCAAGAATCAGATTATTTTTAGTGCTTTATATTTATAGAGTCCCAAGGCTCATCTGACTTTCCTTATAACAAACAGGAGAAAGACTAAAAATGCCCCATCTCTCAGAGGGTAATAACGTCCCTCGACAGCCTGTCCTCTACATATTCAGTCTCTCAGGTCTGCTTCCCTGGAAACTGAACTAGAAAGGAAGCTCAAATTAGATTCAGGCAGTGATGAACATTACCATTTTGGTGAGCTGAAGCTTGTCAAGCTCTCTTATCCTTCAGGTGAACATCACATTACCTGACCATGGGACAAAGATTTGATGTGAAATTACACTTCACTGTGCATTTATAGGACATACAGACTGTTTTATCTTACATGGGGGAAGAAAGATCAGACCTTTATGGAAAAGAAAAAAGGATTATTCACATTCACTGACAACACTATCACCTTATAGGCAAAGACCCGCACTTCTCTTTTCTATGTATGGATTTTGTGCCCTTCTGTACAACCTTTCTTTGAGAGCATTAGAAAGAAAAGTGACAGGTCTAAACATCAGTGAAATAAATCATTTGCTCGTAAGCAGTTCAAGATGCAGAATAAAAAGAAATTGAAGTGGTACAAGGAAATACATATTCAGAGAAACATGTTAACCTGGAAATTAAACACAAGGAGCTGGTTTGGACACATGAAACAACTCTCAAGCTAAATTTAAATCTCATTTTATCCCATTAAATCCTGAGTCCATCCTTTCCTTATAGAGGAATTTCCAGTGCAGGAAGCCGGCAGAAGGAAAGATAAGATCAGTGCTTTGTTAGTAGTGAAATCTCAGCACAATGCTAGGCTTAGAGCCCACACCAAGAATGACACTGACTAATAACAACAATGCTTTTCATTTCTGTAGAGCTTTTCAGCAGAGAATCTGGAAGTGCTTTCAAGTACCCATTTATTAAACTTCTCTAATGAAATGATACATGCGTGTACCTTTACTGGTTTTAAAAAAGGCACATAAATATCTGGTGCTTGATCCCTATTTTATGTGTGCATGAAAAAGGCAAAATAAGAGAGTAGTTTTAGGTCTTTCTTGCATGACTGTTCTCCTATTCTCTTTTTCTGCAACCTGAATCTTAGATGTCCACTGCCATTTCACCATGGCTTAAACAGCATGCATTGACACCCTGATTTCCTAGGGTAGAGGCAAGTTTGGCCACAACCCCAGGTGAGTCAAATTTGCATCCCCTGCCACCTCACCACACCTGTGACCCCTGAACAGCACAGGTATATTCCATGGTGATACACATCTTAAAAAGAAAGCAGAAGCCCCACAATGCAAGAGACCTGAACAGGCACAGTAGAAAGCCAGCAGTGGCACAGGCATCTCAAAATGCTGCAGGGCTAACCTGCCCATCCACGGGTTCATGGTGCTGTGCTGCACTCAGATGAGGGCAGAGAGGGGCAAGGAAGAAGAACAGAGGGAGAGCAGCTTGCCCTTTTTGGGGAGTGGGAACTCGGGTCCCTGCAGGGCTGCCTCCTCATCTTGGGAGGCTTTGCTAAAACTGGAGCGCAGAAATCATTCAGATATAAAACCCTCAACCCAACATTATTTAGAAGATGTTCATTTTAGCTTCAGTCATTGCAGTCCCCAGCTCCATTCTCCTCACATGACAGAGGAAGCAGCAAACAGCAGCAGATAGCAACTGGTAACCAGCAGAGGAAGGGAATCTCCTACACCACCTTCACCATAGAACAGAACATATGTGGACTCTCACAAAAAGGATTAGGAACAAAAATTCTTTGCCTCAATATATAATTTTAACAACCAGATCATGGTGGTTTAGGGTTAACATTTAATTACATTAAGCTAGTTAATAGCCTTTCATCGTCAAGGACTGGTTCTTCTGCACACACAGGGACAGCATTCATTTATTTTTTATATATATCCCTTTATTTATCTCACTCCTACCAGCTGTATGATAATATATTCTCTGTCACTGTTCTTAACTCAAGAGTTCATTTAAAGTGTGATAGCAGTGGAAATACATTAACAGTTTCAGAGAATAAAACCTTTCTGAAAAAGGAATCCAGCACTTTACTTCTACAAATACAGAATTTACACACTTGCTCTTGACTTAATTAATTAAATCCATATGAGAATTACCCAAGCCATACAGTATGGCACAATATATATGCTGATACCTAATTATCATCAATTCATCGAGAATAAAGAAGCCAAGAAACTGCCTCAGTATAAGAGGTGTGTTGGGATCAGCCAGGAAGTGAGCAGAGCAGCCCCAAGCTGACAGTAACTGCTTTAAGGTGTGCAGGAAGTGGTTTCTCAAAGTAAGACTCTGCTGTAGCCAGAAGAAATGGACTCTATCTTCTTTTCATCTGTCACTGCATGCACAGCCCATCTCCCCTGCTATGTCATACACAGCCCACCTAGTTCACTGAAGACTGAACAAGTCTAGGTAAGGTTAATTCAGTAGTGCTGGAAATAGCTGGTGGTGGAAATAGCAGCTGGAGGGCCAGGACCATTTTAGGAAGAACATGAGCAGCTCTCCTATCTGTAGCCTTGGAAAACCTCAGATTGTTTTAAGCCACGAGATTCTGAGAACTGTGATCTTTTTCTCCTCCAGAGCCACGTTACCCCAGGTACTATTGCCAGGTAAGGGTACAACGCCCTGAAAAGCAACCCCCTTATCAGTGCACTCACCCCAGAAAGCCCTTTCCATGGAGGTGTGGAGCTCTTCTGAATTTCCACGAGCTCTCTAAGCATTCAGCTCCCTGTCAGTTTTTGTTATGCCAGCTAGGTGGCCATGGCTAAACCACATCAGCAATGCTTTTGCACTGTGCGAGAGCAGCAACCAGTTCTCTCTTGGGAAGTGAGTTTGCAAAAGAATTATCATCTTCTTTCAGCCCCTAATCCTGTTTGCTAGTGCAGCAGAGACGCTGATAGAGTGCTTTGCCCTCAGCGGTGGCTGTCATGGTCCCCACACAGCCCTGGCACAGCCCAGCATCACAGCTCAGCCACGGGACCACAGATGCTCCACCGATAGAGGATCAGCTGCTCCCTGCTAGCTTCAGGAGATTGAAAAGCCTCAGCAAAATAGGTTGATGGGCTGTTTCCCGCACCCGCCCCCCCACCCCTCTTTTTTTATCCAGACTTTTCCACCCCTCCTTCTCCTTTCTCCTTAGCCTCTTCTGTGTAATTAAGAGCAGTCAGAAGAGAATTAACCAGGAAAAAGCCATCAGACTCTGGAGTAAACCTGCCACTTGGCAAAACTGATTCCAGATCTTTGCATGAAAGATCAGCTGTTCTTCACAAGTGGCCTTTCAGGGAAAGGCAGCTCTGAGAGGACAGCCACAGCTGGCACACAGCTCCTCGGCAGCAGCAAAGATTGGAGGGACAATCTGATAGAAAATTCTGCCAAACTGAAAACACATCAGGCATATCCCCAGAGGGAGTGTCCTGCCTGCAAGGAAGCCTCCAGAACATGCAAATAAACAAAGGAAAATGGGAAGGGGAAAAAGTTAGGAAAAGACATAAACACCCACAATCCATTGGAACAATCATTAGTATTGATTTTAGTGCTGTCTTTAAGGGAATCAGCTATTACAGCAACCAATACTTAACGAAATCAGAGAGAAACATATATGCATTCCCATAAACATGCTGGAGATGATTGCCCATCACTGTTCATTTGTCACAGCTCTCTAGGTTCAACCACAACCTGGAAATACCATTTCAATATCAACATTCCTCTTAAGCAAACATGTAGGAAAAAAAAAAAAAATATTTCTTCTTATTCCATTCTTGGTCAAATCAGATAATTTTCCACCTGCTGCACTGAGCAGAAATATTCTTCTCCCACCAAGAAGCAGTATTTACACAGCTAATAATATGCTCTAGACTGTACCCCAGTGGAGAAATAGGAGCCATCCAACATATAAAAAGACTGGTTTAGTCTTCATGTTCACCTGTCATGCCCTTGCTCATAAACTGTTAATGATAAAGCACTTAAATGTCAAATGTTTCTCAGTTTCAAAATTACAGTTCTACTATTCAGCCTCCTTTGGCTGCAACTTTCTCCCTATATTTAAATGAAAGAGATGCAAATCACAGAAGTGATTATACAGGGCAGAAAAGCACTATTTTTCCCCTGAAAGAGAGTTATTAAATGTTTTTTCTCGTGTCTCAAAAGTGACTGTAAAAAAAAAAATATTTTGCAAACTTGCATTTTTTTTCCTGTTGTTTTTGGATTAATGTGAAACACAGGCAGAAGTTGTTCCTTTCCAGGTGATGTCAGTGGAGCTCATTACTGGGTTGCTGAACCTGGAAACCACCTGCCATGTCTCTTACTCAGAAAGAAGCTAGCGTGTATAATCTGGACTCTTTCAAAAAGGCTTTTAGCTACACCTCAGTCAAAGGACCTGCATATTTTAGACAAACAAAATTTTCAGCCTCAGTTATCATACAGTTAAACAACATAGCTGCCCTCAAAAACACCAGAGAGCTTTTTTAGATTAGCTCTGTGCAGCAGGTAGGAGTACAAAATGCAAAAACATTTTGTTTGATTTACTCCAAGATCAGGCTCCAGGGACTTTTCAGGTTAAAGAGGTGACTTCTGAAGTTCTGTTTGTATTAATAGAAAATTGCCTCACTTTAGTGTAATTCTTGCTTCTCCAAAACACAATGTCACTAACACAGGGCTAGCATCAACATGAAAGTCAGGCTACAGCACAGGCCCATCAAGCACTACAGTATACACCAGTTTAAATACCATTATGGAAACACTCTAAGTAGAGTTTCATAAAACATAATAGGCTTTTTAAAACCAATGTTTTAGAGCAAGAACATTTTTTTCATTAACCAGTACTATACAGCTCAAAAATTTCAAAGGGATCTCAACCTCTGTTGGATTCCATCAGCTTTCAGAATCACTTCCATAAAAACTGGGTTTAGATCCAGAGTCAGTCAAAAACTGACTCCAGTACCTGAGTTTAAACATATGACTTGTGCCTTCCCAGTTGCAGCAGGTGTTAGTTTTAAGCACAAGCTTAAGGCTCCCTTGTGTCAATGCCCATAAGAATTGTGAGGTCTTTGGCAGTGGGTCCTTCTTTTCTTTTGGAGCACTTGGACTATACTTATACTAACGCAGCAATGGAGTCATACTGCTCCCTCTCAAAAGAAAATGAAAATCCTCATAGGTGTTAGGTGGAAGACACAGTGAAACCTACGGAGGCTGCCTTAGGTCCCAGTTCAGCCCCTGGGTAGAACTGCCAGAGGGGATGTGGATTTGTGCCAGACCAGACAAATACACTGTGCCCTCTCACTCTGTTGTTAGCTTTCTTCTCTCAGCAGTTCAACTTGCTTGTGTGTTTCTGCAAAGAGCTCCAGCATGTCCTCCTGGGCGACAGGACACAGAGTGAAGAAAGCTGTTAGCAAATCAATCCTAAAGCGATTTATTTCCAAGTGGCAGATACCAAGCAGGCAGCATATATTTATCATTTGTAATTAGACACAATAAAGATAAATTCACAGTATAAGTCTCTCTAAGAAACAGCTTCAGCTGCAGACACATGCCAAAGCTCACTTTGCTGTTTATAATTAGACACATGTGCTTCAGCTAGGGTTTAATATGGATTATGTTTGCTTTCACTTATGAATATTACAACTAGGTCTCTAAAACTAGAGGCTGTCCAGGCCAAATAGTGTGACATCCTTTTTTGAAATTTTTTTTTGTAACACCAAAAATTGATAGGCATTATAAATAAAAACAGACTCCCTGAGACAATAATTAACATATATTTATTACCTGAATAAAGGTATTTTAGAACCTTGCCAAAATACATGAGAAATACTGAATCCTGTGGAAGACTTGTAGCAAATGACAAATTTAGGACAATACAGGTGTTGCTTTAAAAGTATTTCTTCTCTTCTTTAGAATCTGACCACCATAAAATAGGAAGAGGATGGACAAAGGGAGAATGAAGCAGAACAGTTTCTTTTTGTTCTAAAAAAATACACTAAGCCTCCTTTTGTCTATGCCTAGATAGCCATCCATCATAAAAATCATCTATTATTTACTATAATTTAAAATATTTTCTGTGCTGTACAGTATAGTTTCCCAGTTTCTTTGAGCCTAACCTAGAGCCAACCCCATCATCGTGCACAGATGATCTTTCTTTCAAGTCAGTGGGAGCTGAGGGAGCACATGGGTTGCAGAAATGAGGCTCAAAGGGATTTAGATACACATGTTCCATCAAAATGAATGAAAGGCAAACCCCTTATGTGCCTGAAAATCTCAATTACTCTTCTGAACTTAATTCAGTGATAAAAGCTCACTTTATTCAGCTGCTCAGTAGTATTTTGCCTATTCCTTTATGCAGAGCTGCCATAGTATACTGTGCTCTGTGGCTATGTTTGTTAGCTTGGTAAAACACAACACAACAAACCTGAAGCTGATGTCAAATTCCAAATATAAATAACTCTAGACTACCAACTGGCCACCCACCACTCCTGCCCCACACATATAACAAGAACCAGGCTCTTTGCTCGAGTACTCTGCCATCAGCCAGAAGTAACCTTTCTGAAGTCAGGAGAGCCACGTGGAATAAACCCAGTTTAAGTGCAAAGAGAAACACTTAGACAAAAAACTAGCAGGGAACAGCTGATCTGCAATTTCTCACCGACTCCTGAAGCCTCTGCTCCGCTGAAGGCAGAAGACTGTCTTGATATCTATCCTCTCAACAGTAAGGTTAGAAAAGCCTCTCTAGATACATCATCTGCAAAAGCAAGGATGCCAGCCCCCTGGAAAGGAGCACAGAAAGAACCTCTGCCCCTCTTCCATTCACTCACCATTCCTACCAGTGTCAACATGGCTGACCAAATGACACACAGAGCCACACTACACCAGGTACCCTGTATCTGAAGAGCTAGTGCATCCTTTGCTGTGGGTAACAGATCCACATTCTACTGGAAGCCATTTGACTTCACATAAGTCTTCTTAGAAATAGAGAGGCTTGAAAATACATTTTAAAACAGCTTCTAATGAGAAAGAAGCTTCTTGCTGGGGTCTTCTGCTCTTGTGTGCTTCTTCCTCCTCCTTTTCAACTGAGAAATCCATACAAGGGCTACCCATAAGTGTTCTTTGCATCCAGAGCCCAAAAGGCTTTTTAACATGATGTGTCAGACAAGTTATGCAGAAAAACAGCCCTTCTCCCAGGTGACTGCCTAGAGACTGCCCCCAGGCCCAAGAAATCCGTGTTTTCCTAGACCTTTTAGTACATCTCAAAGTATGGCAAGTGAGAATGGCTCTTATCAATCCTGTGTTGTGGTACATCTCTTTCCTTAACAAAGGAGACAGAAGAGACTGAGGAAACCTCAGAGGGAAGTGCCTCTGTGTAAGGCTAAAGCACAAAGCTTAATACTCTCCTGGGAAAGGGGAGACAAAAGGAAAATGAAAGGATGAGCTTCCCTGCAAGGTAAATCTAACAATTCTCCATATTTCACATTATCACAAAGCTCACACAAACGTATAAAAACACTTACACTGAAACGAACAGGAGGATCAGCCCAGCCGTTCCTATTACCTGTGTCACTCATTAGCTTCACCAAAGTTTCACAGCTGCTGGAGCACAAAAGAGCTGCTTGAAGTCTGGGTAGAATTTGACTGAGGACCTCTACATGCTTCTCCATGCAAAGAATACAGCTGAAAGACTTTAAGAGGATGGGTAATTTGCAATTTTGAATGATTAGATGTCTTCTGGCAGCTTTTTAGCTTTTCTTGATGTATCTGTGTTAGACAAGTGTGGTAACACAGGTTAGATAAACTAAACGTCTCAAGGTGGAACACTAGTGAGGAGGAATTTTAACAAAATCCTTTTTATTTTTCTCCTTTTTCTAATAAATAAACAGATGTTAGCAGGTCAACAATGAAACTTTGTGGCCGTTATCTCAATTTGTTATTTTCAGAAATTACCTTGTCCTCACTATGCAACAGTTGTGGAATGTCAGGGGTGAGCCAAACCAAGAACTCTAATGCTTTGTACAGACAAAGAGGTTTTAAAGTCAGCTTTAGCTAAGTATTCCAAAACAATTCTCCCTATGACTAAGACTGTATCCTAAAAATGGTAATAACCACCTGGCATACTCCATCAGCATTTAGAAAACCCTCAAAATGAGGCTGCACTTTACATTCAGGCAGCACATCAGTAGAAAAAGGAATGCATCCATGTGCTAATGCAGACAGACACATGGAAAGAGAAAGACATGAAGTAGCTTAGAGGGCATTATATAATAATTGTTGGCAACTGTTGGCTTTTTAACAGCAATGGCTTCAGAAATTGGGCAAGCAACCCATCAGCCTGCAGGTGCTGAGTGGAGAATAAATTGCTTATCTGTCCCTGCTGCTCATTCTCAGGAGAGATGCTGCATCATGTCATTCAGCTTGCTGATCTCTTCAGACAGGTTTCTCCACTGACAGAATTTTAACAGCAGAATTGTTGGTTTGCTAACAAGGAAACATGGCTCCTCTGAATTGGGATTTCTATATGCTGAGCACATAGGGATACCCTTGGGTAGTCACAAGTAGCAACCATTTTCTAATTAATTAATCCACACATCTCCTCTTTCGGCTACATCTGTATACATCAGTGCTGACATCAAATTGTCTGTTAACTTCATCAGAAGTATTTCCTTTCCCCAAATTTCCCAGGGGCTGTATCAATACCTACTTCCCTAAACAAAAGTGGCAGGCGGATGTAAAGTGAGTACCAACTGACTCCCCCGTTCAGCATCTCTGCAGTGCAGCCAACAGTTCAAAATGGTTATTAAAAGGTCAGAGATTCTTCCAATTGACAAGGCACCGAGTCCAGGTGACACTCATCCAAAAGTGCTAATGGAAATGGAGACAGAAATTGGAAAACCTGTAGGAGACATTTTGACAAGCTCAGCTGAGTAAAGACCCCTGAAGGCAGAAAAAGGACTAGCATAAACCAGTATTTTAAAAAGACCTAAAACCAAACACACAGCTAAAGATACAAACATTTACAGATCAGTATTCAGGAGTATTTTGAGACATATTTTCAGGGTTCAGGGCTTTAAAAAGCCAAACTTCAATTTGATACTGCAAGCAGGTGATACAGTTTCAATAAAATGGAAGTCTCCCTTCCTTTGCCACCTCCCTACCCTTTATGGCTATGCCTTTGCTTTCTTAGTGGAAGAAAAGTCCTGTTAGAGGGATCACATTTAATGAAAAGGGGCTGAAAGGGAACTGTGACAGCATCAGATGTCAGGAGTTTATGCCATTCTGTATATATCATTGTTTTCAGGAAATCCTACAAGCACTCAGCCAGAGAAAATTCCCTGACTTAAAATCAATACTAAAGTCCTTTATCCTGCCAGTAATTGCTGTTTGCATGCAAAGCTGCTGCATATGCCTTCACTGGGAGAAAAACTAATAAGAATTTCCTTATATCAGTAGAAAAACAAAGAAGTTCAGATGTCTGCTCTTAGCACTTTTGTGCAGGAGTGGATTGGGAGGAGGTGGTAATGGCCACATATCTTCCATCTGAACCTGGAGAGCTGCGAAAGTCGTGCAAAACAGCACTTTCAGTTTCTTCAGTAAGCTGCAAATCTCTAGATCACAACTGCCTGCACAAATTGTGTCACCCATTGACATGCAATTCCTTATGTATGTGCCCAATACATGTAGCTGCTGTGAGAGGGTGCCTTGTTATCTTAGGGGACACCTCAAGGTGTCACAATCAGAGACCAGAATAGAAATCATCACAAATACCCATTTAAAGACTAGTTCTGACAAAAATTAATCCAATTGAAACAAAAAAGGTGACAATTTTACTGCTTCTCTGATCTGCCCAGGCTACATGAATTTGGAAAAACTGGTCAGAAGTATGTTTATTTACATAACCCTTTAGCAATAAGGTCATACTGCTTTGAGGAGAGGAGTCTTTTCAGAAAACTGCAAAAAATCCAAGTTTTCCCTTCTTCCTTCTTAGATGTCTCAACTTTTTCCTGCTAACATACAAGTCTCCCTGCACTGAGCCCTGTGGCATACCCGGGGGGGGTACATGTATGCAACCAGCCTCCCCTGCAAAGGACTGAATCCCATGCTGCCAAAAACATAGTTTCTAAGCAGCATCCTAGTGATTGGCTGGAAACACCAGCTGCAGAGCTGCTATACAGCTCCATGGCCACCTTCTCCTTTGTCATCCTTCACCAGAGAGTTGGTCAGCAGGGCACGAACCTGCTGAACTAAGAAAGTGGAGACCCAGCAGAGGGGAACTGCCACACAGAGGGGAACTGCAGGTGGTGCAGAGACCCGGGCACAATTTGTTCTATAGGCCCCACAGACTTCTTTACAGCTCTCTTTCCTCATTAGCCACTTTGAAATGGAAAAACAGGGAAAAAAGTGTTGCCTAGAGAATGTCTTGTTCTGCGTCTCTTCTAATAAAGTGACCACATTTTCAGGGAGCAGAACTGCAGCATTTTCCAGGCAGATTCACACTTACCACTTGCTAACAGACAGAAGGTGAGCTGTGGCATACTGAAAGGATCTTAGTGCAGGAAGACCATGTTCATCAAGGTCAACACATGCAAAAGACACTGACTTTTCATTCACTTCATATGTGCTTGCTCTTTTGGGAGAAATTATTCCTGCTTGGAAGCATTCAGGCCACCTGACACTGATTCCTCCTCCAGCCCCACCACACTCTTCCTTTGAAATAGACTGATTTTAGTTTAAAGGACAGACAGTAAAAATAAAAAGCACTGGATTCTGCAGATCACATGTATTCCAAAACTTCGGAGGACACGTGCACTCTGTGTTGACATTGCAACCTGTCCTCTGCAACATTTCACCTTAGCTGTGAGATTTATTGGCTTTGCAGTTGGCCAGTTAGATAGCAGGGGGTATTTGATCACCTCTGTTTGAAAGATCAAATTCTACCTTTTGTCCCCCTGGGATTGCAGGGCTGTATTTTCCAACCAGCCTTTCTGTACCTCCTCCAGAATCATGTAATTTTCACCAGCACCTTTAATGCCAGTGTTGTTTAATCCCTTCCTGAAATGCAGTGAAAGGGAATTTAGAAGCAAGTGAAAGCATCCAGATGAATAAAGAAGGAGAATACCCCAATATCAAAGCCTGAATTAATTAGTGTGCCTGCATGCCTGTTGTTTTATTATAGTCCTGACTACTCAAAATGGGCCAGTGCACTACACTGGTGGAATCAGGGTTTGAGAACCTTATGAGCTCTCTCAGTGAATCAAAATCACGCAATCCCCTGTGCTAAATAACTTTGTGCTGATGTGTTCTGAAAATGCAGAGACAGTCTCTGCACCTCACTCAAGCTGTTTATCACCTCAAGTGTGTTGGTAGGAAAAGCAGCTTTTGCCTTTGAATCAAATTACAAGGGCAATGAAGCAATGTCCAAGAAAAAAGCCAGGGTGCATGGGAAAGCAATGAGGTCTGTGGTCACCCACGCTCACTATCTGACTGCTGGCATTCAGGTTTGAGGCGTGTCTGGCTTGTTTAGGCTTTGTTCCCTCTATTTGGCATTCAACTTTCACCACTTAGCAGCTCAAAGAACCCAAGAGGTTCTTGCAATTAAATGCCACAGCAACAGCTGAAGCCACTGTATCCTTCCCAAGAAGACACATAAAGTTTGGTTTGGATATATGCTTTTTCTGAGTTCCATTGAAGCCAGTAAGGCTGTACCAACAGATGATTCCTGAAGCATCCTGTGTGAACTGGTGCCCTGTTTACAGACACCTCAGCTCTGCCTCACCAACAGTCTAAACTCTGAGGCACATGAAAAGTAGAGATCAAGGCTATGACACACATGCAGATGAAGTGTGTGGAGGGTTAAATGAGCTTTGTTATTTACATTTCCCATGTTGCATTGCATTTTTACTAAATTCTTGTTAGGGAATACGAAATAACAAAGCAGGGTACTCTGCACAGGACAGCAGTGCATGCCCTAAGAGAGCTGGGTGACAGGCATGGCCATTTCCTGACCAGGTGCTTCCATGGCAGGAGATAGAAGACGAGGTGGATGGGCAAGCAGAGAAGGGGTCATGGAGCCAGGAAACTCTCAGCTGGTGTGCTGAGTGAGTACTAAACTTTCTTGACAAGTTCACATCCCCAACTGGACATTTTCTCTTTTCTTTTCTTTTCTTTCCTTTACTTTCCTTTCCTTTTCTTTAATTACTCTAATTTGAGTGGTAAGGCATTAATGGCAGTTGTTTAATTAATTAATACTCCAAGGAAGCAGAAGTAGTGCCATGCTCTGAGCTGCATTTAGATGTGTTAACCCCACTCCAGCCACACAGCAGAGCCCAGTGGACTTCACACAGGCTGCTTCAAACTGATATACTCAGCCGAGCTCAGGAAAGTAGCAGCCATGAAGGGCTACCAGCGGCTGCTTAGTGCACATTTCCTTACATGTGCCAGCTAGATCAACATTCACAACTACACCTTTGACAATGCTGATTTAAACCTGTGTTATGCATTTCAGGGACCTGTAAGACCTTTGTGAAGAAGAGAAACCACCATGGCCTCCCCAGAAATAATCTTTATCAAAGTTCTGTAAGGGCAGGCACATTCACCAACACAGCTATCTACTAACTACTCCTGTGCCACACACTGTACGCAGAAAACTCCAAGGAATGAGAGTAGGAACCACACTGAATAACAAATACCAACACCAGAGTTACAGCAGCTGCTCCTGTTAGCTGCCAGGAAGGTAGAGAGAGGTGGGTAAGCAATGCCCCACAACAGAATACGAGGTAATGCTGTCCAAAGGGAGCATTGCTGCACCCTGTTACTGCAGCCTGGGTTTGAACTTTTCTTTACTGCAGTGGCACAATACCACTATGAAGTGGTGCTTCACTTAATTAAGTCAAAACTGAGACTATCATGCATATTAATGAATACCCTAATGAGCATTAATTTTTTATGTTCCTCATTAACAGGCATTATAAACTATGACAAATTTCTGTTTGACTGAATGCCAAAACTTGGATGAGTGGTGGTTTAAAATTGTAAATCTGAATGCTTCCCCAGGGTATTAGAACACCAAGCATAAATACTTTGAAAGCTTGCAACATTAAAGAAACATAAATGCCACAACAGGCTATCTTCCACTGCCCTTCTACACGTGTCAGTGGAAAAGCACTTGCATCTTTCAGAGAGAGATAATTTAGATTCAAGGAATAAAAAACCCTGAAATGGTAAAAATGAATTATTCTGCTCCTGCTGAAAGAAATGGAGATGCTTCAACACTGAGAGGTATGCATGAGCAGAGGTGCACTCAACCCTTTGAGTTATGTTTGTACAAGCTCTTGGACTCCTAGTGCAAGTCAAGAAAACATATGGTTTGTACCTGTTGTCATGACTTTGGTATGAACAAATTAAACATCTTTAAAAGATTAACATTTCTTTAAAAAAAAAAAGTCTGGCTCCTACACAGTGATGAGAAGATCTAGAGGACAACAAACCCTTATGTCTATTCCATGCAGATATTCCTGTATTAACTGCTACAACAGCCTTCCTCAGGCTTCTGGTGCCTAACTCCAGCTCCACTGCCAAACAGCTCCTCTAAAACACACTCCTGATGTGCCTAAGCCACTGCCTGCACTTTGTTCATTCACAGATAATCAAAGTAGTTTGGTTTTTCAGAAAATTCCTACTTCACTGGTGTTCTATCACAATCAAGCACCACTTTGAAGATGATAAATATAGCATACCAAGCAAAACTCATCTGCACTTCTCACTCCTCAACCAGTTCACAAAACTAGTGCTGTAAGATCTTCACGTGTAAGCAAATATAAAGAACACAGCAAGCAAGGAGAAGGAAAGCTGCACAGCCAAGGGAGCCTGTCCTCTGGGGTTTCAACAAAAGCTGTCAGCACTTTTCTGCTGCACTCCACCTTACCCATCCAGCCACCCTTTGAGCAGGAGATTCTTGCCCCAAAAGGGAAGCAAAATGAGCAACTAGACTGGTACTGATGTCATAACTCATGCGACTAAAACTGAGGTTTCATTAGAAGTGGCTTTTCAAAGCTGTTAGTTGTTTCTTTTTCAGAATGTTTTAAATTAGCCTCTCTTTGTGAAGTTTTCCTCAATGTTTTCCTCTAAGCATCACTAAAATCAGTAGTGACATTTTGCTTCATCAAAATCTGGTGTTCCGTAAGGAAATAGTTATTTTAATAAAGGTTGAAAACTGCATTTTTTTCCAGAAGAAGAAACTCAGCAGTGTCCCTCAATTCTCCACCCAAAAAACCCACATGACTTTCCAAAAACTGCTCTCCATGAAAAAGCACCTGATCAGCCCATCATGGACTGACCTTACAGCAGCTAAGTCACTGAGGATAGGACCCATTTTGTCCTAAAGCAGACATCCAACAAGGGTCAGACAAACCATACCCCAGAAGGACCTGTCCCTCTCCATAGAATGCAGAAAGACTCAGGGGAGGGGGCTCTGAGTGTTACACAGGTAACATTGGGCAAAACGAATCCCACCAAGGCCATAGATCTGATTTTGTTACCCCTGTTCTCTGAAGGAGATGCAGCCAGGCTTTAATTAACATCTTTGTCTGTCTGTGGAGCTGAACACACAGAGCAAGCGAATCCAGGCTCTAGCCAAACCAATGGCAATTACATGGCAGGGTGCTTGAAAATTGAAAGCTCCAGGGAAGTGCCTGGGAGGTACCATCTAGGTACTTTACACTGAGCTTGTGTAACACTCATTACAAACTGATTAGTCAAGTAAATTAGTGCCTACCTACCTTTCTACCTTTGCTGGATGCCCGTGGCCAGGCACTGGCAGCAGGGCTGCAGGACCCACTGAGGAGAGTTGAAGTGACCATAGGACACCCCTGAGGAGAGCTGAGGGGCTGCAGGTCCTCCCTGAGAAGAGCTGAGGGGACACATGTCCCTCTGGGGAGAGCTGAAGGGCTGCAGGTGCCCTCTGGGGAGAGCTGAGGGACTGCAGGTGCCCTCTGAGGGGAGCCGAGGGGCTGCCCTGCACCAGACGCAGCCGGTTCCAGCCGGTTTTGGCCGGTTCCAGCCCCCTCAGCGCAGGGCACAGCTGAGCCCCTCACTGAGGCTGGAGGCACCTTGGGAAACAGCCATTGGGAAAGGGCAAAACACTGCTGGGCAGTGAGCGGTGAGGGGAGAAGGGTGAGAGAGCTGATGAAGACCTGGTGTTCCCAAGATGAACTGTGGCCATGGAGGGTCCACACTGGAGCAGAGGAACATGTGAGGAGGAAGAGGAGGCAGGAAGAAGCCATTATGGACTGACCACAGCCTCCCACCCCTGCACTGCTCAGGGCCAAGGGAGGTAAAAGGGTTGGGAGTGAAAAGGTGAAATGGAACCTGGGAAGAAATGTGAGGTTGGAGGATGCTGCTCTAGTTTTCGTCCGCTTTTCTCACCATCCAAATCTATTTTCAACTGGCAATAAATTAAGTTGCTCCAAGGCAAGCCTGTTTTGCTTGTGATGGTAATGGGTAAAAAATCTCCCTGCTTTTATCATCTTTTTCCCCGCCTTGTCCTGTTCAGGAAGGGCAGTGAGAGAGCAGCTGAGTGGGCATCTGGCAGCCAGACAAGGTCAACCCTCTACTCCATAACACACACCTGCTCTTCTCTGTTATAGTTGGGGTTACCTGACACCCCACAAAAGCCTTTGCCTGTTTGATTACTTAATCTAGTTATTATTCCTCTGGCTGCACTTGAATAGATTCATTCCCTTCACTGCTCTCACTATTGTTAATAAATTAGATTTTAAAAAACCCCACTACTATCCTCTTTATACATCAGCCAGTCCCAAATTGCCAGCTGATTTTCTCTGTGATTGCTGACACTTCATACAGCAGAAATATTTCTGACATTCACACTGAACCAACCTAGATGTTTTCTACCTGCTGAGCATCTTACAGTCCTCTCCCTCCAGCTGGGAAGGTGAAAATAACATTGGCCTTTTCAAGTGATCCATCACAAATTTTCATTACTTTTTTCTGTTTACTTTCTAGTGTGTCTTTGATATCTACTTTGATGTTGTTTCCAATAATCAAAATATGAAATCCAGCTTTTTACTGACATCTTTCAAAACTGTCTTCCAATTATGACAGATGCAGCATCCCAAGAGGGCAATTCAAAAAGACCTTCCATTAATATTTACACTGCAGTATCTCATTGCAAAAAAAATGGATTAACTTACAACCACTGTTTAGGTTGGGAAGTATATTGGGTTTATATAGCAAGGTTTTGGTAGCATGGAGGCTACAGAGGTGGCTTCTGTGAGAACATGCCAGAAGCCTCCCCCATGTCTGATAGAGCCAATGGCAGCTGTCTCCATGATAGACCTGCTGCTGGCCAAGGCTGAGCACATCAGTAACAGTGGTAGTACCTGTGGGATAACATATTTAAGAAGGAGGGAGAAAAAAACACCTGCACAACTGCAGCGAGGACATGTGAAAGAAATAACTCTGCAGACACCAAGGTCAGGGAAGAAAGAGGGGGAGGAGGTGCTCCAGGCACCAGAGCAGAGATTCCCCTGCAGCCTGTGCTGAAGACCCCACAGCAGAGCAGGTAGAGCCCAAAGGAGGCCATGGGCCCATAAGAAGCCTGAACTGGAGCATGCTTCTGGCAGGACCTGGGATACTGAGAAGAGCAGTGCATAATGGAGGAGGTTTGGTGGCAGGACTTGGGACCCTGTGAGGAACCCACACTGGAGCAGTTTGATCCTGAAGGACTGCACCCTGTGGAAAGGACCCATACTGGAGCAGTTCATGAAGAACTATAGCCTGTGGGAAGGACTCACATCAGAGGAGTTCATGAAGGACTATCTCCTGTGGGAGGGACCCCACCCTGCAGCAGGGGAAGAGTGTGAGGAGGAAGGAGCGACAGAGACAATGTGTGGTGAACTGACTGCAACCTCTATTACCCAACTGCCTGTACTGCTGGGGGAGGAGACAGAAAAATCAGGAGTGAAATTGAGCCTGGGAAGAAGGGAGGGGTGGAGTGAAGTATTTTTATATTTGGTTTTATTTCTCATTACCCTACTCTGATTAGATTGGTAATAAATTCAATCCATCTCCCCAAGCTGTATCTGGTTTCCCCATGACAGTAATTGGTGAGTGATCTCTACCTGTCCTTATCTTGACCCATGAGCCTTTCATTATATTTTCTGTCCCCTGTGCAGCAGAGGAGAGTGATAGAGCAGCTATGGTGGACAGCTGGCATCTAGCCAGGGTCAATCCACCAGAGGAAGGTAATTTGTAATTGGAAAATAATAAAATCCTTATTCTTCTGTCAAAGTAGATGATAACTGACAGCAGGATTTTCTAAATATCTTCCATATTATGGGATACTATTATTGGGGTGGGTTTGGGGTTTTTTTCTCCTTTGGAAAAATTGGGTATGACTAGATTAAATGGCAAACCAGCAACCACTGAGATAAAATCAGTTTTCCCAGAGGAATAGTGATGCTTTTTCAGTCACTTTACTCCACCTTGGAATCTGTCATAAAAAAGCTCACCCGGTTGTTATTAACCTAAGCAGCTTGGATAACACTGAGGAATACTCCTTTTAGTAATCTCCCTCATGTATTTCTGAAAAGGATGGAAAAAGAGATTAGGAATTACGAGAATCATACATTTTTTTTAAACTGACCTGGAAATATGCTTTTATTAAAGAAATATATTTTTTACCCAATTTTTGTGTCTTTTACCAAGTGATTTGATAGAAGCACAGAGAGCTCTTGGAAAAGCCACTGTGTGCTGCCCAAAAGGGTCTCTCATATTGAGAGAGATGAAATCAGAACTGGTGTACCCAGCAACAGATGGGAAGTTCATCTCATCAAGGTGTGATTCACTAACTATTAAAAGTATGAGAAAGAAAAACAGCGTGGGTGTTTGTGGAAGGATGAATGAAGGTTCTCCACCAGGAACTCTCTCCTTTCAAGATCTCAGGAAATTCACCAAACCACCATGCATTCATCAAAATATCACTTGTGTATATTGTTTGGAAACGTCACTAGACACCTCAAAAAAGAAAAAAGAGGTTTTATCTTGATTAACAGAATTGTTGGGACAGCTTGAGACAGCTCACACTACCTTCACATCTGTCAACACCTGTAGGAATCCAACTCTGAACATGCTGAAATTCACCAGTTCACACATGTGAGGAATGGGGGATGGCTTGGAGAAAAAATAATTCCATAGACATGAGCAGACATGAAAGCAGACCAGCTGCTAGACCAGGGTTCTGCTTCCCACTCCTGCCCTCTATGAAAGTGAAATAGTGAGGACACCAGGACAGACAATATCTCCTGTCACTCCATACTTCAAAATAAATTGCTGTCTGTAACAGCATGGTAGAGCAGGGGACATACAATCTGCCCACTGCTGCAGGGGAAAAAAGGCTATGAGGTGACCTGTCAGGCCTTTCCTCAGGGTAACAGCTCTGCAGTATGGTACTGGGAAAATGATGTAGGAGCTGCAGAGAAGCACAGGAAAATGACAGGAATTACCCACAGCCTCCAGAGAGGAAGGCAGCCTGTTCCCCTCCACAGGTGGCTTCTTACAGGGGTTAGCAGGAAAAGCACAGCTGCACAATCATCATAAGCCTTGAAGCACAAGATGTCCTGCTGTCCTTTTCCCCAACACAGGCACAAGAAGAGGTCCTCTTCCTCCCTGACCTTTCCAAAGAGTGCCTGGGCTCAGCATAGCCCAACAACAATGAGCAATACAGTCATATACAACTGTGCTAACACTGTATGGGTCAAACTGGCTTTTGTTAGATAGAAATGAAGGGTTCTGTGGTGCATTCCAAACGCACTGCCATTGAAATCTGCCACTAGGTTGCCAGGGCAAGGAGAGTGGGATCAGTATCAAAAGCTGCTGTCATTCTCACATCACCCCACTTAAATATATGTTTATGGGCAACAGCAGAGGTTTGCTCTCACTGTAGTTACTGGGAGGACACAAATAAAGTTCAATGAATATTGCCAGAGCCCAGGTCAATAGATAAACGATTCTGTTATTTAACATAGCTCTCAGAGTGATTTCTAAAAGTAGAAACCCACATTTTATACCTCCTTATTCACTAGCACCAGTCACAGTGAAATTTAGCTTGGCATTGACTGGGGTTTTGTGAGTTAAGGGGATAATCTCCATTAATTTTCTGCTGACAAAGTGTTATTTGAACTCATTCTATTGCCTATTTTTGCCTTGCCAAGATCTCCAGTTCCCTTTTTCCCTTGCTACTCCCTATCTGCACTACAGACTACATAAACCAAAGCTAGGCAGTAGAATATTTCCTTTATTGAAAAGTTTCCTTTCTTGTCCATTGATAACCTGGCACTCTGCAAGGGACAAGGACAGCTCCGCACAGCCCATTCCACACAAGCAGCCCCATAAGTTGCTGCTGCTGCACTACCACGAATTTGCACAACAGAATTGCATAAAATGTCCCCAAAATTCCAAGCAGTAAGAGGACCCTAGTCTAAGGAAAGACCATCAGGCTTTCTAGATCAAAGCATATACTTTCACATGAACAGTTTAACATGTAACTTTCTTCTAAGCTAAAAATAAATAACATTTTAATGATTACAAGATTCTACTTTAACATTTGTGACCAGTTGGGCTAGCACACGAGACCACTGGGAACCAACCCAAAACTGATTTATCTGTTTGCACTTGCCAAGCCAAATGACAAACTGAAAATCAAACCAAACAATTATGTTTTGAAAATAGATGCCTTAAATAGTTGCCTTTTGAAGAGAGTTCCCTCATCCTGTGATGTAGAGTAAAATTAAGAAAGAGCAGCATCTCTCCATCTTGTCAGACAGTGCAGATAAAGCCACCTCTCTTACAGAAACCTCAAAAAAAAGAGGAATATAAATTTTATCTTCCCCCTAAGGAGTGGGACTCTGCTAGCAGAGGAGAATGCAGTTTGAACCTCTGGCAGCTTGATGCTATATGGAAAATATTAGTTAAGAGTAAGAAATAAATGTAGGGAAAAGAGGATAGGACACTTAAGGTGAAAAGAAGGAACCAGAACAATTTTGCAAGAACACCTCTGTGTGTTTCTCCTTATTTAATATATTTATTCATGAGTCAGGCTACTGGAAAGAGTGAATGAAGCTAATGAAAATTATTAGCTGATGATATCATGTTAGGAGACCTGATCAATACACAAAGAAGGAATGGAGTATCACACAAGAAGAACTACAAGATCAAAGCAGAACATCAAGCATTTAAAAACTACAAGGAATTTGCTGTAAAATGGAAACTCTAGAGAGGTCTGAGGAAAAGACCTGGATGCATGGCTACAGAAGCACCAAGCACAGCGCCAATATGTACCAGCCAGATCCTGTAGGGACCCAAATGTGCTAATGCAACTCTCCAAGCACAGGAGAAAACTCAGGGCTGAGAATGGCAATAGTTATCATCTTTAAATTTGTCAATAAAAAAATCTCTTGAAGTTAAATACTATTTTCCCCCCCTAATTAATGGGTGTATACATATATATCAAAAATTGATTAAAGACAAAAACTAGGAGGGGAAAAAAGTATCAAAGAAAAAGATTCTTGAACAATCTTCAAATAACGGCAACAGCAGAAAAGGAAGTAGTCTAATTTATTTGTGAATGGGAACAACTCATGTGACATGGATAGAATTGGAACTTCCTGCACTGGTAGACTGCTGCACAATGCTCTGGGAAGCCCTTCCCAGCCCAGCACTCCTGTGCTCCAGCAGCAGAAGTCACCTTGAGCTGGCTGCTGCTGCAAGATGAAGGCTTAAAGGAATTCATCATATTTAATATTAAAGACTTTACTTTGACACAATTTCAACTGACTACAACAAATCAAAGCAAACTCTGCAATAAATGTCTTCATAATGCCTTGTGCTGTAACTTTACTTTGAAAGTCCAAAATCAATAAAAACAAAATGGTGACATATGTTTGTATTATTTGGAAAGCTAAATGCATGCAAGGGATCTGTCACTGCAGGATTAATAGGGTACAAGATGTTCTGTTTGTTGGGCATCTGATTGTCTGCCTCATAATATGAATTTTGAAATATCTAGGGATTTCTGCTAGTGCATTCGAAGGTTTATGCTGAATTTCACATTAACAATAAATCATTCTGTATGTATAGTTCTCTTTTTCAATTTACTGCAACATAACTTCATCAATCCACAGAGGGAATAAGCACCATATGCATAATGAGTAGAAATCTGATAATAAAATATTAAGTAAGACAACGAAACAAAAACATTTGAAATATTAATACTAAGGCTCTAAAATACCCCTCATTGCCATTCAGCCTACATTTGCTGTGCACATACTTCTTACATGTAGATGGAGGGACGGCAGGAGAGCACCAGGTATCTCAGTGTAATGACTGTAAAATAATCTACTTGAAATTAAGAAATCCATTTAATGATGATGTAAATTAAAACAAGACACGTTCCGTTGTGAGTCGAAAGACATTATTTTTACTCTAGTTGATAAAATTACCTTTGACCAAGTAATTATTCACTACATTAATACCTTTTCCATACCCCAAGTGCTTCACAAAATGGACTTTAAGGTATTTGTCAACACCTTCTCCCTGGCTGCCCTAATGAGGCAGAGAAGAATTCCTGGTACAGCAAGGTCTTCGTGGTGCTGGATGGCTGCAGAACCAACAGGGGAGCCTCTATGTAAGCATTCCCTTGACTTCAAGCACTCCTTTTCTGCAGACATTGAAGTGCCTGCTTAAGTTTAAGGATATGCTGACACATGCTTGACAGCTCTGGGAGCTCCACATATACCTATGTACTTACCTGAGGGCATATGCTTTTGTCCTCATCTCTTTGGTACCTTCTGCAGAATCAGATACTGAGACCCCTGAAATCCAGACTTGGATTCATTTTTTTTAAACACACTTAAATTCAAAACCCACAGGCAAGACTTCAAGATCAAATGTTTTGGTGTTCCACAAAATACAGTCCTTCCATCCCATGTGTCATGCAAATGGGCTCATGAATTGAGTAATTCTCAGCTAACTGGGATCTTGTTTACTTAACTGATATGAACAGACAAAGGAAAATATACCACTTGCTCAGTGTGTGCAAAATTTATGGTATGTAGCTAACAATGTGTTTAACAATTTTATCCAAGTTTCAATCTAGGACAAAACAAATATGTTCACATAATCCCAAGCCATATTACAGCAGTTGCATGCAGTAAATGATTTAAAGTTTTAATTCATCATTAAATACACTGTACACATACAGGTTTTTCTTTTTAAACAATAATATGCAAAACTTACAGAGTCATTAACAATTTAATAAGCTGTTTAAACAAGAGGATTCTTTGAAAATGCTTATCTGTGTCTATGCCATCTAAGCAGCATGCAATAATTTATCATTTTCACGAATTGCTTGTTAACTGGACCGAAAAAACCCATTCTGCAATTACCTCCATTCTGAAAAGTCTCTACATAATTTTATACCAATAGGTACAGGGAGTACAGGGAATCTGATCAGATTTTTTACATTGAGAAAATGTTAATTGGCCTTACCTATGGCATTAAGACTTGTGGAAAAGCTGTTCTACTGCCAGATCACAAAGTTGCAGTATCTACATTGTATGTGCTATAACATAAACAGTCAACAGCAATAATGTCCAAGTAGAACATACCAGACTTGACAGCGTGAAGTCAACTGCAGGACACTGCTCACGCTATGTTGTTTTCAAAAGGTCATCATACATCTTCACCTGCAATTGGGGGGTTATTTACCGAGACATCCACCAGTTTCACCTCCAACTTAGGCTCAATTTTTGCCAAAGGAGGGTGAAATAGTAATGAGGTTGACCTACAGCATTGCAGAGCCATTTCAGCTCTCACCTGCTTGAGCTGGAGTTGGGTTAGCATGACACAAATTAGCTGTACATATATCTTGGGAAAAGGACACGTTGGCAGAACTTATAAAACACCACATTTCATTCTGGCACACCAAGGTGAAACAGTGCATGGGAACATCAGGACTCTGCCTTCCTTGTCTTATGCAAAGGAACAGAGGCAGGAAAGATTCTTTCTCTAACATCTGCCTAACTTCACTCAACATTTGTCCCATAATATTAAATTCATGATGAATGCAGCTGACAGCAGTCCATCAAATGAACTACCATATATGCAGCACTTAGAGACATGGTTTAGTGGTGGACTTGACAGGGCTGGGTTAATGGTTGAACCCAATGGTCTTGAACATCTTTTCCAGCCTAAACAATTCTATGATTCCATACGACCTGCAGTAAAAACTTCTGGGTACCAGCTTTCTCCTTGCTGCCTTCTCACAGTCACCTACAGCCATGTGTAAGAGCCTGTGGCCTGTAGTCAGTAAAAAACTCCTACTGAGAATAACAGCATTTTGAGTGAATATTGTGACTAAAGACCTATGCAGGGCTATAATTGGACAGACTGACACAGCCACTATGTAAAACTAAACCAATGGAAAGTCCAGATACAGCTGTGAGACTCTGACTCAGTAGAAGGACAGCACTGTGGAAATTTGATCAACACCGTAACTAGATCCATTTGCCTTTATTACCCCAGTATAACCATCCAAGGAGTTTGCCCTCTAGCTCTCCACCGCTTTTACAGGTAGCCCTTTTATAGTTTTCTCTTATGGCACATAGTATAAGTCTTAACTGCATTTGAAAGTGTAATACCAATCTCAGAGTGCTGCTTACGAAGCCAGCTGACAAGTAGCCATTACTGTTTTACACTGAGACTTGCATTCTGGTTTTATGGCATTCTTAATGAATCACTGACATATTGTTAAGGAGAAATAGAACTAAGCTACAATCTGACCCCATGGATTTCAATATCTAACTCCTACTGGGGTCAGTGAAACCTCCTATGGAAATCTCTAAGAGTGCAGTGACTAACCTCATCCAAATTCACGGACTTCAATGCACTGCACTCAGAATTCAGTCCAAGTTCTGTTTTCTGTAATACTTCATAAAACCTTGTTTTATAAGCATAAAGCTTTGCTATTTTTAACTTCAGGGGCAATACGAGTGCTCGTGAGGACTTGCTGGTCTCTAAATGCCCACACCAGTACCTCAGTCCTGAAGCATTACATCTTGTTCCCAAGTCATATTGCTGCTTTTTATGTGCCTGAAGTAAAAGAATGCAACACAATTGACCTGTTACAGCAAAGAAATTGGAAAACAACTTGGGTTTTGAAAATGGCAGGTTAAAGAAGAACCTACACATCTCCAAGCCTGTACATTTGAAAGTGTTTTGTCTGCACTTTGGGATGGATTTATAAGGTGGCTTTGACATATTGTGAACACCTCCAACCAAGCATTGTGAATTATTTTGTTCACTTCACTACAGCTTTTCAAACATTAAAAGCATGTACTACTGCATATACACTTGAAATAATAGGGCTTTGAACTCTCATTGCCTGCCATTTAAACTGCAGAATTAGTCCAGAATTGAAAAGCTTTAGAGATCAAAAAATGTTCAGTCTTAACTAGAACAGCCATCCAAAGGAGAATGGCAGCTGTCAGCAAAGTTACTAAAACATGGGAAAGAGAATTCTCCTGAAAGAGACAAAGAAGCTATTAGGGTTAATTCTGTTGCCAGCAATGAACAAGGATAGCAACAGGACTTGTGACACTGGCATGGTAAGTAAACATCTGGGAAGAGAAACACTGGCTAGATGGCAACAAGAGGACTTCCACCAATGCAGCCTTGCAGTGGGCAGGTTCCCAGAGCCATGCTTCCACATATGTATAAGAAATGCTATTGGGGCCACAGAAACATTTTAACCTTATCCTCTTTAACTTTTTGGTCCTGGAAAAGATTAAAGCAGGAGTCCAACACTGAATTCAGACAATGCTAATATTTCTAATTATTTGATCCTAGAATATCATTTGACAGATGGAATCACATAAACACATTCTAACCTACATCCTGCAATCTCAATAGTATATTCTGGACCCTGCAGTAAATCACCATAATCTCAGTAGGTGAACTGCACTGAGGCCAGGTGAAGAACCTATAGCAGATGAAAAGCCTGCCTGTCATTAGAAACTCCAGCATCTTTTTGCAAGAATTCACTTGATTCAAAGCACTGCTGGAAAAAAAGGTTGCCTTAGTGAAACTGAAGTCTTCAGTTGTAAGAAATCATACTTTGTTTCAGATGCTGTGAAAGATCTCTGAAGACAATGTAGTGCTCAATGTCTGCTCTTCCTTACCACGTATGGTTTTGTTCTAATTTCATTGTAGTTGATTCACAGCATCTCTGGGCATTATGAACCTATTTTTCACTGCACAGTGTGCCACAATCTCTTATTAATATCAGTGAGATACATGTAAGCCTCAAAAACCACCCTCCATTTGGCAGGATTAGGACAACTTAACTAAACGAGCACTGAAATAGCTTTTCAAAACAGACCTGGAGCACTTTGCACTGCAGTTGCATGTTATGTGCTGTTTGTATGCCTTGCTGAATCCTAACCACAAACTTCATTAAATATGATTCCCTGCAGAGAAGAATAAGTATGCACCTTACCTGCATACGTTATAATTTTGTGGCCAGCTGAGGATGTACATTTCCTGAAGAAGCAAGGGAGATAATGCCAGCTGGGCTGGGAAGGTAAAGCAAAATCAAGAGAGACAGAAGCAAAGTACTGCATCACTAATGCAGTGACATCCACTGAACAGATAGAAATGGGCTAGAAAAACAAATGGAAGTCTGAAAGCACAGTGTGGAGCTGTGGATCCAGACCTTTATATGAATTATATCATACAAAGGAAATAAAACATTGTTTGACTTATATTACTCACCATGCCATCCATTATAGTGGTGTTGCCAGGCAAGAGTTGGACAGATTTAGCCCCATGGAAGTTGTCTTCCAAATGTGAGTTCATGAATTATGAGATTCTGTCCCCATTTGAACACTCAAATAGCACTGGGGTGGATACTTGTGCCTCACAGTCTCACTCTTCCACCAATATGCAGAAATGGGAATCCTCAGGCATCCACATTTACAAATTAAGCAAACATTATTCTGTAACAAATGACTACATACTTGGAAATTATTTTAAAGCAATCTGAAAAAAAGCCTACAGGGGCTCTACAGATCTATTGCAAAACAAAAACAACATTAAACTACAAAACAACCAGAAAAAAATAACATCATTTCCCATATGCTCAATGTGCAAAATGGATATACTGCCCTTTAGGTAGCAATAGTAATAAAGAAAAGTCATCTGGGTCAAATGGCATATTTCTATTTATTATTAGCATTATTCAAACTAGACTTAAGGTGTACACAGTGCTCTAAAAACAAATAAAGACCTGACAGATCCCTTCCCTGAAAAATACACAGTCTGAAGGAAGAGAATCAATGCATAATAACATTGACGTTTTTGCAGTGAAGAAAAATGTCACAACAAAAAACACATTTCAAAGTCTTTTTTCATTTGATTACAGAGCAAGGAGCAGTCTGGGTTCAGACAGGCTCCTTCACTAACACAGCTGAAGCTACAAGCAGGAATATCTCTAATTCTACCAAGCAAACATAAACCAAAAAGAAGCTCCATAAACCAAAAGAAACCCCAGATCTAATCTGTTGGGTGCCAACAGTGCACTATGTATATTTCAGAGGCGCCCACGTGGAGTGAGCCAGTTTCAGAGGTAAGGCAAGTCTCAGATGATCTTCTATTGTTAAATTAACAGAGTATTTTACATATCAGTTATTGCTACAAAAAGGGTCAAATCCTGCCTGGATTTTTCTCAGGGTATTGGCTGGCTCATACCTGTGAGCAAGACCTACCAGGCTTGTGCTGCCAGGGAACAAACTTTGAAGCTGCTCCTCACCACAACCCCAAAGGTGGTGCCAGCTATGCCTGGTGCACCCTCTGAAGAGCCCTCATGCTCAGGGGATGACAGCAGGGTACAGAGCCTCTTCAGCACAGAGGAACCCGGTGACAGCAGTGGGTTTTGGAGACTGGAGACTTCTGCTAGTGTCATGTATTGAATCTAGAGAAGTATATGCAAAGGCAATTAACTGTTCACATATCAGGAAAGGCTTCACTGAGTGAGCCTGACACAATAAAGCCAGTTTTCTTGCCTGTGTTGCAAGTAGATTCTGTTGCAAACAGACAAATCATAAACTCTAAGAAAGAAAAAGACAAAAGTTAAAAAAGGTCCAAATCTCCATCTGTCAAGGTGAAATATACCTTGGATTACCTTCTAAATATACAAAAACTAACTAATGGTCCAGGGCATAGCAAAGCATCAAGGAAATCCAGAATGAACAGAAGTGTTACAGTTTTACTGTAAGAAATAAGTGACATGGGTTGCTAGTGAGAAAATTTGGTGGCATTAGAAACATACCTTTCTAGATGTGTGTGACATACATGAATAGCATAAAGGTGCACAGACATGCAAAAATACATGAAACTGAAAATGACACATTAAAACATTCCTCTTCTGTTATGTATCCATTTTTTTTGTCTTCAATATTTTTGCAACTGTAGACCCTGGCAGTACTTTCTAGGTGAAGTAAGACAGCAGCATAGAACTCTTACGGTAGTAAAAGACTTCTGAGATCATCGAGTCCAACTGTCCCTCCAACACTACCATGCCCACCACTAAACCATGTCCCCAAGCACCATATCGACATGTTTTTTGAACTCTTCCAGGGATGGTGATTCCACCAACTCCTTGGCAGCCTGTTCCAATGCCTGATAACCCTTTTGGTGAAGAAAGTCTTCCTAATATTCGACCTGAACCTCCCCAACCATCAAATTTACAAGACCAAACAAACTAGAAAATAAGCTTAATAGCACACAGCAATGGCAGTTAATGCTTTTCCTTTGATGACAGAGAGAATGGCTACAGATATAGTGACAGCATTTAACTGAGCAGCATAGTTCATAGAAACATCCATAAAACAGCCAAATGCAACCACCCAATATTATGTTCCCAGGTGAAACCAAAACCTCTTTTTTTATTTCCCAGCAGTTTGTTCTGGAGTATTCTTAGTATAATTCAAAAACCTCACTTCTCTTTTTCACTGGCTTTGCTAGAGCTCAATGAAATAACATCAAGAACTGAATTTGCCTTGGGTTATTTTATGCAGCCTTTCTGAATGTTAAGGGCAAAAATACAAGCAGACTTATGAAGAATTTGCAATAAAGCTCACTTCCACAGTTAAGGATATGTGGAATACTCACCTAAGGAGCAATATGTACAATTGCTAAAAGCCAGATCATCAGCCCAACACGTGCAGGTACACTTGGCAGTAGATGGGCAAGACTAGCACCTCTGCTGGGATCCCTTCTTTTCCGATCATGGTGACTGAAATGCTCAGATTGAAGTCTTCCTACCTCAGCAACTTCTATACATAGAACCTCACTTTACTAAAAGGCTTCCTCCACTAGTGGCAGCCACCATATGAATTTTCACTTAGGTGTCAAAGTGAGTTTTGATTTTCCCTTCAAGCTGGGCAGTCCCAAGAGTAACAAAGGCTCCTTGGGGCAGACCCTGTAAATCAGTGTGGTTCTCTTAATGACATGCTCCATAGACTAAGGCCATCAGAGGAGTTTGTCCTGTGTACCAATTCTTCCTCCCACTTTGGTATTAAAGCACAAAGTACAAAGGAATAATTTACATTTACAGAAGTGCGATACATAAAAAATAATTAATCTTTATTATTTATTTATTATTCAATCTTTCCAAATAAATCTGATCTACACAATTCAAGTCAGGATTTAGTGTAGGGAAAGAATAACATCCCCTCAGACTAACCTTATTGATATGAAGACCAGCTCTCAGCTCTTCTGACTGATTTTTGTGATATCATGATAGTTTTGTCCACCTCATTAAGATGTTCTCCACAGCAGCCTGTATTAAGGAGTCCACACTACTGGAAACATTACCTCCAGCCATGCTTACAGGTGCTGATTTTATTTCTCTCAGCAATTACTTTACTGCTGTCTGTGTGTATGTAGCCAGTATTTCAGCTCAGATTCACACATCTCTGCTATTTCCCACACAGACGTGTATTTCTCTGAACTGGATTTCTGAATACAATGCAAGAACATTATGCTCACAGAAAAGATCTTGTTTATTAGCAATGTAAAACTGTCAGTTGTTTATGTCCCCCTTGTAAATACCAGGCTCTATTAACATAAACTAGCCAAATGGAGGGCAGGAGATCAAAAGAATAAATAAAAATCAAGCATGGTGGGAAGAGTTACTATGCCTTCCTGTCATTCACCCCTGGCTCTAAAGAGGACACACATGGCCTGCAGGACAGCAGTGTGCACAGCCATGGCCAGAGTCCCATTATTTACTGCCTTGAGTCCTAGCCACGTTTGCCAGATTGACTTGACAGGAGAATGTGTTGGCTCCTCTTGTGAAAATATATTGTCAGGCTATATATTTTAAATGCTGTCTACTCTCCTTGTAAGAGTCAAGACCTAATCAATCCTTTATGCTATAACCAGGTGTAAGTCATAAAGGGGTTGTTATTACAAAATTTTATAAGTGAGACACTTAGATACTCATGCAGGAGAGAGGTCTATAAACAGCTCACTGCACCCTCAGGGTTTTTGGTACCCGAGTCAAAATTTCTTCCTACTGGTCAACTTTAAATATTTACAGTTACTCTCAAACTACTGGTTTCAAATACTAGAGTTACATCTGCTGCTTGCTTATAAAAGCAAAAGTCTCCAGCCACCGGAAGACTCAAATAAGACTCACCAGTATATTCCAGCTTGGAGGTCAAAGCTCACTGTTGGCATGCTGTAGCACTGGATTTGACTTTGCATCGCTATTTTGGAGAGTAGAGTAGAAATTACAGTAGAATGACAAAGAAACCCTTACAGACTGCAGTGCACAAAAGATCAGATCACAAAAAACAGTAAAATGAAAATCTGAAGCAACAACAAAACACAGCTGCTCAAAATACACCTGTAGACCTCATTGTTAAGTTACCAAAATGTCAAGACAACAACAAATGAATTCTAACTAAATTTGTATAACCACTTGTGAATTCATACTTACTTCAGGTTAAGACCACTTTTTTCCAGTTTAAATTAAATCACTGGAATATCATTTCATATGAGAAGGTCCACATAGATTTACCTGTACTCACTTTCCTCCAAAGTTAAACAAAGGCCAAGTTACTGAAAGAGTTAAACTCTGGTTAAGAAGTATAATTTAATTTCATTTAACTTAATCCATTATTTGTCTTCCCATTCACTCCCTGTGCTGCAGAATTCCACCTAAGAATGCTTCAGCTTCTGTTAGAAATTGGGTGTCCCACTTATATTTCTTGTAACACTTAGCTTTTGAAAGTCTTCCCGTGTCAAAGCACTGAACAGATCCATGAGCTCTGCCTACCAGGGAGAAGAGGCAAACCCATGATGGCCATTGAGGCATAACAGTGGTCAGCACAGTGCATCACTGCTCATCTCATTTGTTCTGCACACCCACTGAACTACACAGCCCAAGGAATGCTCCCACCTATTTCACTGGCTAAACAGCATTTTCAGAAGTCTCTGGGTTTCAAACCTGCACAGGTTCCACAGGAAGTGGAATCTATAGGCACATTTTGCATCTGCAGACACTGGTCAAGTTCCTTGCTCACAGATTTCCTGCAGCACTCTGTATTCCTCTCACCAAATCCCAGCAGGTCACTCTGTGAAGTGCCCCACATCAAGCTCAGCCCTTGGCAGTGCCTCACTCAGCTATTCTTGTCGTAGGTGATCCTGCCTCCTCTGTAATTTGTCAAAGTAGCTGGAACTCAAAGGATTCGGTTCCCACCCACACAAATTGAAAAAAATTTAGGGCAAGAGAAGACACCAGGTATCCAGAGTGCTATTACTATTATCTTGATAAAATAGCAGGGACACACATTCTGCCTGTCACAATTAAGGTGATAAATGCCTGTTTCTTTGAGGCTTGTTTGAAAGTCAATTATGCAGATTATTTCTAGAATACAGACAGATGGTCTTTTCCCCCATATGAGACAATCAAGTTGAACTTTGATATGTGCATAAAAATACTGTAATTTGTCAAGCTCCAATGGGGCCATTTTATCACAGATAACCAAAAGACTATATGGATTTTTGTATTTGCCTCTTTTCGATTCACACAGCCTATCTTCCTCTTTAGTCACAATTTTTTTTTTCTTTTAATGGAAGCTTTGCTATGTTTCATCTTGAAGCCAAATATTGATCTTTCAGTTTAGTCTTCAGGTCTTGATTAACACAGAAGGTTGCCAAGTGAGTGGCTTTTTGTTTGTTTTCTGTTAATTCTTTTTTTATTATTCACTTACTGCAGTAAATCTTGCTTTTATTGTCCAACCAGTGAAAAGCAAAAAACCAGATTGATTTGAGCACCCAAATAATTTACAATGCAGAGCTTTTTGGAAAGACTGATGTAGGGTTGACCTTAATTTTTTCCCTCTTCTCCTGTTGACAATGGAACACTTTTGATTGACTTGAAAGGAAAAAAAAAGAAGATTGATTTTGACATGTTAATCATGGTTTAACGCAACAAAAGCTTTAGAAAATGAGTGTTTAGGAAGACATGTGTTTAACAAAAGAAAAATAAGCTGTTGTAAGTACAAGAATTATTATAAATGTTTTTCTTGCCATTTTCCTTCTCTATCAGGCCAAATTTCATGCTCCTATTTAAAACTGAGTTATATTTATTTTTTATTCACAAATGTTCTGACTGCCTAAATTCCTCCTCATCGACTCTATAAAAGGTTTGCTGTGCAATAAGAATAAATGGAAGAGCTCTGCCAAATGTAGGGAGGATAGTCTGAAACAGACTGTGGGAGACAAAGATCCTGTTTCTTGTGGAGACTTTTTATATCATTGTGGGCAAATCGCTTGGGCTCCCAGGGAAACA
The DNA here is from genome assembly GCA_013399015.1 of Galbula dea. NCBI lineage: Eukaryota > Metazoa > Chordata > Aves > Piciformes > Galbulidae > Galbula > Galbula dea. The sequence continues at coordinate 2,859,534 of VWZX01000352.1, forward strand.
CATCCAAGTTAAAGACCTACCTCCAGTCCAATTCAAGGACAAGTTAAGCCTGCTTCCAAAGCAATACAAGACCTCATCAAGGGTAAAAATATTAACTTTAATTGTAAGTTTATAATATCTGGAGTCAATAATAAATGCTGTCTTACCTCTCTAAGCCTGAGTGTTAAAGGAAGGTAAATAACTTCTGTCCAATCAAGGAATGTTTTGAGGTCTCCCATTGAGAGGTGCAATGGAAATACCAGGTATTATTAGGCTAACTTTTTAGATACTGAAAGTCTTCCTTGGCAGCACTACCTAAAGTACATAGTACAAGTCACAGATAATAAAATCATATAGGGTTAGATCCAGCCAGATGTTAAGCCAATGACATTCAGGTGGAATGTTTTTGCCTACTTTAGCTGTAAGAGGTGTAAGGTTGATTAGAAAGGAGATCACGAGGATCACAAGGAGACAAGGATTTCAGTCACCAAACCCCACAATGTTTCTGCAGGACAGATAAACATGCAGTTCAAACAATTGCTTTCCTCAACCTATTTACCAAAGTCCTTTCTTTATCTAAAGTTCTGTTCAGCACTTCCCACCAAGCACATGCTGACCTTTGAGACAGTGGTTTAAGTAACTTCTGTTTTACCAAGTTAGAAAGTTGCTCCCACAATGTTAGTTACCAGCCTTGACTCCGTCCATCTCCCGAACAGCAAAATGTTGCACAGTAACGTACCAGCCATGCTGAGCTGGGGCAGTTATTACTGAATGAGTCAATAGTTTTACCATGTTTTCTGTTATGGTGATTGTTTCGCGTCTTTGGGTATGTAGGACCTTCACTGAAGACAACACAGTTACTCCACATTTTCACTGGCATCACTAATTAAAAAAATTGGCTCCATACCAATAAAATGCTATGTAAAGCTGGTAATAAATGTTCAGCTTTTCTCTAGGGAATGTACTACCTCATTTTCACTCCAATGAAATATAATAGCAGCAAGTACTCAGAGGTCTGGTAACTCCTGTGTTACCACACATCAGCACTAGCTCCATATGCTAAAGATTATTTTGCATTCTCTTAGAATACTAATTAAATTAGGCCATTATCACAGTAAGGTTCTGATACACCAAATATTCAATACTACCACAGAAGCAGAGAAAGCTGAAGATATGCCTAATTGTTCTGGACTGGAGCCTAAATTAGATTTCCAAATAGAACAACATATGTCTTACATGTCAAGCTGCACCTAAAGTCGACACTGTCCTTCAGGACCACTTTGTTTCAGACAATTGTATTTTTTTTTAATTAAATCATAACTTTTAACACAACACAATCTCTCTTCTAGTCATCACCTACCTACATTGCAAAAAGAAAAATGTGCTAAAAAAATCAGCAAGTTTTGTTTCTTTCAATTATCAGTTCCTATTATCTCCACTCTATCCAAATATTACTGAGACTAATAATTTTCCTTGTATGAATAGCATTATGTATGCATGGTAAGCACAAATATATTCTAGGACAGCTTATTTCTGTGATTTTTGCTGCTGACAACAAAATGTGCATATGTGGTGAGGTCTCTGTGAAGATCAAGAAGGCTAAACAATAGCAGATTATACCAAATTTGGACAGCTGACATGCAGAAAGAATGTGAAGCCTTAAAAACTTACATCGTCTATTGTCCTGGTTTGAGTTAGAACAGAACTAATTCTGTTCCGTGGTTTTACATTTCAGCTAAGTCTCTTCTCAGGAACTGAACTGATCTTAACAGCAAATTTTTTCAGACAGTTCCATTTTTATATTCAGACAGTGGCAAAGCCTTTCTCTCAGTCAAAACAGGAAAAAAAGGAACTGAGAACATTTGTGATGTTGGATCCAACATCCAATAGCATAAATGAGCCTCTACTTATCCCTCTTCATCCAGATGTTAGCACCTTGCAGGCCAGCGAGCCTAATTGGGACCATTCCTACACACTTACACAACTGCTTTCTCTACTTTAATATGCCAAACAACAAATATTAAAAAAAAACCCAAACACAAACCCAAACCAAACCCAAAACTGCTGATGGAAATATGGAAGGTGAGAAGGACCATTAACTTCAACAAGGCAAAGACCAGGGCAATAGCAACATGACATGACCTTTGTTTGTGAGACTAGTTCCCCCTCCTCCACTAACCCACCCACCTTCTCTGCCCAAATGGAGATCAGACATTGAGCCACAGTCCTTTCACACAAGCCCACAGCAACTGGGATATTCAGATGACCTGGCTGATGGACCTGATATGCTTAATTTCTAGGTTAACTGAAGATCAATATCACTTGCTATGGCTATACTCACATAGGAAGTATTTCTTGAATTCAACAACAAAGGATGAAACTTCATTGTGTCAGAACAGAATATATTAAATTGTTTGCATAATCCAATGAATCTCAGTAAAGGCAACGAATTTACCAGGTCAAGGGAAGACTTCAGCACGTATGTAAACTCTTATATTTCCTCTGCCTACACCCATAGCTTTGGCCACGTATTGTGCATAAGTGTAATTTGAATGTGGTCCCCTTGGATCCACTCTTGGCCACAAGGTTACACCATGCCACTGCATGCAAAATGCTAGGAGAGTAAACACAAGAACAACATTCAACTCATACTTGGAAAAGTACATTACAGTGCCTTACTGTTTTCAAAAGAGATAGCACAGGACATGAAAGGATGACCATACACCAGCAGAGAAAGAATATACAGAACAACAAAGAGAGATTTTTCAACTTATTTTTGAAAGCACATTGTAGGCAGGAGAAGATGCTAGTGTCATCCTTTTTCAATAAACCAAAATCATTATCATCAAGTAAAAGAATCAAAAAAACTGTTGAACCTTGCACATCCATAAAGCTGCTTGTTGTGCTGTTTTCAATTGTGTTTAAGTTTACAAGGACAAATCAGACCTTTGAAACTTTGAATTCCATTTTTAAGGGTGTCCTTGAAAGACTGTGACCATATACAAATAAGTAACAGGATAGAAAAGAAAGCCATGTAAACAACAAAAAATTCAGGGTGAATGTCAGCAATTGAAAACATACATGCAATAGCTGCAAAATAAATTACTATAGTCAAAGCTGCTCCTCAGACTCAAGAGCTCACACTACAGTCTTCTAAAGGTCAACACTGGTCAGTCACATCGGAAAATAAGTCCAAGAATATGAAATCCAGCGTTCAAATTATTTCTTTGCCCAGGGGTCCTTATTAGAAAAGTAATCTCTTTTCTATCACTGTTTAATAACATATTATTACTCTGTGAAGTACAAAAGATGGTATTTAAACCCAATTCATTCTATTCTATCCAAAAAAAAACCCATAAAGTCCTAGAAAGAGCAGGATAAAGATGTTAATTTTACTGACGATTCTGTAAAACTCCTTGAGAGAGAGCAAACAGCCATAACTCCAAAATTACATTGTAACCGCAGGCCATTTTACCATGTGAAAATTACCAAGTGATGATAATTTCTCCACTGACTTTAATTAAGGTTCTTGAAGCCTCTCTCACACACTCTCCTTCCCACTCTTTGTTATTAAAAAAAAAAAAAAAGTGAAGTTCCCCCCCAGGTGAATTTTCCAAATGCTCCTGGTTCCAGTGTCAGAACTGTGCCTTGCACAGTGGAAAGTTTACGTGGAAAGTCAAGCTTTTGATGAATGTCACACTTGAAAGCCAATTAAGTGGGCTGAAAGGAAGACACAATTTCCCATTGTCTAATTGCCTCACAGCACCTTCAAGGTAATAAATTTGTCACATTGAATTATTAATGAGAAACGAGTATTTGACTTGCAGCCTTGAATAGAAAATAGTTCATTATCAGTTGGCATTGTTCCTTCCAAATAAAGAGAGGAGCACAATGGGAGCTGAGGAAAGGGTGTCAGGGAAAGCTCTTCCTCGCATCACTGTCTCACACATCAAATGCAGCTTTTGGTTTAACATCCTGTAAAAATTCCCATGGAAGGGGGGGCGGGAAATGATGGTGCCTCTAATTCCTAATTCTCTGGCCTTTGCAGCCTGACAAATAAACTTCTATCTGGATTCCCTCAAACACACTCTTTTACTGTATCACTTCAAACACAAAGGTTGTAAAATTTTTAAAATTGGCTACATAAAAGCACAAGGAACACAATAAAGCAGAGGCCAGTTTTAGGTTTATGTGGATCTTAAAGGATTTCTGCCTTATCTCCTCTGCAAAGCATTGGTCATACACATAGGGGGAGACAGGTAAGGTCAGTGTATTTATTCTTACTCTGCAGCTGCTGAGGGAAAGGCAATGCACTTGGAAAGCATTTGTTTCAACACAAGAGACCTTTATAATGGTGAAGGACTCTCAGATACCCATCCTATGCATGATGAAAGTAGAAACAAAATGAAATCTAGGTCCTTGGTTTGGTGTTAGATCTGCATGTGAAAAGGGAATTATTAAATAGGGTTCATGTGGGCATGGCTTGGACTTCTCAACAGCCTAGACTCTGGCCATGCAATGCCTGGGAACTCCTGCAAGCTGAGGATGGGCACACGAAGACAGACCTAGAGGTAAGGAAAGAGAAACACATTTTCCGTTGCATTGCTACCAGTCAGTAAGGCCCCATGTCCTTCCTCTCCTACATGACATTATAATGCCCCTGGCGTGGCTACACCAAAGAAACATCTGTGCAAGTAGGTTGTAAGCACCACAGCTCACACTGCATGAGGTAACACAACAGCAACATTCTTTTGTCTTTCCCAATTGGAGAAAGAAAAATGCAAAAAAAGAAAGGGGCAAAATCATGGGCAACCAAAAATGCCTTCAGAAAGAAAATTAGAACAGTGCAAAATGATGCTTTTACTCATAGAAATAATTAAGGGTTCTGCTTATATTTCCTGCTCATAAGGTTGAAAATTTTAGAGACTAGGCAGAACAACATAAAGCACCCAGTGTTGGTACTGCTTCTCCAAAAAGAGTTTGGATCCCATTTATCCCCTGGATACTACGGTTGGATAAAGCACAGTACAGGTTACTGCACCCCATGTTCATTGCTTTGTCCTTTTGAAGGTTGTCATTAGCTTGGAGGAGAATTCTTTGCGTTCAGAAGGTACTTGGTGGAAAGAGGAAAGAAGCAATCTGTCTGTACTCTTATCATGAAGAACTAGAACACCAGGCCTGCTGACACACAGAGATCAAGCATATATATTCATATATATGCACATATTCAGCCATCACCTGGACAGACATTTTCTGGAATAGTTTTCGTTTCTCCAGAAAGAACCTAAAATCAGTAATCTGCACCTTAGGGCTCCAGCTTCCGAATTCAGGAGGATTTGTTCATAAGTCCAAGGTAAAGCCCTTTCCTTTCTCATCTCAAAATCAACAAAAGCAGCTTCTTTGGTGCCTGACTATTACAGAGCTCAAATAGTTCACCAAAAATGCCTGTAGAACACCCTCATCCTTACTCTATATCAGGATTCTTCCAGTGTTCTATAAAAGCAGGACTAATGCAGGTGTTAACAGCTGTTTCCATAAACAGGTAATCACAGCCAATGATTATCAACTCCCAGAGAGCGCAGAGGGTCAACAAGCTGCTTCTCACCTAAATGATAATCACTCACTCCCAGAAGAAATCCTAGTAACAGTTCAGAGCTCATATGACTCCAGTCTGAACACAGCTACTGTTATTTGGGGAATGAATGCAGAGAGGAGGGAGAACAAATCTCTGGGCAAGCCCCAGGGTCTCAGGAACATAGAGCAGCCATCAGCTGTGGGAAGGAAACCTCTGAGAGCCAGTAGCTGCTATAACACTACGGCATCATCCACTGTGCTCATGGTACTCCAGCACATTCATCATGGTGCACCAGAAGAGCAATAGAGAAACCAAATGCTCATTACAGAGCTTGCAGTGAAGCAGCTTTGGGCACTAATACTGCTGTGGTCATGTGTAAAGACCAAATCTTGTTCTCCTTGGGCAGAAGCTAAAATGCTGTTAAGACTCTTTTGAGATGCAACATTTGCCAGAGAGGTTTGTTGATCTAAAGAAATGCTTAAAGGGCCTATTCCAAATCCTAGTGTGAGCCCTTAGCAAGAAATCTCTCAGATGCCAGCATTTCTGGCACTTTATCAGAATTCTGTAGAGAGGAGAACGCCTTTGGGCTTCAGCAGCTTTAATTTTGCAATGAATTTGACTCGGTGCCTTTCATGTATGTACCAATAAGACCTGTAGTAGAAACCTTAGAAGTTAACGGATAAGAGAGGGAAATTTGGGCATATAATTACTGTAGCAACATGTGCTCTTTCTTGCACTACACCATGAGATCTTCTATTAGGCATGCTGCAGTAAACCAAATAAATCACAGGTCACAAAACACAGCAATAAATCCTGCCCATATTAAATTGCAAAGTAATTAAAACCGGTATGGTGTTCACATTTCAAATTCACTAATAACATCAGAAAAAATTCTGATTACAAGTGCATCCAAGGCAGTCTCTGTAGTGTTTCTTCAACTGCTCCTAACATGAAGACCTGCTTTTTCCAGCAGGACCAGATATACAAAGCCTTTTAGATACATAAATGTGCAGCAGGCTCTTCCGAAGGCTTTATAAAAGTTCCTTACTTGGGTGGATCCCTAATTCCACAGATACCGGTTAGTGAAATAATACACACTTAAATTCTGCTCTGCAAAACCCTACCAAAATGGGCACCTTCATCTAATCAAGTTTTTTTGCAGAACAACAAAAACTATTTAAGCTGTTTATCAGCAACTTGATTTTTCATCTCTCAGAACCTCCTCCACCCAAGGCCAAGCCAAGAAACAACAAAAGGAAACCCAGGTGTAGACCTTAGTGCTACTGCACATGTATTGTCCAAGGGCCTGATGGGACCAGACCTCATACTTCCACTGCGCCTTGTGAATAAAACAGCTCAATATCCCAAAACCTTACAGCCCAGAATCTTTCATTAGTTCTGAACCAGGAAGAAAATTAATTCACTCCTATAAAATCTGACAAGACAATAGTCAAACACTCATTATTATCCCTGACTTATGGGGCAAGCCAAGCCTTTAGTCTTCCTTGTCTTAATATACTCTTACAACAGACAGCGAACAGTTTCCATCCAATTTCAGAGCAAAGCATCTATTACAGCCGAAATTAAACTCAAGCTTTCATTACACATGCAGTAGGTTTTATTATTCCATTCCTTTTATTGGTCACCTGGCAGTAGTTTTGTTACCCTCCCCAGAAACTGGGATGCAACAATTAGACATCCTATATTAGACAATGCTATTGCTCAAGTCTGTGCTTGCACTCAGTGCAGTGATTCCCAGTACATCACCAAGCATTTAAAGAGCAGCAGACATCTCCTGGCAACCTATGAAAAAATGTTCTATTTTGAAACAATTTTACCTCTGTGTGATATATGTTCTGTTTTCCCTTTCCCCTCACTCTTCATTACTAACAACATTTGCATGAAAAATAGCATCTCCCTTCTTCAAAAAGTTCACCCACTCCTGCTGTTGCTATTTTTTTTTCCCCTCTGCACTTGAACTCATGATCCTCTCTTTGTGTAGCTGCAGTGGGATGCTGTGAAAATGACTGTGGCATCGGCAAAGAGAAGAAAATGTAGCTGGCGATGCGTTCTCAGGAGGAATGCTGGGTGCCAGTGTTGCTCCTGGTAATTAGCACAGAAACCACATGGGCAGCTGCCAACATCTAAAAATTTGCCACCCCCAGCAGCAGTTCTCATGGCTGTAACCCAGGCTGGAATTTCTGCAGGCGTGCAGTACATCCATCTCCACAGTATCACGTACAACCCGGAGTAAGGTAACCTCTGCCCTTTCTCCCTGGCACTGCACTCACAGGGACAGCACAGATCACCAGAACCTCTGGAGATGCCACTCCTGAGTCAGACACAGGCAGGCACCACCATGGGTGTGAGAGAAAATCGATGCAACACCTTTTCTCCAGCATCCTTGCTCAAAACCAGGAGATGATTGCAGCGAGCATTTTTCTAACCCATTGCTTTTTATTCTGCAGAAGTGGCTGATGTTGACCTCTCACCCCTTTCCCCTTTGTGCCACCGGCCACCTGGTACCTATGCAAACACCTTTCTCCCATGCTGACCCCCACCCTTTGAAGGGAGCACCTGTAAAACCATCCCAGAGCTTTGTTCACTCATCCCAGTCCCTTTTTTAATTTCTCGGTGACAACAAAGAGCCTCACAACAAGCAAGTCACCACTATTGCCCTGGCTGCTATCACCTTATGTTTCCCCTGTGCTGTTAGGGCTGTCTCCATCATTTGTTTCCTGCCCTGGATGGTGTCTTCTTTTGGGTAATCACCACGTTTTTATCCACTGGGATTCTGGTGCATGAATAACATTCCAGCTTGCCTCTGGCACCAGAAACAGTGCATATAAATAATAAGCAGGGGTGAAATATGAAAATTACAGGCATATGCTCATTTCACTCATCTCCCACTGTTTTTGCTGGCCTTTAATCCCTAAACATCAAGCCAAACAATGAAATTATGTTTATGGTGAAAGATCTATGGGACTCAGTCCAGTCATTTTTCCTTGTGTAAACCCAACACACAGAAATGTTTCCAGCATAGAGCTGGAGCACTCAGCTTCCCAGAGAGAATGTTATTTCTGCAAGACGATGGCTGAGAAAAGTTACCCCAGCATAGAGGAAGCAAGAACCACCTACATGCAGGAAAAATATTAGCCCAGGGCAATGTAAGTGGTGCACAGACTTTGTGCTGGCCCTCAGTAGGGGCTAGATTTCTCCCAGCGTGCCCATTCCCACACAAAGATACAAAGCCTGTTGCTTTCAAAGTGCCTGCCCCAGAGCATCACTGCAGCCATCAAACTGCTATTCTCTACTTGCCTTTCGAGGATGTAATTACTCAGATTGCATTATGGCTCAAGAACAAAGTGGAAGGGAGGGTGGAAAAAGTCAGCAGGACTTCTTACAGCATGCTGCAAATTCTCAAAAGACACCACTGTTAGTCTTTCTGTGCCTTTGGTTTTCTTAGGAGGAGCTAGTTCCCACTACCATGTTTTCTGTCCCTCCCACCTTCTTATCAGGATTACTATAATCGTTTGATTATTCCTTTCTATGTAGTTGACAAAAACACCAATCATTTTAACCAAATGTTTTAGGAAGTCAAGTTTAGCTTCCAAAAGGTGGCTATTTCCATGAAATATGTTATTATTCATAATGGCTTTAAACAGAATCTGTTTTCCCTGAAAGCCTGAACACAAGTCGAGAGCTCTTTCATCATCTGGTGTTCACCCATTTTATTTGTTGCACACATGGTGGGCTGTATTCATCCAAGCAGCTCTGTAAAATACGAGGGATCCATATACAATGAACCTGACTTACTGAGCAAGTGCAGTCTCCTCAAAGCCAGCAATATATGAACAGCCAAAATGGGGGGAGGAGAGCAGTGGCTGGAAGCCAGCCACCAGAAGAAAATAAAATACTGCAAATGGAGAGAGAAGAAATGGGGGAAAGCCAGAGGTCCAAACATCTCTGTGTGAAGCAATTATGCCTGTGAATTAACAAAGCAATAAAGCAATCGTGTGCCCAAAAGATGAACTGTGCCTTTGTCTCTTAGGGTGAGGTGTAATTTCTGTAGCTATAAAATTGCCAGTGACACAGTGCTGGTGGCAGCAAACGCATCCTGCACCATGGGGTCCAGTTAGGCCATTTTACTGTGTTCCACACAACCATTTTGCAGCTGGAAAGTCTGAGGCTGAGACCCAGAACAGGCCCTTGAGTAGCTGGTCAGGAGTGTGAAAGAAGCAGCACGTCATCAGGTAGAGAATCAGCACACTCACCACAGCCTGGAGAGCACAGTCACCTCCTGGGAGCTGATAAAACTCCACTTGCTTTAACAAAACCAGCTTGAGGGGTGGGAGATGAGGCTCCAGCATTGTCCATGCCTTCCCACTAAAGTTTTCCTCTCCCTGGTTATTAAATGCAGTAAACACAAAGGCAGAAAAGATACTTTAAGGAAAATCAATGTTTTTAAGATAAAACATCAATGTAATTCAAACAGCCTGAGTCAACTGCCTATAGTAAATTAAGTTTAAAATTTTAGCAAACTGTCATGTAAAACTGGTGGTGTCTGACAAATTGAATTACGATAGTAATACATCACTCACAGAAGTATTATTGATAGTGACACGAAGATATTGAATTTAAATTATTCATTTTTATTGATTAAACAGTATGTCTTCACCAAGAATGGGGCAAAACATCTGACACACATTCCAGATTCATATTTTAACTCCTAGAATAAATATCTGTCAATCCACCCATGCTGGGCTTTTGTGTATTCCCCTGCAGTGGATCAAGTCAGCAGTAAAACTTCACATGTGAGGAATTATTCACCCACTTTTCTTGCAGCAAACATGGAGCTGCAAAATATGCTTTCACCTTCCGGAGACCATTTTAAAAGCTGTTTCTGTGCAGAAAGATGGACAAGTGTCTACCTGCAAGCAGCTGCCTTCTCCCACCCTGCAATTCAGGGCAGGCATCTGACAAACAAGGGGCACCTGGGCTCTGCATCAGTAAGAAGATGCTAATCCCCTGCCACTAATTCCCTTGGTCTAGCACTAGTGAGAAGGTTTCAGCTGAAGACTGGACCTTCAAGTCATTCAATAACACCAGTCTGAGCTTCATTTCCTTCCAGCAGCAGTGAGATCCCAAACAAAATGAAAGGAGTAATTGCTTTCTGAGCTGGAAGACTGCTCCAAGCCACACAGAATACTGACCCCTAAGCAGCTCCAACACATGTATACCCAAAAGAAAAATAATCAGGGAACAGAAAGGCATGTCAGCTTCAATAACCAACATGCACTTCTTCTCCTCCAACTATTACCTGTGAAAAGTTCTGGGCATTGTTATTTCATTATAAGCTCCTTTGTTTCCTTGGCCAACTTCTGTCTTTTGAGGTTTTCACTATGATGGCACTGAACATCATATATATAACGGGAAATCTATGCCAGTGAAGCAGGTGAAATCAACAGAATACATTTCTGAAACCTCACCCAGCCCAAAACCAAGCAACAAACTCATATGGCAAGGGGCCTCTGACATTCAAACATATCTTTTATATTTTTTTAGACACTTTGAGCCATGGTAGTTTTCACATGCCCATAAAATCCCAAGATTTCCCCTACTATAAGAAAGGGAATGTCAGGCTGAGAGTTTGGATATGTTTGTGCTGTTAATATTTTTGTTTATCTTCACAGTCTTAAGGGCTGAAGGTCAAAAAAAAACAAACACAAAAACCCAAACAAACAAGACAATCACAGAATTATTAAGGTTGGAAAAGACCTCTAAGTTCATCAGGGCCAACCGTCAAACTGTCACCACCATGCCACTAAACTATGTCCCTAAGTACCACATCTATACAAATCAACATACACACACATTAGGATGATCTTGGTTGGACTCAATAATCTCAGAGGTCTTCTTTTCCAACCATAATGATTTTATGATTCTGTGATTACAGAGCTGGTGGGTGCAGTCTGCAGCTTCCTGCAAGAACTCATTCTCACATCAGAGCATGGGGAATGAAGCCATCTTTTCACATCCAGGTAGTGAGCAACATGCTCACGGACTGTGCACATCATCAAAATGTACCTGAACAAATGCCAAATAAGCCTTTCATCATCATAATGCATTTTCATTGCCTTTGTAGGAGAATTTTGCCTTTTTCTATGTCCCAACGTAATAACACAATGCCAGCTGGTGAAGGGTCTAGAGTACAAGTGTTATGAGGAGCAGCTGAGGGAACTGGGGTTGTTTAGCCTGGAGAAAAGGAGGCTTGAGGAAGACCTTCTCATTCTCTATAACTCCATGAAAGGAGGTTGTAGCAAGGTGGGGATTGGTCTCTTCTCCCAAGTAACAAGTGATGGGACAAGAGGAAATGGTTTAAGGTTGTGCCTGTGAAGGTTCAGATTAGATATTAGGAAAAAATTCTTCACTGAGAGGATTATCAAGCATTGGAAAAGGCTGCCCAGGGAAGTGGTTGAATCACATGTTCTAGAAATATGTAGATGTAGCACTTGGAAACATGGTTTAGAGGTGAGCATGGCAGTGTTAGGTTCATGACCTCAGAGGTCTTTTCCAACCATAATGATTCTATTATTCCATGACTTTGGGCTGAATAATCTTACTTGGCTGTACATGGCTAGTTTTCTATTTCAAATAGGAGATTTGAATCCTCACAGCTCAAGCACACATTTTTACCTACAATGCTTCCAGAAGATTAGCCAGTCTTTAAAAAGAAATCCTATTATTATTCCAGACTGGCAACATTTGTGTGCAAGTGCCAATGAAGAAAAAAGTTTGCATTTTCACACATTTAGGATCTCAAGCCGTGATGAGGCTTCTAGATAAGCCAGCAAAGCAGACTGGTCTCCACATGCTGCAGATGGTGGAGCCCCAGACACAAGCAATTCATTAGCATGGTCCCACAACACACAGCTCAACATGGCCAAAACAAGTCTAGGAGATCAGTTTTACCTTAGCCAGTGCTTCCTCCTATGTTTAATGTTAATATTTAATTTTGCCTTCCAAAGGAAAGTATTTCACTTCAGTTCTGAATTGTCAAGAGGGAATGGAAATGCAGTGCCATAGCTATGTGTCAATGAAATGTTTCACTGAAGCATCAACTGCAGGAGCAGCACACCTTACTCTTTTCCCTGGTCTGAAGAACAAGATAGAAGTAAATAAGATTATATTAAACAAAAGCTGTACAAAATTAACTATCAAATTTGTTTAGATAGTAGGCTGCTGTATGGGGTGAGAGAGAAGTGGGTCAGAAAAAACCTCTTCATCTGCCTCCAGTTGACATATTTATTTCTTTTACATGAAGATGAAGTGTACAAGAAAATTCAGACTACTGCCTGGATTATTTCTGTCTACTTGAAATAAAAAGGAGTTTGTTTCATATACTTGACCTTTGGTAAACTACTACACAATAAATCCTTTTCATTTCCCTCTTCCTGCTGAATTGGGTATTTGGGCCAGTGTAAATACAGCACCTTTCAGCAGCTCTGAGAAACTTCAACAAGAGACCATGGAAATTCCTAGCATTACTATGTCCTTGTTAAAAAGCCCTCTGTGATCCATCAGAAAAATACATCAAATAAAAGACCCTCAATGTTTAAACGATTCACAGCCACTCTATCAAAAACAATGAATCCAAGATGTTTCAATATCTTTTAACATTTTAACATCCAATTTAAATGTCCACTTCTTAAAAGTCCCAGTTTTAACACATTCCAGCTATTCAGTGGAAAGATTCTAAACCATGAAATCAAGTGGAACTTTGCAGTCCTAATCCCCTTCCAATATTTCACAATTCATCCCCTTCATACCAAATACACAGTGGAAACCTACAGGAGAGGCTTTGGATCAATCCCCAAAGGTCTACAACACTGAAATAAAAACTGGAACAAGATTTCTGCATACCTATTTAAAACCAGAGGGTAGGACCTCTATTTTGTGGGGAACACCGAATGAAATCTGGATCATTCTTTCTTCCAGTCACTACAGACTCCCATTAGTGAGACTCTTGTTAGCAAGAACTCACCACATACACCACCGAGTCATACTGTTGCCTTGGGCATGGCAGAAAAAACAGCTCAGGAAACCTAAGAATGGACAGCTAAGGTGTTTTTGTGCTAACAGGTGAAGAGTCTGTAACTGCAAAGAGAGCTGAGCAAAAAATTTTAAAAAAAAATTGGGAGGAAAGCTTCATCCCATTCTTTCAACAGAGAGCAACTTCTGTTTCCACAGTGAAGAATTTCCATGTATTTCTGGATGTCTGCTTTTCAGCAAACATGTGAAAAAGAGTCTAAACATCTTGATAGGCCCCCCTTTACCTTCCACCTAACCCAGAAATGCCTTTTGCTAAGTCTTCTGCACCCTCGTACAAGAACAAAGTCAGGGAGCCTTTCCTCTGCAAGACTGTTTTGCTACCTGCTAGTGTATATTTCCTGACTCCTTTCTATTTCCATGAAAAAAGCAACACATTTCAGGGAAGAGACTACAAGAAGATTTTAAACAATTTTATATCATTTTCTTAATTATTCAACAAACCCTACTTCTCCTGTTTAGCTTTACTGTTCTACACATCTGTCCTATTATTCAGCAATCGATGCTAAAAATAAAAGCAGCTCTCCAGATCCTCAGGAAGTAAGTCATATGCAGACAACCACAATTAAAAAGCCATAAACCTGCTGGGTACAGCTCTCAAATGCAGGGATGTCCAGCTGAAAGCACCCATACAGCCCAGCCACATCAGTGTGCCTCTACTTACATCACCATCACACAAAAATTCTGAAAAGATCCACTTTATCTTGAGTTCAGGCAAGTGAATAAGGCAACTTGCCAGCATTGGCCATGATTATTTCTGTGCTGCTCCTCTTATGCACTATATGCTGTCCAGCCTCTCCAATAAGTGACTCACATAATTTGGGCAGTTTGCATACTAACTGCTCTAAATCAAGGCAGAAAAAAATAATGCAGTATATAACTTTGGAATGCAAATACCTAGGACCAATACTGTGCAGTCCTAACACCACTTCTCTGTTTTCCTTACACCTCCAGTTTCCTTAGAGTCTTCTCTTATTTCTACAGGTTTGGTTGGTTTTTTTTTTTTCTTTTATCCACTGATAAAAGACTTCCCATCAGACAGAGCTGTTTCCTAGACAGCCGCAGATGCTCTGTCTTGCACTGTGTGTTCCCTGCAAAGTCACTGAGAGCTGCAGGTCTCTGCACCAATTTGGGATTTAACCTTCACTGCCAAAGCCCAATGCAGCTTTAACACAGTGTAACTCTGCTCTGGTGGAGACCCAGCATTGTCATTTTATCATGAGGAAAACTGTGGGGAGGTGAATACAGCCCTGACCTCTCCCAGTGAAGACCAGACCCTCTATGTCTCCATTAGGATTTTACAGCAGAACAGCAGGTGCACATAGAGCTTGCAGAGGGCATGGGTGAAGGAGGCAGCTGCCAGAATGCTGCCTGTAGGAAAGGACTGCCTGTTTGCCATGCATGTGCCAAAGGAGACCGCAAAGG
This sequence comes from Galbula dea, assembly GCA_013399015.1. NCBI lineage: Eukaryota > Metazoa > Chordata > Aves > Piciformes > Galbulidae > Galbula > Galbula dea. The sequence continues at coordinate 2,874,622 of VWZX01000352.1, forward strand.
AGTATTTCAAACCTGGACAGCCTACTGCTCTGTAATAAGAGCAAGAGATGTGTAGGATTGGCACAGGGGACAGCTCTGCCCTGATGAAGCCACTGCGCTCTACCTCCAGCCCTTGGAACCTTTCTCTGATTCCACCTTCCAGTGCCAGCCGTACACTACCTGTTTTCCTTCCCTTCTCTCTTTTGAAGCTGTGGTGCTTTCCCCAGTAAGCTGGACACACAAGAGGCAAATAGGAGAGAACACTACTTCTGCTGGAGATGGAGGCCCAGAGGTAGGGGAAAGCAAGGCTGGGTTTCTGCAAGTCCTAGAATGAGATGGGAGAAGAAAGGGAAGTCTCAATGGGGGCCGAAGGGAAGAGAGACTCCTTACTCAAGCCCTGCAAAACCCCAGGCCCCCCATAGAACCCTATCCTGTTGGCCTCAAGTTTTGCCAAAGGAGGTTTATGTCGGATATTAGGAGAAATTTCTTCACTGAAAGGGTTGCCAAGCCTTGGAACAGGCTGCCCAGGGAAGTGGTTTAAGAGACCTATAGATGTGGTGCTCAAATAGTTTGGTTGTGGACTTGCCAGTGTTGGATTAGTGGTTGGACCCGATGATCTTAAAGGTCTCTTCCGAACAACATTATTCTATTGTTCCATGATTCTTGTGAGTAATCTACTCCACTGCCACTGCAAAACACAGTCCCTGCCATGAGACAGCTGTGCTTGCACTGCACTGACAGCAAGCACAAGCCACACAAACACCTTTTCTGACAGTGAAAACAGAGCTAAGCTATTCTGATTTAGAAGCATAAACGTAAGGTTTGTGATTGGAAAGCACCAGCAGCAATGTCTTACCAACCTTCACCATGTGTGTCAGTGGCTGTGCTTTAGCAAGCAGACAGTGCCCTCCCTGTGCCTGCAGCAGAGCTGGCAATGGCTGTGTCTGCACAAGGGGAGGTTGGGCTTACAACTGCCCAAAACTGAGCAGCAGGGTTTGCTTTATTTACCTTTCATCCTTGACACTTGTGCTACAAACTATATACTTCACCTCAAAGGCAAAAGTAACATGAAATTCAAATTGTCATAAGCTGATGAAGTTGCAAGGTCCATCACGTCAAATGAAGGAGGAGAGACAGTGACCCATGGTCTCATTCTGATCATGCTGACCCTACAGCACACCGTTAGGACAACTGCCACCTTCAGTTCAGAGCCTGGCACAGAAGAGTAGAGCAGCCCAAACTGGTCCCCTGCTGAGGCCTCTGTTGTCACAATACTTAGTCCCACCAGCACTGCCTTTAGGGCTTCAGATTTAACTGTGCACAAAACCAGCACAAAAATCTCATCATTTAGGTATACAGAAAAGTGGCTTTGCCTGGGTACAAACATAATTCTGTATTCTCTAGTGTTCTGGCCACATGTTGAGTTTTGTCAATTATGAGCTCAGAAAGTGCAGTAAATTGTTTAATTGTTTTGGAAGATGAAATTCTGGAGATTCCTCCTGTTCTTTCAAGAGAACCCCGTGAAACTACTCGATTCCACACAGCACTAAAGACAAGGAAATAGCAAGGACTGCTAAGAAAACTAAATGACAGCTTGCCCACTTAAAACAAATTCTCCTTGCTGATGGAAAAACTCATGAATTAAGCTGAAAGTTATTTGCAAATAATGTTTATTTCTGAGCTTGTGATGTTCTCCATCATTTCTCTTAATTATTTCTGACACGTTCCATATCATTTATGCCCTCTAATAACACTGGGAAATTAACTCTTGAGTCTTCTTTAAAGAAAACGTGCCAAGCAACATAATTAAATGCTACACATTTATATTACAGCAACCGGACATCTGCAGTAATCAACCCAGTGTATGCAATGACATGGTAGGGATAATACTCATATAAACACTTACGAGGGACAAAGGCACCCTTAAGCAGATATTGTGTGCTTGCTCTCTCCCGTGTCCTTGTCCAGACAACCAAGGGAGTCTTGAACTTCCAAGAAGCTTAATCAGCCCATGATGACAAAGTGAGACCCAGCATGGCTTGTGTGAGGGACTTACAGAAAAGAACAGAAACAAGCCTCCCTTTTCAAAGGACTCTCATCCCAAAATATCTCTCAGCCTTGAAGCATATGTGAGGCCCAGCTGGCCCAGAAGAGGAACAAAATGCCAACCCTTGTTCAACCTTTGCCCCCGCGTTTGCCCAAGCCTCCTGAAACACAATGGCTACCTATGGCAGGTTTTGATCCATACATCAATTCTCTTAATACGACTGGTAGCTTCGGCGAGGAGCATCCATGATATACTTTGGAAAGTTAATGAAATCTGCCCACCAGAAAAGCAGAGAAATTGTTGTCCTTCAGCTGTGTCATATTTACTCTCCAGAGCTATTTCCTTTTCAAAGCAGATTGTAGGCAGGAACAGCTTTCCTTCTTGTGGCAGGAGCAGGTACAAACTTACAATTCATTGGCAAATTTATAACAGGGATTTGGTACCAATAGATAGGAACTGGAAATTAACTTTTACTGGCTCCTTTATGTCTCTCAGTCTTCTAACAATATGCCCCTGGGTCAGCCTGGGTGGACAGAAAGGTCTCTACTGGGGAAAAAAAATAAAAGGCTGCTTCAAAGACACAGTTACTCCCCTGAACAGGTCTCACATTTCACTAGATCTTAACACCAGGTTCTTTTAAAGTCCATTCCTTCCCACAGAGAGTGGTGGAAAGATGACTGGACAGAGGGCAAGACCCTAAAGCAAACTATCTCTTCATGTTCATTTGAATTCAGACTGCTCCTTCTGACTGTCTTATCTCCCTGTTTTATCTGCAACTTGCAAACATTTCCACAGGCAGATTTGTATGCACACAGATATCTGGGGAATAGTTGTTCTTCAGACACATTTGAATGAAAACAAGGCAATATTATGCACAGATCAGAGACTCTGCAGCTCATCAGCACCTATTACCACTAAGTAGGAAACTGCAGAGAGACACACAGACACAGCTACTCCATCAGGACGAGAGTGCTGCAGTGCCAGGGTTACATGACCATGACAGCAACGGTACAATGCACTCTACATCACGTGGTGAGACACGATGAGTGGTTGGAGCAGGTCAAAGATTGGTACAGCATAAATGCAGCCATTACATCTAGTGATGGACACCTGCCATGGATGAACAGCTAGTTCATAAACATCATGGCACAGTCTCATGAAAAATATGACCTTCTCTTTCTTAAAAAATTCTTTTTTTTTAAATGCCAATCTTGCTGAAGAAGTGAATCCCATGACATCAGGAGAGGCAGTCTAGCAGTCTGCTAGCAGGACTTTGGTACGAGTACTAACATGTCAGGAATAGTCTGAGGAAATCCTTTATTCACCAATTCACAGCCTTAAATAGGTTTCTACAAATAATCTCATCAACTAGTAAATGATTTGTAAAGAGGCTATAACTAATGCAAATGAAAAGGGCTAAATTCACAGAATGTTATGAATTGGCCTGATAGCATTCGATGACACTCAACAAGAAAATTGGCCACATTAAAAATGGATGAGGTCACAGTCAAAGTAGAAGATCTGGCAAAAGAATGAATGTTAAGAACTCTTCCACTTTTCATGATTAACTTGATCATTTGATGGCCAGATCAAATCAAACCCCTAAATGTTAGCCCCGACATGATTAACATAGCCATGAAAAGGTTAAGGGCTGCTTAATTGTCTTACAATTCAGCATATGATTTAAGGGAAAAGTACTGCATATGAAAGATGAGCATTAGGACATCTATAGAGTAAGGGTTAGGCTGGCCTTCTAGTCAATATTTCAGACCCTGAAGACAAGGACTTGGCCCAAGCATGAAGGTGACAATGCCAGCTTTCTGAGAAGACAATGTCTGTAAGGATCTTTCATACCCACATTTCTATTAATGTCTCTGTTTCATCTGGTTCTATATCTCCAATATTCAGGAGGCAATTACTTATCTACCTCTCCAATGCATTAAGAGAATTATCAAATGTAAACCACCATACAGTCTTCAGGTAGCAGATGACAATAAACAGCTCCAAAGTACAGGCATCAGGCAAAAGAAAAGCAGAGATCTTAGCATTTTTAATTTATTGACTAGCAGTGAATGCTATCATGGGTGTCTGACTGAAGATGGAATAGCTGCTTCAACTCATTGGTATAACTGTCAGCACTGAATCCATGCAAAGCGAAAAATGTGACACCTCTCAGCCACACTTAATAGGAATACAAATGGCTTGAAACAGAATTGCAATCAGGTCTACAATTGAAATATCTAGGTGCTTAGGAAAATCTACTTATTGTGATAACACAAGTAAGTGTGATATGAACCAATAAGTCACCAAAGTCATCACTGTTTAGGAGATAATTTAAAAATATGTAGCTTTGCAGTTGTTTGGAAGTCTGTCATGGGGCTTTTTTTAATACACCTGACAGCCAGTATTTTGTGTAAACTCAGAAATTTCATAATCATTTCAGGCTCATTATTCTAAATAAATCATAAATTTTTCTGCTGCTTAGTTATCTAATGAGCAAGAGTATGCATATATAATAAAAGGCCAGACTGGACCTTCCACACACCAGCAATTGTTTTCTCTCTCGTTTTGAGTAAATGCTTACATTCCAATTATGAAAATCATTAGAGACATACCTGAAAATCAAAGCAGTAGGGGTTTTTCCTTCTGCAGAAGATCTTGGCACAGAGAAGTTGCTTCAAATCAGGAGGGACACAAGAAGCAGTAAGGCTGGAAGAACATACAAGTAATCAGTCATGTCTAACTTCCCATCCTTAACACAGAACCAGCCAGAACATACTTATTCCTGACTCTTGATATGTCCCAGAATCACAGAATGTCAGGGGTTGGAAGGGACCTTGAACGATCATGTAGTCCAACCCCCTGCCAGAGCAGGATTCTTCACTGCCTGTGAATCTAACCCAGGCCCTGGTGGTGACAGCACCGAATCCTGACCACTTTGCCTAAATCGTTACCTTAAAAATACTTTAGCATGTAGACTTCCTGCCTAGGTAACCTATTCCAATGCTGTGCTTACACCACCACCTCAGCTTGCCAAATGGAAGCATTTCAAAGTTGTGCCAGGCTCTAAAAATCTCTTTAAATACATAAATAAATAAACAAATGAAAATTTCTTGAGCTTTTTCACAGACTCCTGAGCCAAAGGGACCCACAAGGATCATCAAGTCTATGCTCAGGACAACCCCAAATTCACACCATGTGTCTAAAGGCATTGTCCAGATGCTTCTGGAATTCTCTGAGAGTTGGTGCCATGACTGCATCCCTGGGGAGCCTGTTCCAGTGCTCCACCACTCTCTGGGTGAAGAACCTTTTTCCTAATATCTAACCTGAACCTCCCCTGGCACAGCTTTCACTTTCCACCTTAGTTTTTGAACCCTGAAAGTTTCAATTTCCCAGCCTTTCTGAAATATGATTTATTTTTCAACAGAAATTGATAGGTTTTCAGAATCATCTGAGTATAGATGCTGGAATTTAGGAAGCAAAAAATACACACTTCTTCCAAATGCTGGCAATATTAATTTAATTTCTTGCAGTCAGGGTAGAGGGACTCATAACCCACTGCCCTTTAACCTCCTAGTGTCCAAAAACTCATACAAATGCTGCCCTTTGCATAGCATTGAGCTGGACTTTGCTGGAGCAGGCCAAAGAGAGGTACCTCAGAAATGAGCACCCTGCTGCACCCCTCATTCCTCTGCCCCTCCATGGCACCCAGCTCCTGTTTTTATTGTCCCCTTTGCTACAGGAGACCATACTGCAGCAGTTCTACTTTCCTCTTTCCCTCCTGTCTTTCCACCTCCATTAAGCACATCGATCCAGCAAGTATTTAGCTGCTCCTTTGCTCCATCTGCTGCTCAAACACTAAGCATGAATAAAAGCGAGAGCCTCTGGGCTACAGCGAAAATGCTATTTGAGGGTGTGCTGCTGCTGCAGAGTTCACTTGCATTACCAGGCTGAAATAAAAGCAAGATGCCTTGCAGAGGTATTGAAGTATTTGAGATCTACCTTTGCTTTCATTTGGACATGCAAAACCCAGACGGTTGAATTGTATTGAATAAACACAAAGTTTGAGGAAGAAATTAATTAAAGAACTAAATTAAGAATTCAGAGGACTCATAGTTGAAGTCCTCTAATTCCTCTCCTACACTGACTTTCATCAGTCCCACTGCAAACATGCTGTGATCCAGTCTGGGTAATTCGCTGTCCTGGCAACATCAACGTATTGATCACATCACATTGGGGTAACTTTCCTGGAGGGAGAATAATCCAAGTTGATTGTCTCTGCTCCCATGTATGAAGCAATTGGACAAGAGGAAATGGCCTGAGGTTGTGCCAGGGAAGGTTCAGATTGGACATTAGGAAACATTTTTCCACTGAAAGATTTCCCAGGCGTTGGCACAGGCTGCCCAGGGATTTCAGGCATCCAAACCATGCAACACCAGATCATCATTAGATGCAGTTTAAGGTAGAGTGAAATATTTGGGGTCAGTGAAGTAAGTTAAAAACATACTTGGAAACCTGGGAATATTTCCTGCTACCATCTCCCAGTCTTCCAGAACTTCTTTTATTCTATGCTAGATTATATTTTAACAGGGATTTGGGGGGTTTTTTTCTCCAATTTGGACATATTTCTTTTCTTTCCCTTTCCAGAATGTGACTACAGCACCCCCTGACTACTGACTTTCAGTTCACAGTGCTTTGTGCAAACCAACTTCACTCTTCCTGAAGAAATCCTTGGAGATGTTGCCTTAGGCTTTAGAGGAAAAAGCAGCTCTGTGCATTTACCACTTTCCTGTTTAGCAGGAGTATACAACAGAGATAAATTTTTGCCACATGTTTGTGCACAGATGCTTCTCCTGCATGAGAGGCTGTAAAAATTTAGTCAGAGCCTCATGCATCACTGTCCTGATCCATCTTATTCTGAAATGAGTGGGAATACCTCCACAAAACTGAAGCCATGCACCCAACAATTCTCCTCTAACCAGGCTAAAAATAACAGAGCTTTTGTATGGGACTAGATAGAAATGGATACCAGACAAGACATCACTGCAATAAATAATAGCAAGAGAAGAAAATGGGGAATTGAGTCAAGCTCCAGATTTATAAACTATAGAGGTAAAAGATCTAGCAGCTGTGCAGAAACAAATGGATATGATTGACTGCTTTGTTCCATTTGCAGATAAATTTGCAATTGCATCTCCAGCTAAATAGTAGTGCAGGAATACTTAGCTGTAAGCACAAAGGGAACAATACAACAGCAAAACACCAAAGTTACAAGGCACAATAGAAGATGGAAGTTGATGCAACAGAGCTTTAGCTCCTCCTTCATTTGGCAGTGCTGTCAAATTGGCATAATGATTCAGAAAATAATGAATACATAAGTAGAACTATGTCAGAATAATCAGGAAGGGAAAAGCCATGGGTGTGCTACCAGTCTCTCTCACTATTAATTGCTGATTTTGATAGCTTTGAATTCTTACCAGGTAACACAGAGGAAGGGAAGGGAAAAATGTTTTACTCAGTGCCCAGGAAATGCACTGAGGCTTCGTACTGACATGGCTCTCTCAGGACAAAAGCACTCCACTCTGCCATGAAGCAACTGAACTTCTAGTCCTGCCTTCTCTGAAAAATAACCAAGTGAGATGCCCCTTCTCCCAGTCAAATGACACATTAGTTGCTGTCACTGTTGTCAAGTTTGAGTTATAATGATAGCATTACAGCTAGTACAGCCTGCAGTCAAGCCAAAGAGCATCAGAGAGGGAGCCTGCCAGAAAGGTGCAGTCACAACCTGATCTACCTAGTAAGAAGAATAATGTTTTTTGCAAGAGATATTTCCCAATGAGCAATGATCCTAGAAAACTGCCCTGAGAAACACCAGTCCCCTTCTGACCCATCCCCTTTTTACTCTACAGGTACAATAAATCAACCTTCACATTCACAGCTAATAACAGTATTTTACCTCGTCAAGCTGAAACCATAGCAGGCTTTTTCTGTCGTCCTCAGCCCATATCAAGCTGTAGCTGTTGTGCTGTGTTCTAACACAGTCTCTTGAAGGAGGTTCCCAACCTCCTCGCACTGCAATCCAGCTTTGCCCATGTGGCTGAAGGGCCTGAGAGCTGCAATTTCAAAAGTAGCACGTGACACAGAACGTTAACCTTCACAGGGCTTCATTTTTGCCCAAATAAAGCCATGGTTATGTCCCAGTAGGATTATTGCCCTCGTGAGGCCACATGTGGAGTCCTGTGTCCAGTTCTGATCTCCCCTGTTCAAGGAGGACAGGGAATTTCTGGAGCGGGTACAGAAAAGGGCTACAAAAATGACTAGGGGACTTGAACATCTGTCTTATGGGGAAATGCTGAGAGAGCTGGGGCTGGTTAGCCTGGAGAGAAGACTGAAGGGGGATTTTATCAATATTTATAAATACTTAATGGGTGGGTGTCAGGAGGATGGGGCCATTTCTTTTTCAGTGGTGCCCAGCAACAGGACAAGAGGTAACAGGCACAAACTGGAACACAGAAGTTCCAGCTAAACATAAGGAGGCACTTCTATACTTTGAGGGTGCCAAAGCACTGGCCCAGGCTTCCCAGGAAGGTGGTGGAGTCTCTATCTCCCGAGACTTTCAAAACCTGTCTGGACACCATCCTGTGCAACCTGCTCTAGGTGACCCTGCTCTGAGAGGGGGGTTGGACTAGATGATCTCCAGAGATGCCTCTGAAACCCTAACATTCTGTGATTGTCCTGCCATGCAATTATTATTGTGAATAGTTTCATTTAAAGAGAAAACATTTTCATTTCCATCTCCTTCCCTGCACTTTTTCTCCCAGTGCTTCCAATTCTGCCAGGCTGTTTGAACTGGCACTAATAGGCCTCAATTTCTTCCTGTTCTGACAGGTGATGCTCTTGCATTGTTTGTTTGGTGACAAACTGGAGCTTGCACTTGGGTTTCCATGCCCGTGGCAAACAGATGTCCAAGCTCTGTCCCACCGCTAATGAGCCTGTGGGTACATTGAACAGGCAGAGACCAGCCTCACCTCTCAGCATCCCAATGAGTTGCAACAGCGATAGCACCTCGTCAGAGAAGCTGTCCCACCAAAGCTCATTAAGAGAAAACAAGCAAGGAGTTCTGGGGAAGGATCTTGTCATTGTTAATAATGTCAGACCTGTTTCTGCCATGTCTTTTCATGTTAATATTTTCAGAAGAACATGGAGGAGATACACTTGACAGGTACTATAGTACCTTTGATATCCTGATCAAACCTGGCACCTACTACTTTATCTCTGGAGTAAATGATCTGTGGAGCTCACATACCCATCTTGTATTAGCATATGTAGCTTTTTTACATCTATTTAATATGTATGATTCTGTTTATATGGATACACAACTAGCTACTCCTTGGCCTATTTTGACATCCACGGGGATTCTCGGGCAAATTCCTACTAGGTTGGCCTCAAGGATGGCTCTTTTCTGCACTGCACAGAGCCACAGCAGTTACTCTGAGCAGCTCATCAGTTTATCAAAGCCTTAAGTGACTCCTGCTAGCCACTTACCCAGATTGGCCATTTCCTTTTCCCTTCTGGCAGATAAATTAACAAACATATCAAACATGGGAGTTTTTCTTTAAATTCACTGGCAGAATATCCACGCTCCATGGCAAGTTCTTTTATTTGGTACCTTTCTTCCATGAGTCTCAAGCCTTCTTCTCTCTCTCAAAAATGAGGTTCTCAGTGGATACACCATGGTTATGGTGATATACAAACCACTCCTAAACACAGCTCCCTGTGTTTTTTCTCCAGCTCACATCTCCTGGGCAGCATGAGATGTATGCTCCTGAATGGTTTGCCAGCTCACTGGTAATGGTGTGCCTCTTACCTTTGAGATTTTTATCCCAGACCCCCTGTGAGCCACATAAATTTCCCTGTTGTTTGAAATTTTGCCTGTCTGGATCTACAACCTCTGTCACATTGACTGAATATAGCAGTGGGGTGACCTGCAGCACATGCCATACTAGCTGAAAACACTTAACGTGGCTGAGAACATGCCTGCACCAGCCTGCAGCAAGTTTCTGATAGAACACAAGAGTCAAGTTCTTCAGTGAAAATGCCGACACAGGATTAGCCTTTCTAGAAGGTGCCACTAGTCCCAGGTGTAACAGCCACCTTGCCTCATTAGGTTGCCTGGACTCATCCTGACACCCTACACTGCATCCCACTGCTCTATAAACAATCTTCACATATCTTGTAGACTGTAAAAGAGAAATTTTGTTGTCAGTCTCCCAGTATTCTTGCTGCAGATGTAAGGAAATGTGGAAACTTGTTTATTTAATGAGGACACCCATCCACCTCCACCACTTCAAGTCCTATAGCCTGCAGACCCCATCCATCTACACAGCATGCACAGCTCAGTATTTGCAACGTGCCTTTCCAGCTCCAGCTTCAGCAGGTGGGTCACAGGAGAAGGTGCCTGCTCCCACAGACACTGGAAGAGCTGTAGCTACCGATTTTTTGGTGTGTTCAGTGACCTGATTTAGATGAAGTTGCACTAAGTTACTCCCGATCATGCATCCCCTCAACTTTGTTACTGGAGTTATCAAAAAGTGCTATGTAGGGTGGTGTTTTCCCTTGATGCAGTGATTTGCCCACAGGGAACTCATCTGAAATCTCCTCCCAGAACCAAACCAGCACCAAGCACACTAACTAGGTTTAATCCAAAACGTAAGGGCTGCCTACGGCATTCCCCAGGGGCTGGCAGCTCTGGCTGCCCCATACACCTCCGTTGCTCTTTAACTACCAGGAAGCCCTTATTTCTGATGCTAGCTGTCCAGAAGTCTCAAATATAGCAGAATCATCTCCCCATCTTGCTTACATTGCAAAACAAATTAGAGATATTGAAGTGTGTTAATCCTATAATTATCATGGCAATAATGAGGCAGTTTAATGATCTTGCTAATTGTCTGCTCAGCGAGACTGGATTGGAAAACATTCCTTACACCATCCTCCCTTTTAGTTCTGCTTAAATCAGATGTTCCCTGTAAGTGAAGGGTAGTAACTATGTGTATCACTACCTCATCACCAAACTGTTTGAAAACTGCTGCAGGTCTACCCAAAGGCCAAGTATTATATTGTAAGCAACGTCTGCATGGCCACAGTCAGTAGCTATTCAGCTATATATTAATTCAGACAAGATTGCCAGAGGAAGTAGAAAAGGAGATAAAACATCTCCATCAGGACTGAAATTTTGCTTATGGATTGCTTGTTAATGGTCTTAAAATTATCAGCTGAAATAAGCTGCCTGAAAGTTGTATCTGCCTAATCAACTCCCTTTCCCGTTTACTCTATTCTGCTGCAAAGAGAGCAGAATGCTGTGTGGCAGCATACAGCTAAACACAGGTGCTGCCCCAGGAACCACCTGCAATGCTCCAGGAAACTTCTAACTCCAACTCACAGTCAACCTGGGAGTAAGTCAGGAGCCCCTACATGGGTCATCAGAGGCTCATTAAAAACTGTCTGGGAAAATGAAAATAATGAAGAACAGGTACACAACTTATTGTTAGCAACTGAAAAGAACATACTTCAGCACATCAGCTTCTCTGCTGGAGTTGTCACAGGTATGCTAATTCTGGAGCACACTGAAAGTAATTCAAAGCACTGCAGCAGTGATTTACCCCATTTTTACCCGATACAGCCGTGTTTTCCCTGCCATTGCTTGTTCAAAAACCCACACCTCATCTTTCCAGTGCTCTCAGTTATAAAAGGTGGACTAAATGTACCAGGTAGAATTTACCAAGCATCTCAATGTGGAATTCCCATTTTGAGGCTGACACCTGTGTTTTCCAAGCAAACAATTGCATGAGAAATGAAAAAGAATGAAGCGTTGTCTGTCCATTTATCCAAACAGACATCTCTGATCTACTGAGGCAACAGGTAGAACTTCCTCCTGCTACCAGCCATCTCCCTGAGGAGAGGAAATCCCTACCTCCTAGCCTGCTGCTCCAAAGCAGAGGTGACTTATCACCAAACATGATAATAAGAGTGTTATGGGCATCCATCCAAAACCCAAAGGTCACATTTAACTTAAGATTAAACCAGAGAAGCTCCACCAGTCAGAAGATACAGGGATTTACAAAAGGTTTGAAGACTCAACCTCAGCATCCAGCAAACTTTGCATTACATTGCACAGGCAAACTTCCCAACACATAGGCTAAAATCTTCACCACTGCACAGAACAGACAAAAATCAGCAGTTATCTCTTACTCTAACCATATCTTAATGCTTAGTACCTACCAGATATTTTCTAGTACATTTGACACGCTACAGAAATAATGAATAGTAATTAGAATTAATCATTGCAAGTTCCAGTGCAATTAACAGCAGTGTTTAGCATGCCAATTATTTTTGAACACAGAAGTGACATACTGGATCAGCCCAAAGATTTAGCTAACTCACTGTCCTACTTCCAGCAACTGTCAGCAGCAAATGCCTAGAACTATGCATGCAAGGTAGGCATCAACCAACGCTTCCTCTGAACGCTCTTCCAGCCTCCAACAACTTACAGCTCAGCAATTTCCCAAGCCAGACACACCTTCCAGACATTCAATAAGCCAATGTTCTTACCAAAAGAGGCCTTTGAATCTGAACCAGCTGTGAGACCTGTGGGAAGGTGCCCCAGGACAAGAAAAAAGAGGACAGTCTTTCTTGCAGGGCCTGTTGTGACAGGACAAGGGTTGACAGTTTGAAACTAAAAGAGGAGAGACTTGGGCTAGATGTAAGGAAGAAATTTGTTATGCTGAGGGTGGTGAGACGCTGCCACAGGCTGCCTAGAGAGGTGGCAGATGTCCCATCCCTGAGACTATTCCAGGTCACGTTGGATTGGACTCTGAGCAACCTGATCTAGTTGAAGATGTCCCTGCTGACTGCAGGGGGCTTAGACTAGACGACCTTGTGTGACCGTTGAATGCAACCAATACAGATTAAGAATAAAGAAAAACCAAGCTTACCAAGACACAAGTCCTCTTCCCAGTTCTGTCAGCTCTTCCATTAAACTATATCATCTCTCCCCAGAGACCTTCCTTCACTGAGCAGTGCACAGAATGAGAACAGCAGGGAGCAGGTCAGGCAAGTGCCTCCTGGAAGGTCATAACCCCTGCTCCCTGCTTCGCAGGGGCCAGAGAAAGGATGGAGCTCACATATCAAGCAACACCCAGGAATGAGCATGCATTTAGCAGCAATGGGAAAAATATTCCCTCGGTGGGAAGAGGAAGGGTCAAGCTGTAGTACGATCTATTAGATGTGTCTTGCCAAGTTTCAAATAGAGTAGAAGCAGCAGAGTGAAGGCAGTAGGTGGAATCATTGGCGAGATGAGAATTAAACACATCTGTAAGGAGATGGGTAGCAACCCCAAGGGGATAAGGCTGAACTCACTTCCCTCACACCTACAACAGATACTTTTCTTCGGTGCAGCACATCCCTGATAGCACAGAGCCATGCACAAGAGGTCAAACCGCAGCATGCTCCAGGCAAAGAAAAGTTATTCAGTAGCTTTAGACAGGTTTTGGCTTGAATTCCAAAAGCTCTTCCTACTCAGCTGTGCAGCAGCCACTTGCAGATCAGCTGTTGGACCTGAAGAAGGTAGCCTAGTGTGGAATTCTAAATAAAATACCTATTGATTTCCAGACATATGTTAGAGCAAGGAAACCACAGGGGATGATGAAGAGCCTTGTTTCATTGTTTGGGGTTTTTCTTGGTCTTGTTTTTTTTTTTTTAAACAGTTTTACAAGAACCACCACTCCAAAACAAGCTGCCACAGGCCAGGTGGCAGGCTCAGAATTACATTTTAGATATAACAACTATTTGCTTCATTGTGCCTTCAAAATTATAAGCTTCTTGACTACAAAGTTCCGGTCTCAGAAAACCTCCAATTAGGAGGTACGTTGCTGCAAGCCAGAGAAGAGTAGCAGCTGGATTGTTATCAGCATCATATGATCCTCATCAATATATCAGCACTGCAAGTGAATTTGCATATCATAGATATTTGAGGTCAAATACAAGAGCAGCTGCTAGCTATTCCTGAGATGCAACATGGCTGAAACTGTCCACATCTCCAACAGCTACTGATCCACCTTCAATATCAGCAACTCGTGGAAAGTTGGGGTAAAAACTTTTCAAAGATGAATTTAAATCAGAACCAATATTTATTCTGAGACTGTTCTGCACCCCCCTCAATCTGCTCCCTGGCTCTCCACAATAAATCAGTTGGGTTCCCCACATACTGCACCATGTCAGAGCTGAACAGCATAGATCAGAATACACAGCTGTGTTTATGGGAAAGAGAAGCTAATAAATGAAAAATTATGAGTGGAAATTGAATCTGCTAGATGAATGCTCAGCAATAGATTAACATATGCTGCATTTGAAAAAAAAATATAATACTTTAACTCCAGCTTATATTAAATATTGAAATTGCTGAGTTTTCCTCAATGTTCTGCATGTCTTGATATATTGTAAGCGAGCATATTTCATTAGCTGCACATATCCATATCTCTCTAATGCCTTTCAAACTCCCGGACTCCTGTCATTTGAACTTATATTTGAAGAGACACTTGAGACCTATAAAAGAAAGGGAAAAAGATTCAAAAAATAATACTAAAAGCAATGTGCTTTCACTGTTTTTGTCAGTGGAAACTTTCTTTTGAGCTGTATAATTGAAAAGCAATGCAGAAGCAGAAAATATTACATGAGATGAGGAACATTTCGGTGACAGACTCACAGCCCATAAACCAAAACATAATGCATTGTTTATCAGAGATAATTGCAGCCTTTCCATCCCATTTTAATCCTTTTGTTGCTTTTTAAACAAACTCTCTATAGCAATTTTAGAGACAGGAAATAAGAAAAAAACATTTCTATTCTCTTCTGAAGAATATTCATTATCCAGGGCAACAGAGAGAATAAACTGGAGTTTCTGCAGCACACACTCCCCTGCCCCTGGTTGCTACCTTTTGCAAGATAAGATACAAGCCAATGAACCAGCACAATACATTTTCTTTATTTAACTTTTAGGAAGCTGTAACTAAGCTGTAAGCTTCTCTGTTTATATCCCTTTGCTTTGAGCTCATTTTCTTCCTTTTTTTTTTTAATTTAGATAATGTTAAAATAAGTCAAACCTTTTTCATGCAGATCAGGATGCTAGGAAGCAATTCAGTTGCAGATTTATCCTTCAGAATAGGAGACAATTTAAAAAGGCATATCTCCATTTTTAATCTTTTTTTTTTTTTTTTTTTTT
>VWZX01000352.1:2889934-3054971 GCA_013399015.1 Galbula dea
TTTTTTTTTTTTTTTTTTTTTTACAGACTAGGAGGGGGAGCATTTTCTGACAAGATATTTTTCCTGCTGCCTGGACTCTGAAGAGCAGTCACAGTCTATATAACATCTGATCTGCTGAAAAATCCATGAGAAGGTCACAAATGTAATTCTGACACCAATCTTCAAGCTTAATTCAGCCAAAGCCATTCAAGGGAGGAAAAAAACCAAAAACTTCATGGTCAACAGCCAGAAAGAATTTTAGTAACCCAAAGGCAGGGGTGCAGCTAATTTCATAGACATCAGTATTGATGACTGTTCTTGTTTGTTCATTTCTGCCATAGCAAGAGGGATTCATAAAAATTACAAAGGACTAAAAATCTAGCATCAAAGTGCAGTACCAGAAAAATAAGCAAATAAAAACAGATGAAAGGTGGCATGGAGCAGCACTGTGAGCGTGGCCCCGTTAGCCATCTGACAGTCAGTCACCAAAGAGGTTGCTGGTGGCAGAGCCATGATGAGGGTTGAGGAGGAAACCACCAGGAAATAAGTATTAACTATCAACAAGAAGTTGTCAAAATGGACAATCGAGATCTCATTTTTGGCAAGCAGACAAGGAAGCAACCCCTCAGCACAGTGGAGAGCAGCCAAGTCTCACTGACGCAGCTGCAGTGGTGGGGTCCCAAAAGCTGCTCAGTCCCTGAGGCATCCCTCAAGGCAAAGCAGGAGGACCTGGTTCATCAGGCTAAGCCAGCTCCACCAACTTCCCCTCTCCATACACTTCCTCTGCTCAGCCAGGAGCTGGAAAGATTGCTTATTAATAAGAAGCCTTTCCTATGAATGCTTGCTAGTTGCTAATTACAGTTTTCACTCAGGATAAAAGGCCAAAAGTCTGTGTCCCTCATAACAGAATTCATCACAAAAAACAGGGTTATTTTGACTGTAGCCATCTCAAGCACATGCTCTGATGCCAATCTGTGGATTGTGCTCACTTCACAGTGATCCATACAGAACCACAGAGATATTAAGGTTGGAAGAGACCACTAACCATCCATCAAGTGCAACCATAGACCTATCACAACCATACATAAGCTTTGTCTCCTGTGATATCATCCTAACAGGTATCATTGGTAATCCACAGAGAAATGTGATATCTCTTAGAGAGATGGAAACAAACGCCCGATACCTTGATCTTCACATATATATCCATACCCTGAGTGTTTGTATGACTGACACAACTCATCTCATGACAGTCAGTGGGACTACTAACACTTACCCACCACCACTGAATTAAAGCTGTTTACCACCATTTGACATCAGCTCCTTTCTCAGGGTGACCCAGTGTGAACTTTACACACATATTTAACAAAAACTCGCCTTTCCTCCAAGGAGACACTACTGTGCTGGTTCAGTTACATCTTGCAAAGACAAGGGCTAGCTAACACAGAAAAACTTGTGCAATGTCAGCTTGGTTTGCTGACACCACTCAGATTTTGCTCTTCAAGGCACCTGCTATAATAAGATTTGCAATGCATTTTTTAGGAGAATGCTTGGTTAAATTAGCATCTACCTACAATGCACCACATGATAGCACAGTGTAGCAGCTCTGAAGGTTTAGTAAGACTGTGCAGATAAGCATCCATAGTGTTAATGAAAAATACAGGTTTTCAAAACACAAACCTTGTGTCTCAAGATTCCTCTTTGTTATTCACTGTCAGAATTAGTGGAAAACTACCAGAAATTAGAAAAGCCATTCTTATTAGGGTGGCTTTAATTTATTACTATATTTTGTATCATCAGCAAAGCAGACCACTCTGGCTGTGCCAAGACTGTTGCTGTCCCAAATTCAGACAGAGGGAAATGTCAGGCAGTACAGCAAGACCCAGATCCAATCTTAACTTGCCCAAGGTGTAGGGATGTTTGAAGGACAGCTCAGGAGAGGAGAGAGGACATTAAGTGGCTCAGTCACTGATGTGACACTAAGTAGGACAGTGCAAGGTCTAAAGAAGTAAATTGTAGTATGGTCTTGGTCTCCAAAGAAATTACAGGAGGATAAAACTAAAACACTTGCACTTCAAGGGCACGAAACTCCTGCTGCTGAAATGAAGAAGGACAGTCCTGGAGTTCTTAGGAATACCTGATCCAGCAAATTTTTCAAAAGATGGAAAACCAGATAAAACAGGAATGCGGAAACACAACAGGGTTTGAAGCCACGGCTTATAGAATTCAATATTAATCGAGTTAAGGCAGGGTTTGCTATTAGAGACTATCACTTTCAAGTTACTTCTGTTGGTTTATTTATTAATTTTGGGGTTTCTAAAACATTTTCTATAGAAAACAAGAGATTGATTTTAGACTTTTGGACTACACCCTGTCCTACTTAACTCACTCTTTCCACTCAGCTGCACACAGGCTAAACGTGTGAGCACTCTAGACTGAAGCTGTCTGTTCAAAATGCCAAGTAGGCTTTTGGCAATCAACACAGAATCATAAAGGTTGGAAAACACCTCTAAGACCAAGTCCAACTGTCAACCTATCACCACCATGCCACCAAACCATGTCCTTAAATACCACATCTATAAGTTTTTCAACCCCCTCCAGGGATGGTGACTCCACCACTTCCCTGGGCAGCCTGTGCCAATGCCTAACAACTCTTTCAGTGAATAATTTTTGTCTAATATCCAATAATAATGCACAAACAAGGACTTTGCATTTGTCACTAAAAGATGCTATTTACTTCTAACTTGCATTCTCCTGCCCATGACCCTAGGGAACAGCCCTGCCACTAGTAACAGCACCACACAGAGCAGCCCTCTCCATACCCCTTTCCCTAAGGCACTCTCCATATCAGAGACAGGTGAATATTGTTCCCTCATACCAAAAGCCCCATACAGTCAACAATTCCCAAAAGAGGAGCTTTTGAATTATCAACCAGGCATTTGCATGGCTGAAATACCAAGAAGCCAAGACTGGGGTCATGAACCAACCATTCCAACTTCTTTCTCGTTATAAATTAGTCGCAAACATTTCGATTTGCTCTAGAAGAACGAAGCTGGAAGTCATGAGTGAGCAGAGCAATTCCCACTGCAGCTAGATAAATCCTCCCTTCCCAATCTGTTGCAGCTGTAACAAGATGTACATGGAGAAATAATGTTGATCAAGGTGGAATAATATTTAGAGTAGAATGTCAGCTTCAGCCACAAATAGATTTGCTTGTGGAAGCAGCTGCTCTATCCACTAGAATTTTCTAATAAACTGTTATGAAGATTGACACCTTGGAAGTAATTAAGTATTAGGTATTTTTAGGTAATTACTGCAGCAATAACAGAAGACGTGCTCCTTTTCAGAATGAGGAATTATCTGTAGCTCCCATTGCTGTGCTCCTTTTAATAATTCATAATAATTTTGACACCAATGATTATTTTGGATTACTCCAGTTTTTCAACTTTCCAAACAAACTAATAGGAGTAAAAGAAATTGTTTAGGGTCTAGGAGAAATCCCACCAGTTTAACTTTAGCAGGTTACACGAGACTTCTTGGGAGAAAGGAACACACAGAAGGCAAGATGACAATGCACTGATGAACAAACAGCAAGAGATGATATGAAAAGCAAACGCCTTTAAGCCAAGATCCTGTGTAGAAGGGCAGGGAAAACAGTCCAGCAGCAAAAGCTGCCATTAGACACTGATTTCTCGTTAACAGGCATGCTCCCATATTTGTTAGGGGACTCAGATGTTGACTCTAATGAAAAGGCATGTTTTCACACAGTTAGGGCTAGCAGCTCTTGGACCACCAATCAAACCAAGTTCCTCCCCCTTCCACTGACACCTCAATTGGGAGCTCAGACTTGTTCCCCAAGTCTCCTGAAGGGCACAAAGCTCTTCCTGGATATCCACTCGCCAGGCTGCATTTGAAGAGTTGAGCTATCAGGCAAACCAGCCTTGACCCATATTTATTTGCACAGACAGAAATCTCATTTGGAGCCACAGAAGTACAACTGCACGCAGAGCCTGTGTCAGACTTATGCTGCTTCCACACGGCATTTTATCTGGGAATTGCAAAAAAATCCAGGACCCCAAAATTTCCACACAGATACACTTGTTATTTTTTCTATAAACTGCCCAGCTAAACAACAGCAGGGTTTTTTTCTGTGGAGTAGCTGCAATAGCATCTCAGCAAATGGGTAGGGTTTCTGTTTGGGAAAGCTTACCTGTGATCACTTCTCCTGTGAGGTAGGCTGAGTGAGCTGGGGTTGTTCAGCCTCGAGAAGAGAGAAGGCTCCAGGGAGATCTTACTGCAGCCTTCCGTACTTAAAGGGGATTATAAGGAAGATGGGGATGAACTATTTATTAGGGCCTGCTGGGACAGGACAAGGGGAAATGGTTTGAAACTAAAAGAGGGAGATTTAGACTAGATCTAAGTCTTTAGAAAATTTTCACAATGAGGGTGGTGAGACACTGGTCCAGGTTGCCCAGAGAGGTGGTGGATGCCTCATCTCTGGAACCACTCCAGGTCAGGTTATTTAGGTCTCTGAGCAACCTGATCTAGTTGATGATGTCCCTGATGACTGAACAGGGTTGGACTAGACAACCTTGAAATGTGCCTTCCAACCTAAATTATTTTATGGTTCTATGACCACTCTGCAGAGAAGTGTGTCTCTCCTGAAGCTATTTTTTAAGGGTGACCAGACTAGATTTCAGTGCTGTCCCACTCCTGCACAGTGTCACAACTTCAGAATTCATCCTAGCAGCAGCATTCTGCACCCACCACTTGAAGGAAAAGACCTAGCCAGGGGGCTGGGGCATGCTGCTCTTTGGACCCTGTCAGCACAAGAGCAGCTGTACTCAGAGAAACTGCTCTGCCAGACTGAAAGAAATTTAAGAACTGAAAAGTAAATAAAAATCTATTACAACAATTAGACAAGAAGTCTAAAAAATGCTACTAAATGAAAAAAATCTAAGAAAAAAATAGAAAAAGAAATGGTGTTATTGAAAAAGTTTGTTTCAGTGGCTTTAAAACTACCTTAGAGTGGCCCTGGCCTTTTCATTTTCGTAAAATCTGGAGGCTTGTTTTGTATTACAAGTTAAATGTCAAGTTACAGATGCACAATGAACTGAAAATACATTTTAAAAAACCTTTTCAGAAAAGAAAATTCACTGAAACTAACCATTTGCCCTTAACAGGCTTGGCTTTCTTGACAGAACAATGTCAGCATAAAACACCTCCATCAACTCCATTCTGAACTGTAGGCCCCCCTAATGACAGGATATCCCTAATCTGGTCTTCTCAAAACATTTCTACAGTGCCTAACAAGCCAGGGACTCAGAGACATCCCTTTTCAGCAGCATGTGCAGTTCAGAGGTGTTGCCCACAGACAGGATTTGCAGCCACTGCCCCACTCTGCCTTCCTGGTTGAGCTGCTCATCAGGAAAGCTCCTCTGCAAAACGCGGGAGTATTTGTGCTGGGGATGAATAGATACAGTTAGATTGATTCCTACTTTGTCTTCATTTGCTCCCATAGTACCAAAGAGAAACATTCAGCCTCTGCCCAATGCCTTTAACATTTGGCTACAATAGGCACCAAAGGAGAGAGCAACAGTTCCTCACTTATTTTGAAGTGTTTCCTGGTTTGTTTTTAAAATGCACCATCTGTGCTTCCACCATGAGGTGGTAATGAAATACAGCTCTTGAGGGCTTTTTTTTAAGGCACAGAAGTGATTTCAAAGACAGCAATAGAGCCAGGGAGCTGAACCCAGCAGTCACAGTTGCAACCACACACGCAGGCTTGTGAGAGGCTGGAGAAGTGTGAGGTAACATGTATCCAACTGCCACCCTTCAGCAGGGAACAGTTCATCCCCATGGCTTGCCAAAAGCTTTCTGGAGAAGGGTGTGGAAAATGCACCATCCAGCCTCCTTTACAATTAAGGCATAGCAAGGCCAAGGAGATTTTAATGTCCATAGTTTTCAAGTGATGGATTCAAACAGCTGGAATTGAGGCACACTCTCACAGATGGTTCTTATGTTTGTTTTAACCAGCAGACATTGGGATAAATGTTTCTTCAGGGTCTCCAGGCTCTAATATAAAGTCACATTTCCCCTCAGCTCTTCTATTTGCATTGCCACATGAGGCACCTTGGCATCTGCAAGGGAGGACAGAATGACTTACAAAGTGGATCGAAGTGTAGGATTAGGGCACAAGTTGACTCTTCAGATAAACACACAAAACCTGCAACTAAACTGTGTTTTGGAAAGGAATGTGAAATTTTATTAAATCTCTGTTTGGTGCTCTCTGCCAGTATGTACTCTAGACAGAAATCCAAGATTTTTATCCTGCTTAAGCAAGCATTAGATGTAGTTAAATTCCAGACAAATTCCCTCAGCCCAGTCTTGCCAGCACATCTCTGCAGGAGATAACCTAGATTACGCTAACAAAGCAGTAGATTAACTTCTTTCTCCTCAAATGGTAATGCTATTGAGAATAACAGCATTTGAAAATACAAAGCTAAATGACACTCCCTTGGCTAGCAAAAGCCCATCAGTGTTGTGCAAATACTACTCTTATTAAATAGTAATATTTCTGTCTGCTCAGAAATTGCTTTCTTCTGGGGGAGCCGAAGAAGGAAGGAGGAAGAAGAGTGGGACAACAGCTTTAACATCTGCCCTTAAAGACATTGTTCTAGTTGGCTTAAGTGACCTAGTTGTCTCTAAAGAGATGAAAATTTGAACCTAAGGTCAGCAATCTGTCTTCTCCAAAAGAACACTGCCACAGATTCCAACGTTTTTTACCCATAAGGTGAAGTGGCTCCAGTTACCATGGCAGAAAGGCAAATAATAATGTTTTGTGTCCAGATCAAAAATTAAGTAAACTCTGAAAAAGCAGAACATTGGGATGCTGTATGCAAAGTTTTGTTCCACATTAAACATGAAACAAACCTACTATAAGAAGGCAAGGGGGAAAGAAAAGAAAGAAAGAAAAAAAAGCAGCAGCTTGAATTATACCTGAAGAGGCTTTGACCATATGTGGTACAGTATTCAGAAACTTATTAGCCTGCTAGAGCACTGTTCCATTTGTTAAATTATTTTATGTTAGTGAGAATGATTAGGTTTCTTGTGCAGTTACTGGGACCCAAAAGGTACCTTTATTTACCTCATTTATCATGTACAGCAGCATTCAGTTGAAGCGAAGAGGTAAACAATTTTAAATAGCAATAGTCTTGCTAGAACACAGTCATCTTGACCACAGGAGCTTTGGAAAAATGCAGATTTAAACTGTTCACATTACAGTTTCATCTGCATTTCAGTCTGAATTACTAAGTTATCACCAAGCTCAGCAATAAAGAAACAGAGGGAAGATATTAAATATTTATGCCTAACAGTACCTTACAACTTTTCATCAGAATATTAATTGTAAAACAAAAGCACAACTGTTCCAGCTAGTAGGAGTAGGAAAGGCAATACTTAAAGCCAACCTGACAGTGCCATGGCTAATTTAGTTCAGAGAGCTTAAAGAATTGTTAGCTCAAATTAAATTTGGGGAAGAAAATACTTTGGAAGTATTTATTGGAAACACTTGTCAGCCACTCTGGAATCAGAAATTGCTATAACTGTTGAATTGTCTGCATGTTACAGAATAACAATAAACTAGGAATATATATTTCCCTACCTTGGCTCCCCAGTGTTACGCTGAATTACTGTCCCAATTTGCCTCAAACTTCAACCCCAGTGACATCCTCTTGGTGCAGGCTGCCCTCAGGGCTGGGTGTACCTCAGATGTCCAGGTGCACAAAATCCAGGTTGAGAGGCCCACCAGGGTCTCCAGCTGTGCTCCAGGCAGGACAATGGGCATCTGAAACAGACCTCTGCCTGCTCTGATGGTAGATGCTGCTGGAGGTGTCAGTGAGGTCTGTGGGGCTGACATGTATGCAGAGCTCAGCAGCAGCACAGCCAGCAGCTCCTGCTGATGGTCATTCCTGTGGGTGAATCAACAGTAAGTAAAGATGACAAGAACCCAACCTCTCTGTGCATTTCAGTTACCCCTTACGCTGCACTTAAGCAAATCTCCACTCCCTTCTTCTTCTCCTGATCTATGCTTACATCCTAGGTTCTCATCCTTTCTTTCTTCTACACTTTTCAATATCTTGGGCCTGAACTAGAGAGTTACTGGAGAACTCCACTCCTGTGGGAAGACTGACTAAAAGTGCACTTTGAGTAAAGGGCTTGGGAAGAGGGAATGTTTCTAGCACCATTTAGAAATGCGAGTTCTGAGGTCTACAGACCCTGTCATTCATGGTGTTAGAGATTACAGCTCTCACCTTCCCTCACTGGTATTCTGCAGTACTCCATCAGTGTTTCTGCATTTCCTGTCAGTTTATTCAGTAGAGCAGAACTGAAACCACAGTTTACTCAGGCACCAACAAGGGACCTGACTCACCAGAGGTCACTGGGACAGCAGAGCACCAGGTCTGACATCCCCAGACCCCGATCCATGCCCATGGCATCTACTCTTCCCTCACAGCACCGTAGGCTGCAATCACCCCTCAACTTTGGAAAAAAACAGCACATCTCACAGCCTTACACTCTCTGGCAACATCCCAGCTGAAATGAGGCACCCATGTAGCTCCCAAACTATCATCCACAGAGAAACTGCTTCCCCATGTATACACCAACAGCCTCACATAGTCTGGAGAAAGGTTCAGGGGGGTCACCATGCCGAGAACTATGCTGAGCCAGCAATGGCACAGCTCTGCCCTGTTCTTCAAAGAGCCATCACAACCTCTTGTCCACGTGAGATACATACAGCCAGTACTTTCCTCCAGGTATAAACATGCCTGGCTCTGAAGAGAAACTCCAGGGAAATCACAGACCTTGCAGGAGACCTCTTTTCCCCATGCTACTGCAGCAAGATCAGCTAAAGGACACACAAGTCACCAGCAAAACATCACTCAGACCCTTTTAAATGTCAGCAAACATCACTGAAAGTAGATTTCTTACAGTAGATTACAGATTATGCTAAAACCTTTATGTTAGTTTGGAAATAAATTCTCTAATATATGCCACAAACATGTTTTAATATATTATTTCTGTCACAAGGAATATTAACTCTGGGGTGCTGGGTCACTCTTGAAGATTATTCTGTACAGATTTCAGCATCTGGAACAATAGTAACACTCCAGAGAGAAACCAGAAAGTCACAAACAAAGCTCATGTAGTTAGAGAGATTTTTGTTAGCTGCTGCTTTATAATGACTTGTGTGCCCAAAAAAGAGAGGCAGCAAAGACCAGGGCAGGGAGAAGAACACACAAGGAAACCTGAATGCATCCTGGATGGACAACAGCAGCTACTTAAAGGCTTTTTTGGACTTGCTAAAAAAGACTTTAAAAATGCAAAGAGGAGAGGGAAAATGTCTGTCTCCCACTGTTCAGCTCCTGCCATGCCTAATAAAATGGAACTTCATGCAGTCTTTCTAAACAAAAAAAAGCGCATCAAAAATAAATGATTCCTTTCCTTAAATCCTGCTAATGGAAACAATCCACACAACTCCACACTTGAGCAACTGCTCACAGCAGAAAGGGCAGCAACAGACTGCCAGGGTGTACTGTTCTCTGCTTTTGGCCCCTGACTCTTACAAGTCTTTGTCAGCTGTAAAATGTCCAAACTTCACCCCAGTTTCACACATGGAACAGCAGAGACCCAAAGGCTGTGGATTCAATTTTGGAGTCATCACCCATCAACCAGCTTGTCTTTCCTGCAGGAAGACGCCAAAAGGGTAAGGACTCTGGGTTGTACTTGTAATAGGGAGGTTTTCATAAACCCCATCCTCCACTGACAAACAAGCAGCACTGGAAATGCATAGAAAGGACCAAACCAAGTGACCCATTGCCTATGACTGCTCCTATTAAAGAACAGATGCAGAAAGGAGGAAGCAATTTTCTTTCTAGATACATTTTTCCAGTACTTTGGAATGAGATTTCTTCAAGATTATTTTATATAATAATACTAATATTCTAAACAATTAGTCCCATTTCATCATTCTGTGTGTCTTCCTGTTTCTCCTGCACTAACCATTTTGAACCCTATTGTTCATTTTCTCTCAAAGAACACAAGGGGTTTGAACCCAAGTAGCTGTGAAAAGACAGACTGATAGCTTCATCAAGGGAAAGGGGGTACCATGGACTTTTCCTCTCAGACACCAGAAAATTCATACAAGGGAGATGCTAGAGATATCCCTACTGTAGGAAAAAGGTCTTCAAAATTACACATACAGAGGGGAAGTTGAAGCACTAAATCCTAATTCGCAGAAAACAAGGCTTTGTGAATACTGCTGCTTACAGAAAATACTGGATAGTGAATAAGTCCCCAAGTGCTTTGCTGATTTGGTTTGTCTTGGTTCACTACAGATGTAGACTATCTATGCTACTAGAGGGAATTTGCCCAGCATAAAGGCATTAATTTGGTGTATTGCAATAGCTCAGCACACATAGGGGTACAGACAAGTACCTTCTAGTGTCAGCCAGCTCCAAGGCTTTGTAGCAGACTTGAAAGCAGGGAGCAGAAGCAAACAGTAAATTAATTTACCATGATTCTGTGCAGCTTCACACATGTACTCAGACATAATGACACGTTAGCCCAGGTTCCCACAGCTTGGCCTGGGAACAATGGTTATAACAAAGCAGTTAGCACTTCGTAGCAACCACAGCAGGGACTGCAGCCCTTCATTGTGCCATTTTCTTGAGGGTGGTCTGATCAATCAGAGAATGTCTTTTACAGTAAGTCACTTTTTTTTTTTTTATTTTTACAAGAAATAAAAGCTTAGTGCAATCTGAAAGAAATAAATCTGGTCTTTGCTGAAAGAGCTTATTATATGGGCAACCTGTGTGGGCAGGGAGGGGAGAAAGGGAGAGATGCCAGTTAAAATGGGCTAAAGAGAAAAATCAAAGAATAGTTGGGATAAAGGAAGTGCAACCTTTACTTCACAGAGATTAAATTATTAATTACTCCTGAAGAAAGCCCTATGTTTACCTCACAGTGCCTTAACAACTGCCACCACCAGCACTGCCTTATAACAGCACCACACACACTTAGCTGGAGCTCACTCTTATTGCATTACAGTGAACTTTAAATACTGCTGATCCTCAAAGGCAATGATATGGGGTCAAGAACATAATACCCGTTGCAGAGAAATCTAATTCCAAAGCCAGGAAAGTCTCTTCCCACCCCAAAATGGCTTTAGGTATTGAAATGAATCCTATATTAACAGCTCAGGTTTGGTCAAAGTAGAAATTCTGACAGATTTATTACTCCCTTATCAAGTGACTTCATGGTTTCAAAAAATACATATATTCTTCTAAAATCCATTTATCCAGACAGAATTCAATACTTACATGAAGTATGCTCATTTAATTGAAATTTGCTCCTAGCATGTGACTCTAGGGCTCTCTCCATCTCCAGCACCCCACTGACGCCTGTGTCCTTTTATTCCTGCCTCCTATCTTCCACATTCACAGCCCCACTTAAAATCATGTTCAGGTACTTTCCTTTATGCTTCTACATTCTCAGAAAATTGCTTTTTAACTTGGGTCAGCTTCAATTTTAACTTTATTTTTTAAGAAATGTTTTTAATCTGCAGGAGGCCCAGCATTTATATACCTCATTTTACAGTGCAGCTCTTGAAGAAATGAGGGAATTGGCCAGGGCTTCATCACCCCACTGCAGTCTGCTATGTTCATCCAACGTGCCATGAGGCTCTGGGAGAGACAGGTTGTAATTTCAGCTCAGGCCTTCCTCAGCTTCCAGCACAAGGCAAAAATACCGCTTCGTAATGCTGGATTAGGAGGTGCATGTCCCTACATCCACTGGACCAGTTACTATCTTTAAGCACTCTTCTTACACAAATCTGCTGACAAATCAAAGCTAAAAGCCCTTCCAAGAGCTAAGGACAGCCCTAGAGAAGGGCAAGCAGAAATCAGCACTCAGGTAAGAGCTTTCAGTCACACTAGTACACACCTGAAATAACTTACCCAATCCAGGTCACCTCAAAGCAAGCTGAGGCGATGCCACAGGAGTCTCAGTTGAGCAGAAAGTCGGAGTGGTAGCTTTGTATGACTCCCCTTCAGCTGTAGACAAGTTGGCATTAGGGCACCTAGAGCTCTCACAGACAGCTCAGGAGCAAGAGAAGAGTCTGGAAGAAGGGAAACCAGAAAGGAAAACATAAGAGATCTGAAGTTTCAAGTTGCTGTAACTATACATCTCAGCCCCTTACACCTTACTTCAAGGCTGAGGGAACTGAGGTTGTTTAGTTTGAGGAAGAGGAGGCTTGGGGAAGACATTCGCACTCTCTACAACTCCCTGAAACGAGGTTGGAGTGAGGTGGGGGTGAGATCCCTGGTTAGCAGTGACAGGACAAGAGGAAACAGCCTGAAGTTGCACCAGGGGAGGTTTAGAGTGGAGATTAGGAAAAATTTCTTCACAGAAAGAGTTGTTAAGCATTGGCACTGACTGCCAAGGGCAGTGGTGGAGTCACCATCCCTGGAGGGATCTAAAAAGCATATAGGGACATGGTTTAGTGGCATGGTGGTGATAGGTTGATGGTTGGACTTGATATCTGAAAAGTCTCTTCCAATCTTAATAACTTATGATTCAAAGGTTTGCTGTGAGATACATTAGTATTTACAATACGCTTCTTATCAAGAGGTATAGCAGGACCATTACAGAAAGAACAATGCTTGATTTGGAGTAGCTACTCACAGTCCCTCCTCCTCTTAGCACAATACACCAGCAGAGACTACATCCACCTTTTAGCAGAATATATTTAACATGGCTTGCTCTATGCTGGAGACAGAAGAAAGGAGTCCAGAAGTGGGAACAGGAGAGCAGCTGTGGTTCCCAGTCATCTACCCTAACACTTCCAATAGACATTTCATATCAGGATCCAACAGGCAGTGCTCCTCTTTGTTCCAAATTCATAACAAGCAGTTACTTATTGCAAAGAAATAATGCAGAATAAGCAGGATACTAAGAAACCAGTGTTGCACATAAATAAAGACTCCAAACATAAAACAAAACTTTGTCTAAAAGTACATTACAAAAAATCCTGACAGCTGTACAAATGATTGAACATAACAGATTCAAGGACGTAGGTTACAGAATGAACCTTGAAAAGTTAACTAAGAGGCTTTTTAACAACACATTGTACTGGTTCCAGTTCCCATAGTATGTTATAAATGTAGAGGAGCTGATGCTTCATATTTCTTTTTGTCCACTTCCAATCACAGTGCCAAGTGCACTTATCTGAAGGACATTATTTTAATGAAGTCATTTATGCCCTTAAAAATTAATATGTCAGAGCAGTTAAAGTCTAGTGACTGTAACCAAACCAAATAATGTATAATGGAGAAATGTAATGAGAAAAAAATACAGCCTCAAGTCAAGGTTAAGTAGTTAACCTTAAGAACAAAAGTGAGAGGGAAAAGAAAAGCCAACACCAATTATATGTCCCCTTAATGTGCCGTAAAGGATACCATTACATTGTCATCATCCCACTGTATACAGCTCTGAATTTTATATATCACTGTACTGTACACTGGAGGCACCAGGAGTTTTATCTTCATTTGAGGAGACAAAAATGATGCTCTTGTGGTCTAGGAACACTTAACCTAAGAAAAGCCCCTTTAGCAGCACAGTATGAGAGCTTCTCAGAGTCATGACTAAAACTGTCCTTCAGCAGTAGAGTTTCATGCAAACTCAATACACTGCAAAAATGCAATGAAATAGTCACTCTCCCTGTTCTGTGTTCTTTAAGTCATACAGAAACTGCTCTTTAATTCCATCAGCACATCATTTGCATAAAGCCATAACAGACTGTTACTGCAGCAGCTCCTTAAATTAGAACAGCTCCAAGTCAGGGATTTCTGTCTTTAAATAATTCGGCTTTTCAAACATCCAGGTAAAACTGAACCAGGTGCATTCCTCCGGCCCTAAAATGCTAACGACATCAGTAGCATGAACACAAAGTGGACATGTTGATATCCCACTACTTAACCTCTTTTCTTTCCATGAAATATTATTTACTGAATGCCATAATTTCAATAATTGTTAATAGAAGTAGAGTTACCCCCTTGTGAAATGAAAGGAGTATTCACTCCAGAGCTGAGCTTCCTCCCTGCAAGCTCCAGCAGATACACCACCTATGAATTCACTTCCCACCTTGGACAGTGGAAGAGGATTCCAAGCTAAATATGCAACAAGTCTAAATACATGAAAAGTTGGGCATCTGAAACTCTGCCCAGATTTCCTGATCTTCAGCATTCTACACCCTACTCCCAAGAAGCTGACAATTTTTTTCTCCAGCAGAGAAAAACCTTGACTGATGGAACCCATGTGTCCATCAGTAATCACAGAATCACAGAACGTTAGGAATTGGATACCACAGCAGTACACAGTGGGGTTGATTTCTTCATTATTAGCTGCAAATGTTTCCAGACAAGAAGCTCACAGTCACATTTGCAGAACCCACCACAGAAATTCACTTGTTTTTCTTCTTGGTCCATGGAGTTTTCCACGGTTTGACCAACTCCCTTCACTTTCCAAAGCAGCTTAGCAGACTTAGAGGTGCATCTCCAAACTGGGTTAATGTACCTTCAGAACATTCATAAGGTAAAGAGATGTAATTTAATTTGTGATTGCATAAACCAGCAGCAGAAGCCTCCCAAGAAGCCAGAGTTTTCATTTCTTTCGTAGTAGGTATTTAATTATATGATAATTACTTACAGCTTGCAGCTCAGCTTCTACTTTTATGAAATATAAATTGCACTTCACTCTAAAGTGCAGGATGAACATTTAAAGGGCTTCATTAAGTAGGTTTTAAGATTTTCCTGACGACTTTAGGTGGTGGAATGGAAAGCAGATGTACCTGTAAACTGAAACCTGCTTCACAGAAGAAGAAAGTAGAATTGTTAATGTAACACCAAGATGGATGAGCCTTTACAAGAAAAAGTATTAACTTTTAACAAATACATTTTTGTAAAATAACAAACAAAATATTTCTGTCAAGTTGCATGATAAAAGGGACTCTGAGGGAAGAATCAGTGTTGGCAGCTCTCAGATGTGAACAAGGCTCTTTATTGCAGATTTCCAGTGCTTGGAAAACTGAGGTTGTGTCAGATCAACATTGTCATTAAAGCAGATGGACCAAAAAAATTCAATCCATTTGTAGCTTCCTAAAAACCTAGGAAACAGGAATTACAAAAGCAGAAGGATGAAGACGAGAAATAACTTCACCTGAATTTATGTACTGGAACTCTGTGACTGTTGTGACCTTGGTTTTAGACTATTAGGAGATGACCACGTACTTCTGCTCTATCGTATCTTCACACTACTGCAAGCTCAGACCTAGAAAAAAGGTATGAGGACAAAAATCAAAGGCAGAGGTCCTGCATGCTCCAAAACATTGTGCAGATGTTGCAGTTATCTGGAGCGATGGGAGAAAGGTGCCTTTCTCTGCAAATCCTGAAGGAAACCATTACTCAGGCAGACAGAGTAGTCTTCCACCACAAGGTTAGGCTCTTTCCACCCCAGGCAGGAGGGGAGAGCTGAGAAAAGTGCTAAGATGTGAACTCTACCTTTTCAACCTCCAAGAGATAAGGTGTTTTAATTTGAATTCAGCAGGTGGGTAAGCCCATACTATTAACTACCTCTGGGTCCACTAGACATGAATACACAAAAGGAGATGATAAAACTATACATACATAACCTGCCTGGCAATTCTGGGAAGCATTTGATCCTGGAGAAAGGAGAATGCACTGAACTGCACAAGTCCTCTCTACAATGGCATGGGGGTGTCACAGGAAAAGTCATCAAGCACAGTTGTTAAAATTTGTCTGCCATTTCCAAATAAATAATGAGGATTAAAAAAAACAGAAGTGTAAGCAACATTTTGAAGGAAAGGCAATAAAACACATGTTAGGAACAGAAGTTATTCCAAAGTGAAAACTGAATAATTTTTAAAAGTCACTAGCAGAGTCCTGCCCACCAGCAGCTGAATTTGTCTTCTGCAGTAACATGACCAAGAGATGATCTGCACTCACACCAGCACATTGCAAGTCAGAACCTGGCCTGTGCCTTCTCTTGGCAAAGACAATGACAGAGTGAGAGGTCCCTTCTAGCAGTTTACAGTTATTTCCACTAGGCAGAACAATAAATCCCAGATGAATGCAGACATAGAGCTTCATGCTTAACTGAAATGAAACACATTCTGGCATTAAATGTCACTAGTAGCTGTTAATGACATTAGACATGGGAACAGAAATTTGCACAGGAATTATTCTGTGGTGCATCCCTCTCCCTGTAATGATGGTCTCCCAATGACTTCTGCAGGAGCTTTTAATTGATTTGCTTGGAAGTAGATCTAGGCAGTGCAATTGTTCAACTGAGACACCAGAGTGAAAACAGAGTGGTGGCTTCAGCTGCCTTGGGACATCTATAAATACATACACTACTTCATAGTAGCTGAGTGTGTTAAGTAGTTCCAAGATGTTAAACTTAATATTTAATACACTGTCAAAGCAGTTTTGTGCTTTTGTGTATTCTAAGACTGAACAATTGCTTAACACATGTTGTCCAGCATCTTATTCTCTTCAGCAAACCTAACGGGCGAGCTCAAGTGAGTCCATTGCAGAGAAGTATGGTGCCATGTCTGCCACTCTCCAAATTGGTGCCATGCTGGAGAAGATAAATTCTTTCTGAAACACAAGAACACAAAACTGGGCACTTTCCTAGAGCAGGGCACTCTTAGGGAAGCTTATCAGATCTGAAAAACATGAATCAAAAGGCTCAGTTAAACTGCACTAAGTCCTTCTATGGACACATTCATTTGGAATTAAAGTACCCTTAGTTCAACTTAGGTCTATGTCCTGGTTTGGGCTGGAGCAGAACCAGGACAGTTTATTAATTTCCAAGGGAAAACTGAGCTTACCAAAATTTTAGTCACTTAATTCTGAGGGGAAATAAATAAATAAAACATCTACCTAAAATTTGATCATTTGATTTAAAAGCTACTTTGGAATAATTTTCTCAAGGACTCCCATCAGAGACTGCAAAACTGAGCACTCACATTACCCCAGACTCACCTCTGTGCAGTAAGTTAACTCAGTTTACTATATTTGTCCTTCCTCTGGAGGTGTCAAACCCCAAAGAGACACTTTTAAGTGTGACTGTGGGCAAACAGTCCCACAGATGCTGATCTCTATGTACAGATTGGGAACAGTACTCCCAACTCACTGCCATCTGGAGTCAGCCATGATCCAGTGGAAAATAGGAGAGCCAACACCCCCCAGCATGGTGTGCCTTGTCTGGAACAAGCAGAGAAGTTCATCTTTATTTCATATAGTTTACAAAAAGGGCATAAAATGCCAGGCCATTTCATTCTGAACAGCTCCTTCTATTATCTACTGGAGCACGTAGCACTTAGCTGCTAAATAACAGCAAAGGAAGGAAATTAAGAAGTATAGAGGGGAGAAAGGAGTTGTGTTTCCAGCTGAGACGTGAAGTGAATCGAGATACAGCGAGAGGCTCCTTTACGTAGGATTGAACAGATCTTCTGTCCCCTTAATCATGTCAGTGCAGGCTGCTAGGGTCAGGCTCTCAAATACCCTCATATTGATCAGTAACATCTCAACCTGTGGAAATCAGCTTAATGTTGAAACAAAAGCTACCTGCTGAGCTGCAGCATATAAAAATTTTCAAGTATTTTCTGAGCACAAAAGCTGCACTGAAGGGCGGTGGCCCTGTGGGCTGCCTGGCAGCCTGGGAAGGACTTTCCCAAAGGGAAAAGGCCCCTGAGAGTCACTGTGGGACCCCATACGCCTTTGGCTTCAAACATTTTCTTGAAACAGGACAACTTGGGAGGACAACTGCACAGAGTCTGCATCACTGGGCGTGGTGGCAAGGCTAAGTGAGCACCAATGCCTGAGAAGTGACCCCAAAGACCATCCCAGGACCAGAGCTAAACCCTGAGAAAACAAACATGTCATGCAAGCGTATCTCCCAAAAATCACATCTTATTTCTCTGGTGAAGCAAACATCCATCCAAGTACTTTGTCCTCCAGACCATATTGTCCTCCACGCAGTGTCACATCACCCCTCACTTACATCTTCCACAACTGCTTTTCTGGAACTTGTTCCATGTCTAGAGAGGGAAGAGGTGGGTCAAAGGACAGGGGGACATCACTGCCTTCTCTGTCCTGGCCAATCTGCACTGCTCCTGCTTCTATCATAGCCCATGAATATACAACAAAACTGGTCCTTTAAGAGAAAGATTGTCCAGTGCAACATTTTGAAGACAGCAGGTGAGTAAGGAGAAGGTTTGATCACATAATCCCATAAAACAAAAGGCTTCTCTTGATCTCAGCTGCTGCAGTTCCACTAAATCTGGCTGAAATTTTGTATCTGCAACAATTGCACAATTAAGTCTGTCAGAGATCAAGTTGTAATTTACATCTGTAACTAAAACAAAACTTCTGAAGAGCAATCTTTTCTGCTTCCCAGTCTGTGCTTCTAACTTTTTATCAGTTCAAGGCATTTTTAAAGGCCAGTGCAAGACACCACACTACACCGTTCCCAGAAAGTTAAGTGGCAGAGCCTCAGACAACATCTGCCACTGGGCAGGTGCACTTTGTGCTCCATTGAAGAATGTCCCATTTTTCATAGCTGGATACTGCTGGGGAACCTCATTAGAAACCAAATTACTACTTGCATCAGGTTTACACTAATGTATTGACATGTACAGCACTTGTTAAATGAACCGTAAATCCAATACATTGAAGTCATTTTCAGCTGAATCAAATCAGGTTTCAGTCAAAAGAATTACAATTGTTATATACTTAATGCTTGGCACTTTCCTGGTGTCTCCAGCTAGATCATTTCAGACACAGAAAGAAAATTGTAAACCTATGAAACAGTGCAAGCTAAATTGGATACACTCCAAGCATAGTAACCATGGTGCTAGGAGTTTAAGGATGATAATTGGCTCTAATTGACTAGTTGGTAAAGCTGTCCAGGCATCCACGGGCACGGTTCTTACTAATCTGTTTTCAACATGCTATTTTCCTCTCCTTAGTTAATTTATACTTTCCTATTATAAACCACATTGTTTGCATTTCCTGGAATCTTCGCTTTTTAAAATCTTTAACTCTTTGTTCCCCTCAGAAGTAAAGGTTCTATGTTGTTATTGCAGTCTCAGCTGCAATACATAAGGAAAAGGCAGAGCAGCAGCACTGTGCACTTCTTCCTCAGACACTTCAGACTCAACAGGAATCAAAGTGCCTTCCAGGCCTTGGGATACTTATTCACATTTGTTGCTGTCTCTTCCCTTCACAGCCATAACTAGTCTTCTTCTAATAATGATTTAGAATATCCTGACCCATGTGTGAGGACAGCTTTAACCCCTTATTTCCTTTTTACTCAGGGGACAGCACTACTGTCCAGTGCCTGACTGGGGCCACTTGCACAGCAGAAAAGGAGATGCCACCAGAGAGGACAAAACCAGTTTCTCTCTACCCTGCTCCCCCACCTTACCCTCACAGCTTGTTTAAAAAAAGATATTTGAAAGACCCAATTCAAATTCAGTACCGCTATGAATTAGAACTAGCAGATTTGTCCAGCTAGATTTTCTTCCAGCCTCATACAGACACTTTCCCTATGTGGCTTTAGTTCTGCTTAGTGTGTCTCCCAGAAATGGAAATCAGCAAAATGGAAATTAAAAAGGAAATATATATATAAGCCAGCTCCTCTATCAGCACCAATCCATCCTGGCACCAGTGAATATGCTGACATTTGGTGTCTGAAGAACCAGCTCCTGATCAAGAGTGTATAGAAATTAAATTCATTTACTAGATCAGACACTAAACAACCTTCTCTGGTCTCTGACTATCTAAAGCCAAGGCAGATTATCTGTCCATGTACTCCTACTCCTCTTTGCTCGGAGCAGTGCTGTCTCCATGGTACTCTCCAGCAGGAAAGAAGTGTCCCTTGGAAGAAACAGCCACACAAAAGAATAAAAGGCCACATTCAATTTATGCAGCCTGGAAGCAGTTCTGCTGATCATCCAGAAATCAATTGGTGACCTTCTATTATGTGCTGAAACAACCTCAGTAGAAAGGGTGGAAACTGTTTGCACAGATCTGGACTGTCTGGAGAGCTAAGGCTGTCCAGCTGGACAGTGCTCTCACACCTCTAGCCACTTTCCATCCCCATTTACTATTTCCACAGTGCCTGTGCTGGTTTTGGCAACTCACAGTGCTGTTCCCAGAGGACTCCAACAAAGTCATCCTGCCATTGTATTCAAGGACACTTTTTCAATACACTGTTACTCACCTGACACATTTGAAAGCTGATAGTGAAAATGCAAATCATCCACACAGTACATCCCATTCCCCTGTTGTTCCTCAAACTCTGCATGTGCCCCTGAAGTGGGGCTCCTGAAACTCCTAAGTCAGCCAACTGGCCAAGAGTTGGCCTGTCCCCTGAACTGACCAAAACCAGAGCACAGGGGCAGGTCTTCAACCAGGAAGAGCTGATACAGCTCAGCAAGGCGGCAGCGGGCCACTTGCTCAGTATGGTTCCTATCAAGTGCAGGGTCAGCAACTTATTGTGGAAAACTAAGGAAAACACTGGTAAATTCAGGTAAGATCACAGACCCAAGCAGACTGGAAATGGTTAGAGTGGAGGATCACACTCACCTTGGAACAGATTTGTTTCCAATTGTTTCTCTCTGATTCTCAAACTCCTTTTTGTCCCACACAGTTTTCCAGCATCTTCCTTCCTCCCTTGCAAACACACATCATGCACACAGATTTTGCATAGGTGTAACTCCTCTATGTTGCTTCCCTGGACTGCTCCCAGATTGCAGCAGTGTCTCTCAGGAGGCAGGAGAGAATGACATGCCACTGTGCCAGTGGCATCAATTCACCGCAGACATCTCAGACAGGTGGCACATGGGAGGCTGCATCCTCCTCACTGCATTGGAATTCCTGACAAACAAAGGGCACAAGTGCACAGTCAACTCTCCTACACTTTATCTATAGTAACTTTACTCCATCCCAAAAGTGAGAGCAGGATTTTTTACCAGCTGTAAGGTCACTTGGCACTCTACAGAGCCTTCTACACTGGGTACCAAACTGCATGCTTAAGAGACAAGCAAAACACTAGTAGGATACCCAGAACTGTGGCTAATGCTGAAGTTATGAACCAGAGAACCCTGTTACTAAATACATAAGCTGCTGTAGCATGAGAAAGGATAAAGTCTGGAATTTTCCTGTAGCTGAGCGTAACACACAATCTGTGAACCTGGACGTGCCCCACACGTTCTTCTGTGAATTAGGGGACCACTTCACTTTACAGATGACATACAAGCTGCAGGGAAGTGAAGAACAGAGTTCAAAGAAAGTCTAGTCCATTAGGTAAGGGGCAAGAGTTTCAAACTACGCACCAATGAGAGGGCAATACCAAGAAACTGAAGTTGTGATCCAGCTATAAAAGCCCAGAGTAGGGATTGCCTATATGAGACTTTAAAAACCAAAGCCAATCTTAAAATGAATGGCAAAGGATAAACACGAAATCCCTAACATAGTGACAGGTAAGAAAAGTCATCTGAGTGCAAAGTTCTCCAAATACAACACAAGAAACAAGCTGGTTAATGCTGTTCTGGAAGAGTCAGAATAGTTTTCTTGCAGCACAGTGTTTGTGCCCAACCACAGTGCAAACCAGCCAGAGGCAGTACGGTCAGTCAAGTAATCAATGCAGGAGGATCAAAACACCTTCCTCAAACATGTCTGACTGAGGCTTCTGCCTGTTGAATTAACTGTTGTGCTTCAATTTATTATTTTTGATGACAGTCTTTTGTCTTCCTCCAAACTAATTATGCTTACATCAATGGTAATGGTAGATTTGGCATTGATTAACCCTGTAGATGTTCCCAACTTAAATTGTCCTTTTGCATACAGGTAATTCCCTTGGCTATCTCCTGCCAGAGAATTGACACCTGAGTATTTATTTATCTAATTATTTTTATGCACATCATCACTGGCATTTCATTTAAACTACAGGGATGCAAACAGCTTTTCTATCCTTTATTGCAGAGACATCAGAAGATGGGCTCTCTTAGCAGTGAGCTGCTAATATTCCCCTCCCCCCCCCAAAAAAAAAAACAACTGGGCTGTGTTCACAAGATCAGGTTCCTCAGCCACAGACCCTGTACCAGACAAGGTGTCCAAGCAGATAGTTTGTGGATCTTACCAGTATAAGGCCAAATCTACTGTTGTAATAAACTGATGTGTCTACATTTACCTTACTGCAGTGCTAGCAGTTCAAAAAAAAGCTGGACACTGTCAGGCTTTTTGGCATAGTAAAAACACTTTCGCAGTTTTGCTGCTCCCTCTTTAATTTTCAAGTCTTTCATGGCCTGAAAGGGGATACTACATTCTGAAAGAGAAGTAAAGCTCACAGTGATGGGGATGACAGCTGGGCCCACCCATTGGCGTAACTACCAAAAAATACTCGTTTTCTATCTGTTCTACCTCTAAATTAGAGAGAAAAAAAAACAACAAAAAAAAGGTAGCACAAACTAACCTTGCCTATTGGAAGTGAAAGGCTCCTACATTATGAGAGAGAATTACTGCTGTCCACCTTTTTACTCATTTAAAAGTCATCCAGGTCAAAAGCATCTACTTGACTTTTCATCAAGAAAAGCATAAACAAATAGATGCCAAAACATTTTTCTGACACTTGAAACAGAATGTAAAAATAGCCTCCAATAGTCCCTCTATATTTGAAAATTGTGTTTACTTCTGAGACAAACAGGATTAGTCTCAGTGACAGATTAATTTGCTTTTTGATACAGCAAAAGTGCTCTGCAGGATGAGCACAAACACCGCAGGCTCCAGAGGATTGCAGCAGCACATTTCACCTCAGGTCACTGGTTCAAATTCCATCTGGGGGTAGGGACTGAAATTTTTTTAATGTCTAATGGTTGTTCAATGGTCCATAAGAAATTAGTTTTGTGGTGTGTCTCCACTCTAAGTAACACTACCGAGCATCTTAGTGATGGAGGCAAGCTTAGTGAGCAGCACGCCCCCTATGCTTCCTGAGAGTTGAGTTTCCTTTCTTGAGCTGGCTGTTCAATAACAAAACAGAGCATGCCATGACATTGAGGCTTATCAGCTCATTACTTGTCACCAGAATTAAATTTAAGTGGCTGTTCAAGGCAACATTTAAAATGCAAGAGCACCTGCTAGAAACTAAGGTCTGATTCAGTGGTGACCAGGCTAGCCCCCTCTAAAACTTCCCCCTTTATTTCCTACTTACAGAAACTTGTGTTTCTCTAAGGATGTACAGACCCAACCTTGGGAGACTGCAGTTCTGGAGCATTTCCAGAGGCACCAGACGAAATACACTGCACCTGGAAAGGTCAGCTGTGGGCAGATGGAAATAAGCAATAAGCCATTTTTCCTTTAGGCAGTCCCACAGCACCACTAACACTGCCCAGAGGCCTCATTCTGTACCTGATATGCATAATAAGGGACTTTGAGTCCTGCAAGATAACACACTTACTGTATTTTAAAGGCAGAAGGATGCTTGAGATTTTCTAATTGGACAACTGGTTTTAAGGTCAGAAGTTGAAACACTTTTGTCTTAGAGAGAAAACCACTGCCCTCAAAGGCTGCTCTGAGGACCTTAGCAAAATCACAGCACTATAAAAGCATTGCAGCCAGACACTAAGAGCAGCTGTTCTCCTTCTCTCTGCGGAATGGAAGACACCAGGGAGGGAGTGCAGAGTGGCTGCTGCATGCTCCCACCTTTAAGGCCACCTAAATCCAAGCTGCAGATACTAACATGATCCTCAAAGGACCAAGAGCTGCTCTGATCATCTACTCCTGCAAAGTGTATCCTTTCAAGATAGCTCCAGCCACATCTCTTCCCCCAGACTATGCAGACAAGATGGGAGAGAAGAAAGGTAACATTGCACTTTCCCTGCAATGAGTAGAGGAAGCAGAAAAATGTTTACCAGATCTCAACATAATGCTATATAAGCCAAACAGCAGATGGGGAAAAAGCCCCAGCTACCCACCCATAAGAATTTATAGCCCCTGATTTGGGGGCATTAACCTGTACATGCAAAATGTGTCTGTTATTATTCATTGTGAACATGTCATAAGCATGGAAATACACTCGGCAAGGCTACAGAGTCTGGTGTTGAAATTGTAAACAGCCCATTAAACAGCACCAATAAATGCTCCAAAGTGCTGTAGATCTTGGTCAGTTATAAAGCACTGGATGGGCTTTAAATCTGAAAAAATACTTGGCACCATCTAAATCTTCTTGCAATCCAACTTAACTCTGCACTGCAGGAAACCAAGAGGAAAAACAAGCAGGTAAAACCCACACCAAGGCAGCAAATACACTAGCACTGGAATAACTGCTGGCTTCTAGAGCAAACACCAACCATCAGCACAAAAAACAGGCTCCAGTAAAAGCCAAAAGAGGCACGACCCTGGCAGGGGACATGAGCACACATCTTTGTTCAACAAAGGCGTATCCAAGGCAGTTCAGAACACTCCACTGGTGTTAACTGGTGATTTTGCATTGGAACACAAGACTATGTAGGAGGCAGAAACAAAAACAAGCCAGTGAGACAATGGAAAAGAGGAAGAAAGTCCTACATATATAGGAATATCACGAGATGATCCTGAGTAAAGAGCCAGGAAGAGAGCAAGAGCTTTTGCAGAGCTTCTGGCTGCTAGAAGATGACTCAACATACCACTACAAACCTGCATTCCTTGTCCCATCACCCATTTCCCATCTAAATGCACAGAAACCCATAAAGCCTCTATATCTTTGGCTATCAAAAGAGGTAAGAACCTGGCTCATATCTCAAAGGTATTGTGCTCAGGATAAGTGCAAAACAGAACTACAAACCTGCTACGAACATAAACAGCACACCTGATCCCTCCCATACATATCCACAGGGCTAGCAAGGACACCTGACTGCCAACTCTGTACTTCTGGGAGCTGATGGACCTCCAGACAGTCATAGAAGGCCCATAAACACCCATAAAAAACAGGAATAGAAATCTTCAATTAGGCCATGTCTCTGCCCTGCATTATGTCAAGTGCTTCAGACCTTTGTTTAGCTTTAAGTGACTCCCTTTAAGGGCAGAGACACTTGGGCTCTTTCCCCCTTCATTAACTGCTTGTATGTTCCAGTCACAGAAAATCCATACTGCCTTACTATTTCTTTCTTTAGAATAATTCTCTTATGATCACAGAAGTACTAGTAAGGAGAGTCCAGAAGTCCTGATAGCACATCAAATCAAGTCTAGCAGTGCAGGAAGACACGAGTGCTGGGGATGTTCAGAGTGGGCTAAGATTCACCACTCTGCAGCCTGTCTTGCACTAGTGCACAACTGGCACTGCCAGAGTAGTCCTGAGGCACTAATATCAGTGCAAATACCAGTGTGGCCAGACCAAAACCAACTCTTCCCATCAATCCCAAATTCATACTAATAGGGACACTACAGAATCCAAGACTTTATAGAAGTACATGCTGTTTTTAACTCCTGTGTAACTGGTGAAAGGTTAGTTTACTTGGATTTTGAGTAACAGGCTTAAGCTCCAGCCTGTGAGAATGACCTCAAACTGAGTAGCCAAGATATAACACTCTCTGTGCTGCTTCAGCCTGACCTAGGCACACCTTTGTTTTTGTGAAGTTGAGATATATGGTGAAACTGCCACACGGACCTGAGAAGTAAATTTTTCATTTCAAGGCTCCTCATTTGATATAAATAGCTTCTCTAAGGATTTGGTACCTAGTTCACAGGAATACTTTTGCTAACAAGAAGGCATAAACGTGTAATGCAGCTACTCCTGTGTAACCCAGCCCATGGACGAGTGCAGACACTAGGACAGGAGGGGCACCACTGTCTTACCACCACACAGGAAATACCTGAACTGAATTCTGCAGAGCTGAAACTCTGTCGTGCCTAACTGAATTCTGCAGAGCTGAAACTCTGTCGTGCCTCATGGCAATTTACACTGCTATCAAGGACAGCTTCTTTCTCTACCAAAGACCACAAAACCTTATTTACTCCCCTGATTGCCCTAGCCAATATGAAGTAAAGTAATTTTTAATAAAGTGTGCCATGGCAGAGAAAAACTGATACAATCACAGAGCTGGTATAATAGGATTTAATTCTGCTTCAGATGTGCTAGTTTTAATAAAAAAGGATTGAGCAAATCTAAAATAAATTACACTGAAAGGTCAGGCTTATTGCTTGTACAGTTATGTTAACTCTTCCACAGACATTTTTACAGACTGTATTTATGAGACCTTTTGATTTTCAGAAGAGGTATAAAATACATCTGCAATTTCCCCATTATTTGCAGCAGAGTTTCTTCTACAAGTGTCATTTCTCAGTACTTCAATACTGGTTTCTTTAACTGACATTTATAAAAAATGATGAGTTATTTATGGGGTGGTTGTGTTAAATTAGTGAAACTAATTCCCAAGGGAGAGTTAAATCCAGCAAGAAAAAAAATTGTTAAAGGAATGATGATTTCCATTTGTGTGCCAGTGATGCTTGTGATTTCTTATTTATTAATCATTCCACCACCATATCATTTATTCAACAGGAAGCAAACCAATTACTTATTTTTCTATGTAGCTAAGGCCCTGACACCATGAACTACTTAGAATGGACAGGAATTGGAAAGAACTGTAAACACTGAATCTTATCATAAGGCTCTTATTAATATTACAGCAGCAGCTAGAGACCCTGGCCAAGATCGTAGCCCACTTCACTTAGTGCTACCATAACACAGAGATAAATATCCACCCTAGCCCTAAAGGAAACACACAGCACAAACAGGTCCTAGCAGAGGACAGAAAGAGCAGAGAGTCTGCAAAGGCAGCTCGTTGTGGTCACAGAGGAGAGCTAGAAATGTAGGACAGTGTTCCAGTTTGCAGCTCAAAGGACCATGCTGCTGCCCTCCAGCCTTGCCTGAGCACAAAAATCATACAAATCCTGCAGGCACAGCCAGGGACCTTGGTAGCACTCCAACAAGTTGCAATTACACCGATTCCTGTCTTACTGAGTCCATTGCCATGACTGCAGAAGTCTATCACATGTGAACACAGATGTTCTCTGTTGTTCCTGTCTGTTTTCACCCAACTCAGGTGTACATGAGACCTCACACTCAGAAATGGAACTATTGGTTCTACATCAATCTTGACAAAATATCTAGTCACAGCAAGCTCAGTCCTCTACAGCCACCACCAGATAAATTCTGCTGAACTTGATCAAAGGTACTATCAGAAAGAACAGAAAATCCAATTCACTGTTGGTAATCTGTCTATATCCACACTTTCAAGGAACCTAGGTACAAGTCCATCAGCAGTGAGCACAGGCAAAGCAGGCTGGACTCTCATCATGTTTAAAAGTAAAATTAAGTCTTGTGTTCACCATGAAGTTCTGCTGAATCCTCCAAAATCAGTTTAGAGCAGCTCCATTGGCAGGAGACCACATGCAACCAGTCCTACAGCAATAGGATAATAAAGACCTGCCACAGTGGCCAAGGACTTTGTCAGGGGGTCTCGAGACTTAAGAATCACTTTAATTGTAGACAATTCTTTTTTATTTCATTCTGATTATATCAACAAGAAAAGATTGCCAACCATTACTACTGAGGAGCAGAGATGATACCTGCTTTTTGTGCAGCACTGAGAGTTCAACCAGAAATCTGCCTGCCCCATCCCTAGGAACATAAACCGCTACTGTTTGAAATCAAAAGGCACAGCTTTGTGCTGCAGGTTACAAAGATTCAGTTTCTGTGGGTCGGCAGAGGAGATTCTGCAAAAACACACATACCTTCTTTGCGTAGTTTGAGTTATATGAATATGTAAAACAACAGCATCCTGGGAACACCTGTGAAGCCCCTTGACAAACTCTGCTTAATTTTATCAACATTTCTGCTTTCGACAGCAAAAAAAGTGTTGAGGTAGAGTGCTATCCAGAGTACAAAATTCTGTGTTCAATGAATACAAGTGATGGACAGAGTGTGTCCACTAAAAGAGCAGTGCTTGCAATACAGAAGAACTGCTTAGCTATTGGAGCTTTCTGAAATACAGTCAAGGAATTGACCCTGGATAAGAGCAGTAGACATTGCATAGAAGGAGTAAAAGACAGTCCCAGCCACAAAACAGTACAGTGAAGCAGATGAAGGAGGTCAAGTAGTACCAAAAGCTTCCTAAAGAAGACCAACAGTCCCTTCAGAAAGAACATCAAATGGCTCCAAGCAAACAGATAAATGTCATAGTTCTAGTGCAGTCAAACTGCAGGGGAAAAAAAAACTGAAACAAGAAAAATAAGTGGTCTTTTTCTTTTGATGACTAGTAATCTGGAAAAGGATGCTGTCTTCATTTTTTCACTTGGAAAATACAGCAAACTCCTACATGGCAAACTCCTCAACTATGCTTCATCAGGTAAAACATCCACTAAACTTATACTTAGAAGACCATATACACTTTTTCTTCTGATACCACTAACTCTTTGCCAAGATATCTGTATCTATTTCTACAAGACAGAGACTACAGTCTTTGCATAGGTCCTGCTACATAGAACCTGCAATTACTGCTGCTGTGATTGATGTGAATCCTCTGATCTCCAACTGGAACATGGTCCCCATCTGACAAAACTGACCAACTTATTCTGTCTTTTATTTTAATAGGTTTCCTGCCAGCTGGGCTTTGCCTCCATTTGATCAAGGGTACTATGTCCTCAACCAACTGTTCTCCTTGCTTCCTTCCCCCTTTATTTTTAAAAGCAGTGTTCCAAATCCACAAAAGCAGAACAAATACAACTGAACACAGGTTGCACACTTGCACACTGGCTCAGAGCTGCTCAGAGTATTCCACTGAGTACCACACCAGCTAATAATTCAGAGTATGATAGAGGCCTTCTAAGTTGAACATGAATGCATTTTTTCAAC
The DNA here is from genome assembly GCA_013399015.1 of Galbula dea. NCBI lineage: Eukaryota > Metazoa > Chordata > Aves > Piciformes > Galbulidae > Galbula > Galbula dea. Next base: position 2,918,945 of record VWZX01000352.1, read on the forward strand.
AGGAAGACCTACTCAAATCACCTCTCATGTGGTAACTATCCAGCCAATCAAGATCTTTGCAGGTATATTTGGTAAGAATTGGGAAGCTGAGGAGACAGCAAGACTACAGTCCAACTGCAACAAAAATCTCAGGAACTCTGAAAGCACCTCAGCACTGCCACTCCACGTGCAAAGGGAACAGCTCCATCCTCAGATCCACCTGGCACTTGGGGTCTAAACAGTGCATAAAAGCACTGCTGAAAGGGAAAGCAAACAAGGAGAAAAGTCCAAGGCTGTCTTCTATGCTCCATCCTGAGGCACACACACAGCTCCAGTGCCTTCGGTGGTAAACCCACTGACCCAGCAGCAAATTACAGTGGCTTTGCATTAAAGTTAGGTTTACTACCAACAAAAAAAGATAGATTTAGCCATCAATCTCCGGTTAATTACACATAGTTTTCCAGCTCAGCTCTCACCTCAGCCTGGCATGGGTGATTGTTTTCAAGATTCAACCTTTTCCCTCTGTGTTTCAAATGTCGGAAGAGGAGCCTGCTGCAAGAGTAGCGTTTGCATAATAACTGGGAACTGTGCCAAGGCACTCAGCCTGTTAATTTGGACAGGTTTCCAAGGAACCTCCTCATGAAAATATCCATTATGTCAGCTAACCCAGCAGGATTTGCAGCAAAGGCTTCCTCTCAAGCAACAGCCACATTTTGGTTAAACATATCACACCTACCTGTACATCTTCCTGCTCCTCACAGGGACTTGACCACCCTTCTTTCCAAACACCAACCCATATTTAATGCAGGTTAAAGTAACAGCTTGCACCCTCCTGTCTCTTCTCCATACTCCTGCCTCCCAAGAACAAGTCAGCATGCAGCAACACAGCTTCCTATCAGACTCCAGGACTAGCCCACCTTGGTGTCTGAAGATGTCATGCAGACTCCACGCAGGACAACAATAAGGGCCTCTGAGGAGGCTTTGTAACCCCCCAGCCAGAGATGTGCATAACCAACAGTGGCCCCACCCAGGCTGCAGGGCAGAAAGGAAGACCAGGAAAGCAACAGCCTCCTTTGTGCCAGGTTACAAAGTACTCAATTAAAATACTAATCCACTTATTTAACTGTTCAGTGGCATCACCCAAATAAGGTAACCAGTGCTCTGCTTTGATACTGCAGAATCAAAGATATTAAGACATTTACCAATTGACTTAGTTAGGCTCCTAATCAGTTGATAAAATACTCATCTAGTAACGTGTCTCAAAATCCTTAAAGAGCAACTACTCTTTTCAGAGGAGGACAAAAGCACTTTGCTCACAATATTTATTCACATGTTTTGACTAAAGAAAAGCTAGCACTATCAGTTAAGAACTTAAAATTCACTTCTAGTTTTCTATGGCGATATCATGCCTACTACCATGGAACACAGTTCATTTAACAATACGTTAGTCAATGAAAACGTATTTCAGGCAGAAGAAAAAAGGAGCAATTAGCAAAATTGTCAACATTTTAACCATACATGCATAAAGGAAACAATTATTGACACATCTAAATACAAAAAGGAAGTTTTTGGTTTATGGCTATTTACTATACTGCCAACTTGACTAAGATATTATATAGCCCCTTCCCCAAGGTGAATGACAGCTAAAAATTCCTAACAGCCGCTTTCTCCAAGAACTCTAAACTGTAATGAGGTACTGCTTGAGCAAAATCTTGTATTAGATTTACTAGGACAGATTGCTAACAGCATGGATATATCCTTGGAATGTTGTAAAAGTTCCAGGAAATTCATAAACTATCAGTGTGCACCATGGTTTGCACTATCTTCACAAAATCTCAGCTACAGTTTTGTGAGTCTAAGACTATCATCCTTAGGATTATTTTAGTAATTTGAAATATTCAATAAGCCATTTTTAATTTTCCTAAGCAGAAATGACAAATTTAAAAAAAAAAAAACAACATGAAACCCAACAACAAAAAAACCCCAAACAAATAGAAAAAAATAAACAAAAGCAACCATACAAAAAGCCCACCAAAACTCACTAAACCCTGAATGAATAAAGATAGGAGAATCAAGGTATCTAGAAATTCAGAGGGCCATCTTCTAGAAAAGGTGAAAGCAAAACCTCTACAGAAAGAAATAACAGAAGCCTCACTGGACTCTAAACTCTCACTGCAAAGTGATCTCCTGAGGGATATTCACCTGTTAAGCTAGGGAAAAACAACACAATGAATGCCACCCACTAAAGTGCTGAGTGGGTTTCAAGATTTTGTGGCCTTCAACAGCATCCACCTAATTAACAAATGAGATGAACAAAGACAACACTCTAGCCTGATTTCTTATGGCAAAAAACTGCCACATAGAAATAAAAAGATTTGCTCCCTGAAAAAGGAGTCTATAGCCTGAGCTTCCCAAAAACACTGAATGCATAGTGAGAATGATCATCACATGGCAATACCAAACTCCACAGCTACCAAGTAGCTCTGCAGCTAGGATCACTGTTCCCATTAAAAGTTCTGATGCTTGAACAGAGCATCTTCTCCAGAAGAACAGGCAGACACTGCTTCCAAGAAAATCTTGAAAACAGTAGGCTTCTGTCTAAGAAGTAGAAACTAGCTATGGGATCATGTTCAACCTAGCATTAAAGCTATCCAGATGGACGATAACTGAACTCAACTATTGGTTTGGCCTGCTACTGATGACAAGGCAAGGTGATCCACATTTCTATGCCCAGCTCCTTCTTCCTGCTCTATGTGTCTCACCTGAAAAAGCAATGTCTATCCAAAAAATCACTGCTGAGTTGACAGAACTACTACCAGCCAATACCACGATAAACTGGTCTTCCAGAGCTCCTTACTGTCCTGTTCTCCTAGGGGGTCATTCTGAGAAAAAAGGGGGGAAACCTGACCATTCATTTAGAGCATGCAATCTTCCAAGCAGAGTATCTAGCATGTCTGTTAGCTGCAATGACAAAATTGCTGGTCCTTATTATTCTATGTCTCCTAGACTTAAGCTCCAAAGTATTTTAGTAATACAATAGAGGTAAGGAATAACAAAAAAAAAAAAAAAAAAAAAAACAGTAATATACTTTTAACACAGAAATCAACTTACACTGTATCATACCATCTAAGACCCAACACAGGCAAGGCTGCAACAAAAATACACTGGCACTACTAGTAGTTTATTTTAGATTACAGCAAATTAGAAAGTTTGAAAGCAGATGTGGAACTGCTACACATGCTCCCCTTGGATTTAGCTACCACAGCCTGAAGGTTATGAGAGTACAACAGCAATAAAACCAAACTATTTTGAATAGCAACCAAGTGCATGGGCCCATCTGTGCCAGAAACATAATTACTAGAAGACATCAGGTTCACATTAATTTTTATTTTCATGTATGTACAACTTAAGAAACGAATCTCAATCTGAAAAACTTCAGAAGTTATCTTTCAACAACACAACGTAGACATACCTTTGAGGCAGCAAATATTATTCCTATTAAGGCTCTTATGAAAGGATGGGTATCATGCAAATGCAACTGAAGAGTACATTACATTTCAAAATATGCAAACCAAGTTCAACTTTAACTCTGTCAAAAAAAAGAACATACCCAACATTATAACTGTGACCCACAAAAGCATTTACATACATGCTTGAAGCTAATACATGGACTAGATAAACACAAGTAAAACATAACAACCATCAAGCTATCTTAACCAGATCAGAACTACAGTCAGTGATCAATTCCTTCCAACGAGCATCACATCTGCACCAGCCATGTTCCTTCACATTCACATAAACCTCTGCTAACTGCAAAATTCCATATGCTTTCTCAACCTGTAAGGCCCACATTTTTTAGCTTTGGCATTAATTTGCAACCACTGAAGTACTTAATCCCTCCACTGAAGCTGGGGAAGAGGCAGGCACAGAGAGTGCCTGTATCTTAGCAGTGCGTAGCAGGTGCTGCAGGAGCTGCATAACAGAAGTTATATCCATCAGGCATTTAGAAAGATTCCGAGTAATTTCGATATACTGCACTCCTTGCTTATGATCTCAAAGTGAAAGCTGGATATATTTTTAAGCCATAACCAGCATTAGCACTAAATCAAACAAGCAATGCTAAACTACAAGAAAAATCTTACTTAGTATTTCAGTATAGTAATGCTACTTGTGCAAACAATATCTAAAGATGGTCTAATTACTGTCTTATTCTTTCTCTATGTCATTATAATAAATTGAAATTAAATATAATGGTCAGCTATGTGACTTTTTATTGTCATGTAACTCGGAAAAAGGACTGACAAATTCAAAGTGAACAACATAAGAAAAGAACACAACTGCTGTGACCTCTCCCAGGATGTTATGTGCACTGCCTGATGCGTGAAAGGTGCTAGATGGCTTTTTGTTTCTTCAAGACTAATGCTAACAATCAAATTTTAGTTTTATACTTGAAAGGAAAAAATAAGTTACTTCCAAAATTTTATATAATGCAACTTTTTTGGCAACTCTCTCATTACATAAAGGCCTAGACTTTTCAGAAGTTTGGTATCACATTACATTCAATGTTTACAAGTTTGTTACAAACAGTATTCCTCACCTAAGGAATCAGTAGTTGGAAGCAGAAAGACTCCTTTACTTCTGTCCATGTAATTTTGAGTCATGGCAGCATATCGTTTAGATACTGCCAGAGACATACTGTGTATATATCTGCAACTGGAAGACTGAAAAAGGAAAAGAGCAAGCCATTCTCCTTTAATCCTGGCCAGCAGCTGTTAGCAATTTTCTTTAGTTATCACTGTGGGATGTGATGGATGAGAAGACACAATATGCTGAGGAACTAGTATATAGCGTTCAAGTGCTCTCAAGGACTGTTGTTCAACAGCACATTCAGTTTAACCAGGAACTACAAACTCTACGAGATAACAGATAGTTCCGGGGAGTATCTATCATTCTTCAGCAAAGCTGCCTTATCATGAGGATAATATCTGGAAGAACAATTGCATGATCTTTTGCTATATAACTAGTATATCATATCACTGAAGGAGGAGAAAAGTGAACATTAACTCAAGCAGTAACTCAAATCAAGAAATCTGCTTAAAAGAACAAGTTGAGATAGTACCATTTGAGTACTTTACAATACAGAGAAGCTGCATTCAGAAAAACATGCAAGCCAAGCAAAGCTAATCTACAATAAACAAAAGCAGACTACATTTATTTCAAGACTTAAAACATTAAAATATTCACCCAATGCTAAACAGGAGCAACAGAATAAGGTCTAAAAATAGCCAAGTAACTCAATAAAAATTTGACTGGCTCTTCCATCCTTCATTTCCATCCTATTTTTACTTGTTTCTATGATTCTGGGCCATAAACTTCCTGAGTGACACAGGAGCCAAAAAGCAAATGCAAATAAGGCATCTTTCTCTCTCTATTAATAGCAATGCTCCAGAGGTTTGTGATTATGTATGTATATAGCTGCACAGCCATTTTCCAGCCCATAATTACACACAATGTCCTTCTCCCAAGGATAAAGTAGGATGTCAACTACTCCAATATAAAAAGAAAACAACAACAAAAAAAAGTTTTAAAAGACATCCCTCTTTTCTGAGCAGACCTGTCCCATCTGGGCTGCATACTCATTCATAAGCATGCATTAACACTCATCACTAACCTTCTGCACTTGTTCCCCAAACCAAACCTCCATTCCAAAATACAAAATCGAATTATTAATCTTTCAAAATGCTCAACCAAGCCACATGCCCATCTTACCCCAAACTTTAAACAAACTATCAAAAAAGGCTGGAAATTACTCATCAAGCTTACAAAGATGAATACTAGAAAACTGCAAAGACATTCCAATATATTTTCAATGACAAAAGCATAGTGGCAAAACACTGTGCTAAGACTCAGGAACTTTATAAAAAATTCTGAATTTTACAAGTACAGAAGGAGGCAACTAATGCAAAGCACGAAATACAAAGAGTTTAAAGAGGTTTTTTCATCTCCAAACACCTCAAACCACAGAAGGAAGCAAACTGCACCAGAAGAAATTTACAAGTAGTCTTCAAGGGGAGTACCATGTAAAGCACATTGCATTAATCTAGACTTGACATTATGAGGGCATGTCTCACTGTAGCAAGGTCCATACTAAACACCAGATCAGAGAGTGAAGATTAAAGTAAAACATGAGATGTCACAGTCACTGTTCTACTGATCCCGGAAAAGCAGAGACGCCAAGGTGAGCAGAAACTATGAACCTGCCTAATAAAGGCCATTCCTGCAAAGTCAAAAAAATCATACATCCAACTCTTTCATCCCTTCATTAAAACAGAAATACTAAAAAGGAGCACTCCATAACATATCCCCATTGCTTCTGACTGACACGTTGAATCAAAGGTAAAAGCGAAAAGTTAGCAAAGATAATTAGAGCAACAAAGATCTTCTGGCACAAGGCAGCATAGCTGAGCAGCCTACCAACAAGAAGATTAATTATTTTGTTTGTTACATGAAAAAGCAGCTGTGAGTTGACTACTTCAGTTTATTAGGGAAAGAAAAGTTTTAATCTAGAGGTCACCTCACCCTGTGTTTAAGCATGTATGAAGCCTAGGAGAAACCAGTGATAATAAAGAAGAAAAAAAAAGAGTATTTGCTGGCTTTCCTTCTGAACATTTCAGAGAAAATGTCAATTTAATGCTGACAGCAAACAAGATGTCAGTCTAATTAGATTTTTTTTGTTCTGTCATGCTCCTGATCCTATCTAACTATTCCTCTGAAAAAAAAAATCTGATCGATGATGAAGGCACAATTATACAAACCTTAACATTCACTCTAAATCTAGCTGTGCAAAAAAAAAGGAGAGAGGGTAGGAAAAACAAAGGTGAAGTATATTTCTTTTCAAATAATTAAGTCAGTTTATTTTCCAACAGCCATATAAATTTAAAATATGAAACAACAATAATACAGCTATAGAATCTAAGTTTTCTTTCAAAGCAGCAGCATATAAAACATATAAAAGCTAAAACCTCAGCACAAGCTTCAAAAAAACAAGGACTGAGTGAATTTTGCCAAGACATGAAACTCACAAAATACAGTACACAAAAATACTGGAATGCATAAGATATAAAGCTACACATTTTAGGTAAAGACAGACATTGTAAAGTATACAAAATTTGCAAAATTAAACCTTAGGGTTTGGGGGAGAGTACAATGAATACAAAGAAGCTGGCAATATTTGTAGGTGGAGAGAAGGAAGTGGCAGTTTTACATGTAGCATTCAGTTGTCAGGTTCATGACTTCACTTTCTTAGCATCTTTTTTTCCAGAGTTCTCTGTAGCCAAATCTGCTTTTCTCTTCTGTGACTAAAAAGAGAAGAAAAAATTATAAATTCAGTGAAATAGTGGCATTATTAAAAATAAATAAATTTGCAGTACAGAACTATTTAAGAGGTAAGTAACCCTAATGTATTAAATATTTCAATTCAGCTTTGTAGGATGTAATAGAAGAACAAAAAAATATCCCAGAATTAGACCCTTAGTTTTGCTACCCTTTTTATCTTCTTGAAATCATTACACGGTCTCATTGTACAGGTACCAGACATACCATGAATTGGATGAAAAGATCAGGACCTTGACTTCTACACAGTTCTGTTCTAAAGATGACAAATCCTCAAAACAAAAGAATCACTTCTTATAATTTCTTCTTCCAGGGGCTATTACTTAGGGGAGGAATAACAATCTGAGATTAAATTAAAGCAGACATATGCTTTAAATGTGTAAATGTGTAGGTAGAAGGAGGATGGTGCCACATTTTCCTTGAAAGTCTTCCTCTGCTACTTAAAGACTACTCAAAAAACAATGGCCTCAAAATACTACCAACTGGGAACACCAACTTAAATCTAGTAGAGCTATGAATAGAAAAATATTTCTGTTTAATCCCTCAGCTAATGGTTTATACTAAAACAATCAGTGGCTACAATTACCATCTTTTCATTTCCCAACAAAATACAACTGAATTCTGTCCTACTATAAGTAAGTGCTGCTACACATACTGCTGTAACTTTTGCTCCTCTTTTCTTCTTTTCAGCTCTTTCTTTTTCCTCAATTTCCATATTTTCTTTTTCTATTAAGGATATAAGAGTATTGCAGCGTCGCTGAAACTCCTAAGGAAACAGAAAACACCACATTCTGTAAATAAATTATACAAATTCTCTCATTTACATAAGTATGTTCAAAATTCTTGAATTTCAAAATACTTGTTTTCCAAAAACATTTAATATTCATGTACTAATAAGATTAGCTTAGTTACTGTTCATCTGTCTTTACCTTAGTGTAACGTCCTTTATAAACAGAGACAGATTTACCACAATACTCAACCTCCTGACAAGGAGTTTTCAGGATCATCTGTATCTTCCATACAGACACCCCAAAAGACCAACATGATCTTTCATCTTGTTTGGATGAAGCAAATTATAGCCTGCCAGCATAGTATGTCAGATTTTAGGAAAGGAGGTCTTCAAGTGTATCTTAAAGCAGAGAAAAAAGAATCGAAGCTATCTTAAGCAAATACTTATCTGTGGCACACACTAGGTTTTTTGTGGTAAAGACTGCAGGGCTCCAAACTGTCAAAAACTACCCAGTCTTAAATCATGAAGTTACTGTTGTATTTTTAGCCAAAGAGCACCCAAAAGGTAGCAAGCCCTAAATGCTTTTAGCATAAAAACTTCCAAGTCATCTGAAAGTGATCAAGATTAAATGCCATAAGATCATCTAGACATTAAAAAAATACTTCCAGTAGAACTCTAAAAGAATCTGCACTGCAGTTGGCTTGGCTAACAGAACTAGAACTCTTCTGACTTGGACAGTTTCTCCTATCCCACCTCAAAAAAAGAAATTAAATCTCTTGTCAAATACAGAATAGTATTTGTTTTTACTAAAATTATTCAGTATCTCCTATGATTCCATGGGCTTTTCTTTCCAACCCAAGGCAGGAAGCTTTCTTTTGAAGGAAAAAAGATGGAAGAAATACATCTTATCTCTATTAAGTTCAATGAAGCAATTTTTGAACCAGAAGCTATTCTAGAATTATCTAGTAGCATAAATCTTAACCTAAAACTAGTCTATTTGCAATGAAGTGAACAGGTGACCTTTTTGCCAAGGAATTAGTCTCTATTTTCTCAGTATCTGTAACCTGTATATTGCCTCAGTCATCATGTTGTGTGATGTAAAACGATGCAGCCTGAACGCTTTCGTGATCATGAATGTGCTGAAACAGTCAACTATCTGACTCATCTCTGAGATGTCAATACCCTCAAGCTTAATCACATGCCTCAAGTTCTATAGTTTTCACAGATTCCTCCATGAAGGGTGATCCATGGCCTTGGGTGACAGCTCTGTATTTCAGAATGAACACAAGGAACCCTGCCACCAAGTAATTTTTTTTTACCACCAAAAAAAAAAGTTATTAAAAAATATTCTTCAGGGCACTTTTCTTTACAACTCCCTACTGGAAACATTCCAGTCTCACACGTTTTGCAAATGGAGTATTATAGTGAGTCTCTTCTACTGCATACATGCAAAAATAACCATTAATTAAGTATAGGTTCAACCATTAATTAGGGTGCCATGCTTGTTCTCTGGAATGCAGTAGTCCTGCTGGAGCTAAAATACTCTCACTTCAAACAATAAAACCCCTCAAATTCCACCCACACAGCAGTTTTTAGATAAAAAGGCAACAAGTCTGGGAAAATGGGAGCGCAAGCCATCCCAACATATATTGCATCCCCAAACACACAACAAAAGAGCTTCCACCCAAAAATCTACACTCCATAGATGAATAGAGATGACAAAAAGACAGAAGCAGAAAGATAAATGTAAAATGCTTCTAGCATATTGACAATCAAGTTTCTGTACACTGCACTCAAAGACTTAGGAGCTCTAGGTATTATAACAAGCAGCTAGATCTTTTCTAGTGTATGAGAAACCAGTTTGTGCTAAAAACAATACAATCAATTAATCAGAAAGGACTAAGAAATAACCTTCATCTATTTGCCTAAGGCACTAAGAAAAATCTTCTTCTTTCCTGGGGAAAAATGCTTGCATAAATACATCTATTCAAGTGTACAGGTTCATAGTTAGACTTTCCAGATGGACTACTACTCCAGAACAACACGCTGCAGGCAGTAGACAGACTGAAAAACAACTTCTCTGGCAGAATCACAGAAGCAGTTGACAGTAACATGTGACATGCACATGTTTCTTCTACACCTATCATCAGAAAGAATTTGCATGACAAATCCTGCATTGAGTTACTGAAATTCCAGTAGGGACTGAACCATTCCATTTATTACTAAAAAAAATACAATTAAGAGTCTAAAATGCCTTGCATTTCTAGAGATAAGATTTTATTCAGTGTGGCCTGATACTTTTCTCGTTAGGATGGAAAGAGATAAGACATACTTTGCTCACCCCTTCATAGCTATAAAGACTAGTATTGCAATAAATAAGATGGGAGCACTGAACCATCACCTTCTGCATGACTGAAGGCAGAGATGCTGACTTGGGAGTGAAAATAGTCCTAAGCTGTCAACAGGCATGTATATTCCTGTATTTACATAGCACTCATTTCTCTTATACTGGCTAGGGTTTGCACACAGGTAGAAGAGGACATGCACAATTTATGCTTTCAGAAAACAGATACATGACTCACAACTGTCATGATATTTCACATTCTTCCTGCATGGACAGAAATAAAAACAGTGACAACTAAACTTAAAAATGTAAACCCCTGTGCCTACTTAAAAAAAAAAAAAAGGTTACAGTTTTAGGTACTCTCACTGTCTTTGAAAACTTACATTTTGGGTAAACCATCTGGTTTTGGAATAAATAAATGAAGCAGAGTTTCTGTTTTCCAAAGAGAAAAGGAGAAGAAACCAAAATAAGGTAGAAGGTAAATTAGCTACTTATACGGAATTCAAGAGACATCTAGTGGTTAGCAGAACACAAAGTCTTTGCAAAGAGCCAAGCAAGTCCTTTGCAGAATTATGCTGTCCTTTCTATAGCTTGTTTCACATCAGTTTGCATGTAATAAATGGTAATTTTGAGATCACATGTGAAATTCAGTATTTTAAGAAGTTGTATCTGCTTTCACTGAACTCACAAATCTTTATAGAGAGGTAAATAGGATTCATTATTCTTGGTATCAAGTGACTTGCACTACTTACTGCTTACCATGCCAGTGCAAAATGGACCCACAGAAATTAATACTCCTACAAATATCAGGATATTTGAATGTATGTCAGTGATGGGCAGTTACAAACTACTAAACCATATGTATCATGACAACTTAAAACATAAGAAAATTAAATGCTTGTTGAAAGTGAAAGATTAATTTAGCTTTGTATTTTCATACTATTCTTTTTCAGTTACGTAATAATGGAAAACCTGAAATATTCGTATGAATGGATAGAATTTTAAGAGAAAACACAAGCCAAAAGATTCACTGTATTTCCAGTGCCTCAATTTCAGCAGAAACCATAGAACATTTCTACACTTTAGCAAATGATTCCTGTCCCCTTTAACAAGAAAATTATACTGAACATAAGGATCTGCAAGAACATTTAGCTCCACTCCTGACTTAACTACACACCAACTAATATTAACTGTCAAGCTACATTTTTAATTTCTAGTACCTATTTCTGTGATTTACTTAAATGGATTCCTCCATAGACAATTTAAAGTCCAAAATAGACAAAATATTGGAGGTTTTTCCTCTTTATGGACTTAATTTTAAAATCCATTATTACATCAACCAGACATTTTAGCAAGTAAGGCCTGTAATTCTTTTTAATTAAGGGCTAATTGCTGCACTATTTAAAAACACTTTAATTGCTGAAATATCAAGTAGAAATTGCACTGGGTAATTATAAGTAACACTAGGAAAAGCAAAATTTCCACCTGTTCAAATACACATTTAAAATATTTTGCCTTATTTTTTCTTAGTACAAGTACCCAGGACTCTGAAAGAACATTTTATAAATAAATTCAGTGGCCATGAAACGAATATAATAAAAATGCTCTGTGGTTCTGCAATTGCTAGACTAAATTACTTAAAAAAAAAATCAGTTTTGTATATGAAATGACATTTAAGTTACATGACTGCAGGCATTTAATTAAAAATTTGCTTACAAAACAATGGTGAGAATCTGTGACATCTATATAAGGGACAGAGTGCTCCATTCTTTTTAATCAGCCATGACCAATGTGTTTTTGTATTCAAGCAGACATTAAAAAAAACATTCTAGCTCTCACTCACTGCAAGTAAGATGAAATTATTTCCAATATGATTAAAATAATTGGGAGGTACATTTTACCTATAGGAAGACATTCACATGAAAACGCACGTGTGCTTGTGTGTCTCTTACATGAGGTGCACAGAGTTACAAATATTACTCAAAAGAAAAAGGAATTGCATCAGGGGAGATCTGAGCAAACATTCCAGGGCAGAGTTAACAGCTTTTTATCACTAGAAAAGTCCCATATTCAGAGGTTGGTATCACCAAAGCTTCTGTTACTGTTAAAGCTTCCTACTAACTAAATTAAGAATAGCTCTGCTCTTCAGAAAGAAAAAGAAAAAAAATACAGCTAAAACTCTGAATATGGTATCCCTGCTATCAAACTTTTATCATTTTCCTAGTGTCAACAAAATCTTCAAAAAAAACTTAAGCATTTTCACATGATAATTGTTATTCACAACTACAAAGTGCATTTGAAACCTTAATTCTTCCACAAATCACTGAATTTCCTTCTGCTTTTAGAAATTAAGTACCAGTACTAGAAAAGCTGGGGTTTTTCTCCCAGTATGTAATTGGGACATTTTCAGTCTTCAATACTGTCCAATAATTCCAGAAAGCAGTCGTATTTTGAAAGACATTGTTTGGTAAAACTTTTAGTTTGCGGTAAAAGTAACAAGGATATTTGTAGGGATAGTCTACTTCTGAATTAATCCCTTTGGGTAACAGGAGACTGCAGCTTGGCAAGTTTCCTAATCTGCTTGTTTCAGCTGTATTGTGGTGTTTGGTGTAGTGAGGGAAAAGGTTATTTTATTAAAAACTAGAAATGAGAATAACACCCAAAGTTATTCCTTCAGCACTTGTTTCCTAGACTCCAAGATGCTGGCACGAATCCAAATTTTATGTGATTGTGACTTAAAAGGAACAAGATACTTCATGTAGTAACTCAGTCAATGTAACTGGTACCTACCATTGCAGTTCTGGATTTGATAAACCAGTCAAATCTGAACTGAGGAGCATTGCGCACACACTGCCTTAGTTCCTCGTACACATTTTCTTTGTCAAAGCCCATCTTGTGCAACATGCATATCAAAAATCTGTCTTCCTCTTCTGTGTAATTTTTCCCTTTGTTTGTTCCATACTGAATACGCAGCTGATGAAAAGGTGCTTTATACCTTGCAATCTGAATGCAAAACAAAAACAAGGACTGTTAAACATACAATAATACACCAAGGATTTATTACATAAGAGTGTAGATCACTCATATATGATATACTATGTATGTCATATAAAAAGAGAACTCGCATCCCTCCCCAACTTCCCCTTTTCTGACGGAATTTGGAAGTCAGCTACAGAAAACAAAAAACCTGCAGTGATTACTTTGGCATCAAGGGCTTTCTTGATACTGATCCTCCGCTGAATTCTTGCCTCTCCTCGTTCAATTTGAGCCATAATCCTCTCAATGTCCTGTAGTTCATTACAACGTTCCCAGAAAACAGCTAAAAACATGAAATATAGTTTGTAAAATAAAATCTTTTCCTCTACTTTATTACTTCAATCAGTTGAGGCACTCTAACAAAAAAGGAATGCAGTCTTGTGTTTCCATTAAATCTTAAAAAGATTTACTGTGGTAGCCAAGAAATAAACTTGCACAGACCCTCTATTCAATGTCTTTAAAAGTTTACTATGAGCAAAGGTTTTGTAACAACTGTAACAAAGTTTACTTCTAAAGATAACGTTTTGTAACAATGGTGAAAACAAGGTTGCAAGTCTAGCATTGAAATATTCATATTTCAGTTTTTCTGTGTTAAAAAAGCTAGAAATTTGTAGCTTCTCCAGTGACATCTCTTAGTCAACCCAAAATAAATTCAACACTGAAGAGAATTCTTGTGGAGCTCTTCCTTATTAAGCCATAGGAAGAACACTTCAGTTAAATTTTATGAAGGCATTTAGTAAAATGAAATCCAAGGGTAAAAGAGGAAGAATTCTGTGTAAATTAAAAAGTCTTGAGTAAATACAAAAGACAAAGATAACAGTGTACTAGCTAAAATAGTGTATGTACTCACAGCATAAAGAACCACGTTGCCACTGTAAGGCAACTTCATGGTTCCACAAGATCATGCTGTCAATGTAACTCTGTCAAGCTCTAAATTTTGACTAGGGAGGGTAAAGGCAGTTGAACACATGTTATATGCTGCAAATTCCACCTTTTTAACAGTATTAACCCTTCTGAAAAGAACCATCATGCACTATCAAAACGAAATCATTTCTTACACACATTCAAATTCCACATCTTGGAGTTTTAAAAGAATATGTAGCAAAAATTATGGTAATACCACATGATTAAGAAATACATTTCCAAATACCACAAACCTGAATACTCAATGACCTCCTCAGGTGACTTTCCCTCCACCTCACGGGCAATGTTGTCTATATCATCACGACCATATTTCTCATTAGCTTTAATAAACTGGTTAAAATCTCTTTTATTCCAGTTTGTAAAACCCTATAAAAGGCAAGAGATCAAGAAGGCATTACTAAGTGGAAGGGAAACATTTTGCAAAATTTTGGTTTAGGTATGTACCATTTGCTCCAATTGGTAATGTCTCTGCAATGTCACATAATTACAGTGGTTAAGGGTCTTTCAGGATTTCCATAAACTTTTATTATCCAGGGTTTATTACTAAATCATTAAAAGTCTAAAGATTTACTTTTGTGCATGACCCCACATGCATTAAGAGGTTTTTACTCCTCTTTCTTTTCAAACTTCAGTGCTATTTCTCCAAAGAAACAAGCTCAATGATACGTTACTGTAATTTTAAAGTCACCTTTCAGCAGATAAAAGCAACAAGTGTCTTAGAAGTACACAGTTCACCAATGCAAGTGTTATTACAAGTTCTTAGAGTAGTGCAAATGCCTAAAACAAGAGTTCCTAATTTGGACATTTATAAACCTCAAAACAGACAAATAGCTGGATGAAAGCATTAAGAATGTCAAGAAGTGATCTCTAGTCCAAAAAGATGCAATCAAATGGAAACTCTATAGCAGTGTCAAACAGAAAATGTGTTACATTCCAAAGGTATGAATCCAAAACTAAACCACAGTTGAGATACAATGTACAAAAACATCATCCAAGAATCAGGTATTACAATTTAAAGACAGGGAAAGGTGAAAACATCAGGAACAAACAAGAAAATCACATGCCTGAACAGCAATTTGTAAAGCACTGAGTTTCTTTCATCACAGAAATACATTCACAAGGAACTCTGTCAGTTCTCCAGCTGAATAAGCTCATTCTACAATTAGACAGCATCGTTACAAGAAGTCTAATAGTCACAATACAAATATTTTTTTAATCATTAACAGCAGTACTGACATGCATATCAGCACCAGCTTAAGTACTTCCTCTGCTACAGAGTGATGAAATTAACAGTCCAATTGTGACTTTGCAACTCTCTTTGACACTATGCCCAATTCTCTTACAGAATGTTTTCAGAATCAAAAAATCCTGTTACTTTTTGACACATGCCTTCCTCCTGAACAGTCGGCTTTTAGTAAGCCTACTTAGCAGGATAACAGTCTAAAAAGTCAAGCCTGCAACAGGGATTCAGTCCCAGTACAAAAGGAACATGCCTAAAGACCCAACTGGGACAAAATTAGTGGATGTGACGTGTCTTACACGTCTCTGTAAATACCATCTATGTTGACAGAGGCTTGTCCTCTTCAATTGAAAACATTTTCAATTAAAAAAAATCATCCAAGCTAGATGCATATACAAGAACTTCACTGATTGGATTTCTGGAGTATTGCTGGAGAGTGCATCTAATGTAGAAGTTCTTGCCTCAGAAATCATAGAATCATAGAACCATAAAATCGCCA
This sequence comes from Galbula dea, assembly GCA_013399015.1. NCBI lineage: Eukaryota > Metazoa > Chordata > Aves > Piciformes > Galbulidae > Galbula > Galbula dea. The sequence goes on from VWZX01000352.1 coordinate 2,935,089, forward strand.
AGGTTGGAAAAGACCTTTAAGATCATCAAGTCCAACCATTAACCTAACACTGCCAAGTCATCAATAAATCATGCCCCTAAGCATCACATCCATGTTTCTTAACACTTCCAAGGACAATGATCCCGCCACTGCCGTGTGCAGCCTATTCCAACACTTAACAACTCTTTCAGTGATGAAATTTTTCCCAATATCTAATCTAAAGCTTCCGTGGTACAACTTCAGGCTGTTTCCTCTCATCCTGTTGCCTGTTACCAGGGAGAAATGACTGACCCCCATACTCTTTTCAGGTAGTTGCAGATAGAGGTAAGGTCTCCCCGAGCCTCATCTTCTCCAGACTAAGTAACCCCAGTTTCCTCAGCTGCTCCTCACAAGACTTATGCTCTAGATCCTTCTCCATTCCTTGAAACATTCCTTGCAAACATTCAAAGAAATAGTAGGCAAAATACAGACTTGTTCAAAGACTGGAAAGGTCCCTCAAAGCAAAACCAAGCAAAAATTATTGCATGTTGTGTGCTTTCTTCTTTCTGTAACACCAGAGTAGCTTTCATGCATATATTTACCATTATTATTACATATTCCATATTAGTAAAAAAACAGATGATTAAATACTTAACTGTTCTTACATTACCTGTGTTAGAAGCTTTTCTTTCTCTTCGGTTTCTTCAGTATTCAGAGGCATAGACTCATCTATCTTCTTTTGTTCCTCTTTTTGTACCTGAGCTGCATTTGGGAGTTCAGGATTCCTGGGGACCTAAAATCAGGGGTATCAATAAGCAGTAGGGCAGCAATGTTATTAGAGAGACTGTACACTTCTCTATCAACTTTCGTTTACACATCATAAGCCATGTTAGACCTCAAAGGACTGATATAGTCCACAGTCACTAAGAATTTGCTGTCACAAAACAAAAAATCCAAACGCAAAGAACAAAAAACCCCATCACCCCACACCTTTGTTACCCTGAAGAAATCAAACTACAATTTTTTATTTCTATTTTTTTAAATAACAGCCAGAATATTTTCATCAGTAACTACAAAACTGCTGCAAAACTGAAAATCTCCAAGACAAGGTGATGTATCGAGTACTGTCATTTGTTTATTCTTGTTCCTTCTTGTGTCACAATCTCCTTATGTAAAGTTTTTCTTCATCCATAAGCAAGAAAAGGGTCCTATTACCTTATTCTTTAAGAAACTTCAGTGAAAAACACTGTAGAATGCATGTAAACAGTAAAATGGCTTTTTCTAACTATTAAAGCACTGAGCTGTACAACAGTTACCAAGTGTGTTTTACCTAGATTCAAATCCTACTGCTTAAACACTTCCTCCTAAAAATAGGACCAGATTCTGTCACATGTATGCATTTATGGATTATAACTTTGTTATGCCCTGTACCCACCACTTCGACACACAATGATTTAGGGGTATTGTGAGAGGCAGAGCCTCACATAGTGTAAGCTGTCTCAGCTCACTGATTTCAGTGGCACTTTTCATTAGCTAAGGATCTGCTCTCTTAATTCAATGGCTTATGTTGTTTTATAACTACAGTGAAATACTAAGTTATGCCAGATTTACTATAAAGCTACACGCAAAACCAAAGTAAGGACCAGACAGACAACATAATGTAAACAAGGCCTAAAAACATTTTATCAATACAAAGTCACTTCAATGTCACCTTTAACTACTTCCTGCACAAGATACACAGAAGCTATAACAAAACCAAAAAAAAATCATGCTCTGGAAGGCAATCTTGTATTAGGCAAAATTTTTTCACCTTAGACCATATATCACACTCATAGCTTTGAGAAGCAGACACAAAGCATCAATCTATCTTTCTTTTTTCTACTCTACTTTATCGTTAGGAACACACCACCAAACACAGCTATACAGATAAAAAATCTTTAATGACGAAATTACAGATTACTTTCCTGTTCTGCAGTGGAACAGAAACAGGGAAATAGAGGTCTTAAGACACTTCCTTGACAATGAGAAGCACTGTGTGAAAAATAAGACCAGAATGACATATATTATACTTGTTATATCTCATTTATTTTATTTAGCTATTGTCAAGGTTGCAGTAAATCTGCAAACAGGAATACAAATACATTTCACTAATTTGAAGAGGAAAATAAAAGCACCATTACCTTATAACCTATAGTTTTACGATAATACAGAATTTCCTTCTCCAGAAGTTCAAATAACCGTGGAGGGAAAAACTGGAAATCCTGAATATTTGGTTGTTTTGGAGGTCGTGGAGCCTTCAAAAATACACAAATAACATTAACACTATATAGGCTTGGTTTCTGTACAATTAAACTGCCATGATTCAGCAGCAGTGGCAACTTAAAATTTTGTAGATACAGTTATTTTATTACCAGTATAGGATGAACACGGGAAACAAAGTGGAAAAACAACATAAAGGCCCCTCCAGTACTTGCCAGCTTCTTACCTTTGGGACTTTTGGTTCACTAACACGTAGAGCTTCTCTGAAATACGCATCAACTGCATAGTTAGCTTTGCGTTCTCGTTTTGGAGGCTCTATCCATTCCATCATGCTCAGCTACATGCAGTATAGAATAAAAAGATACCAAATAACTGTATGCTTTCCTAAAGTCATGAAAATGACAACTAATGTGGCACTTCAAGACTGGAATGGATTTTTGCCCAGAAAATCTAATGGTTGCACTCAAGAATTTGGATACTACAACAGAGCTCAAAATAAGGTAGATATTATAGCTGATTATAACACTTTTTAAACACATAAATGATAATAAACAATTAAGACAGTGCAGTGGCATGGGTAGATCCTTTTATATTATTCTACTTACTTGAGAAACCTGATTATGATTCCATCTACTAAAACACAATGGAAAGACTGGGGACTTGGGCTCTAAATTCTATAATATCTTGTATGATTCTGTGATTCATATCACAATGTCCTGAGTTGGAAGGGACCCACTAGGATCACCGAGTCCAACTCCTGTTTATGCACAGGACAATCCCAAAAATCACACCATGTGTCTAAGAGCATTGTCCAGATGCTTCTTGAATTCTGTCAGGCTTGGCGTCATGACTACTTCTCTGGGGAGCCTGTTCCAGTGCTCCACCATGCTCTGGGTAAAGAACCTTTTCTTGGTATCTGGCAGGGGGGTTGGACTAGATGATCTTTTGAGGTCCCTTCCAACCCCTAACATTCTGTGATTCTGTGATACTCAACCTAAACCTATCCTAGCAGAGCTTCATGTCATTCTCTCTCTCTAAATATCACAATCAATACAGAGGCTACAACACAGGAAAAAAAGAATTCCATTATCAGCTAACTAATCTTATCTAAATTATTGAATTAAAGTTACTAAAGCATATTCCAAGACTATGCTGTATTTAGCTGTCTTCTTGCAATGAAACTATCGACACAAAAAACGTATCTTGCATATATATGCATACATCCCACTCTATTCTCATTTAATATTTTATTTTCTTAAATGTTTCTTCAATACTGGTAAGAAATCTGGGTCGGAAGGACGTTCTGTAGTTAATAGATAAGTGTTCACATATCTGATTCCAGGTAAGACCTTAAAGATATCATAAAATCATAGAATGGTTTGGGTTGGAAGAGACCTTAACAGATCATCTAGTTCCAATCCCCCTGTTATGGGCAGAGACACCTTCCACTAGACCAGGTTGCACTGGATCCCATGCAACCTGTCCTTGAACACTTCCAGGGATGGGTCATCCACAACTTCTCCAGGTAAGCTGTTCCAGTGCCTCACCACCCTCTGAGTAAAGAACTTCTTCCTAATATCTAATCTAAATCCCCCCTCTTCCAGTTTAAAACTGTTCCCCCTTGTCCTATCACTATTTGCCCATGTAAAGAGTTTCTCTCCCTCCATAAGTTCCTTTTAGTTATAGGAAGGCTACAGTAAGGTCTTCATGAAGCCTTCTCTTCTCCAGGCTGAACAAGCCCATCTCTGTCAACAAAATGTATCTAGGCTGTATGTCCCACACAAAACACAAACATAGAGGTAACATCATGGGACCCTGGGTACTTTCTCTGTTTGGATGGTCCTTCTATAATTAGGTAAAATATTGTACAAACAGTCACAAGCATTAATATGAACTAAAACCTTAGCTGCAAGAAAGGCTAAAGTCTGAGTTCCAAACATAAAAGTCATTGTCAGGCCTGGGTATTTTTCCCCCCTCTCAGTTATGTGGCAGTAAAATAATACTGACTGCAGCAGTACAGTTGGATGCAACATCGTATTTTTTCTGCAGAAAGAATAAAATTTGAGTAGTATTATCAGATTTTACAGTGGGGCTGAAAAGTTAATTTAACAAAGATATCAGAATATTGACACTTCTGCAGAGCTAAGTGAATTTTTCAGTACCTCCTTACTCCTCTAAAATAACCTTTATTGCCATAACATTTCTAGTATGGCCTTTATGCTTGCATCTCTAAACTAGAATCTTAAAGGCTAAGAAAAATTACCTTTTGTTTCTCTCTGTAATCTTCACCTTCAAAGTTGTATAAGCTCATCTCTGTGTCCATAGTGAAATTTCTTAAGGAGCTCTCTCCCATTTTCTGCAATCTTTCATTCATTTCAGCTGTCTAAAAATGCAAGAAGATACTTTTAGGCTCACTCAAGCTGTTTTATCTTTTCTGAAACAAAACCAGCTTTCATCATTATTAAAACATTCTCAATATCTTTTTCTGCTTTAAACTTTTACTTACATTTTTGTTATAGTGAGAGATGCCCATAGTGCTTTTCAATTTCAAACAATCTAACCCCAAGACTTTGAATTAAACTAAATTTATTATGCTGGGATGTAGCCCTACAATTCTGCAATTTAATTTTTACATTTAATGAAATTTATGCCCAGCTCTTTGGAGCTGAAATGGTAGCTAATTTTTCCACAGAGCTACCTATACCCCAAAAAAGTTCCATAAAGGCTTTGTGTCTATTAGAATTGTTGGCATCAAATCTACATCTTTCCAAAAGCCCACAAAATAAACAATGCTCGAGATCTGGTGCACAGTCTGAACTTTGAGAATAATTTTAACTCACTAATTTTCCTCCTTCAAAATTTTCATAAGCTTTAAAACATTTTGAACATTAAAGTAATTAGTCACCATAAAACCACATTTACATAATGAGTTTTAATTTCTATTTTGTGCATATGTATTTAATGATTGACATATTTCAAATTCCATACAGAACTGTTCTCTAACCTTCTTTTCTCCTCTTTCTAAAATCGTGGTTATATCTTCTTCCGTCAGCTCACTATCTTTGGAAGCAAAAACATGCGTGGCTCCATGTCGGATCATCTGCAGCATTTCATCTTTTGCTAGTTTGTTAGACTGTTGGTCTATGAGCCTTCCTAAAATTAGAAGCAGCATGTTGGAAGTTTTAATACAAGACTTCTAGTAGGATAATGCAAACAGTGGATTTTTTTAGTTCACAAGAAAGGAAAACCAGAAGAACCACAGAAAAATATTACATTTCACTTGAGCTGAAAATAAACAGAAATTGGGAATTTCAGGTAAAATTAAAAAATAACAACTTCGGATCAAGCCATAACAAAGAATATTTCACATTCAGATAACAAAGAATTTATGTTTAAGATCTTATTTTTACAAAGTCAGTTGAACTTTTAAGAGCAAGAAATCTTACTTCAAGATGGAAAATGACAAAGTATTCTGTGATAACCATTAAGAAATACGTAAGATTTTTAAACACTCGCATCAGTGATTTCAACCCAAATCTCTCCATATTTTTCTAATTTGTTGCAAAATTTCATTTATCCTCTCTCATCTCTCCACAGACCATCAAAATTGACCATTATCCTTTCAGTAGCCCACCCTTGGAAATACAAACAACCTCCAAAACTTAACTGGAGAACCTTAGGGATTTTACAAACTATTTCTCTGAGAGCTCCTAAACAAAGACACACAACACAGTTTTAACATTCAGTAAACTGATATGTGGCAAAAAGCAGACCTATACAGTTATTTTGATGTGTCATGAAAAGTTTCTTTTTTCTTTTTTTTCCTTTTTATTAGATCACAAGAAATAAGTAACCCCTATTCAGCTGTATTTTGCTTGCCTCATTTAGAGCTTTAGTAGAAGTCTATGCCCACATTATTTAGGAAAACAGAATTTTTTATAAATCTTCAGCTGAACAAGTGAATATCTTCTATATTAAAGTTTCTCAGGTGGATTTTGCACACTGCCATTATACACAAGGCCTGCTTTCTCTCATACTGTACATTTGTACAGTTATTTAACCCATACTTTAAGGGACTGAACAATTTTGTTGTAGACAAAAAATATAGCAGTTGATACCTTGTTGTATAACTATAGAGTCCAGTCTCAGTTTTATTTCAGCTCTTTCTACAATCCTCTCTTCAACAGTATTATCAGTGATTAGTCGAAAAACCCGTACTGGTTTCTTTTGACCAATACGATGCGCACGATCCTAACAAACATAAATTAATGAGTGTTCAGCAACAAAACACTGACAATATATAGCATATATTTATTGGTTCTTTGCCTACACAAAAGCGTACAAAAATGTAAAGCCAGTATAGAAATATTTACTTATACCTGTCTATTACACCTTTTAAGTTTGGGTCATTCCATAGTAATAAATGCATTTACCCCATTGTACGTGAAGACAGGTGAATGTCTGTCTAGACAGCAGTCAGGAAGTGGAGGTATAACAGTGTATACATACTGAGCTCTGCACTGCTTCCAAACTCTCTCACTTGATATAGATACTGAATCTTTGGCACCCCTGGCCTGAACATATCAGTGCCATGGGCCAGGTCAACGCAGCCTCAGCTTCAATACAGTAGTTGGCCCAAGCTATCTACATTAAAACATCAATATGCAGCTCACATAGTACAAGTCAAATATACAAGAAATTAGGTTATATGAATACCATACTATACTTACTTGTAATAACTTGTGTTTATTTTCTCTAGAAAATATGAATGAAAGCCTATCTTGTTCTCTTAAATGAAAAATGTTCAACGGGCCTTCAAGCTGTTAGCACCACAATTTCCTGACTGTCCTTTAACAATGTTATCAAATGTTTTACTCTGCTGCAAAAATACTCATTTCTTCCGGAAAATTTTACTAAAGCTCACAAATGCCACTCATCAGTTCCCAGGAAGTTGGCCTACTACTGGTAGTCAGCATGCATATCAAAAGAATGAGTACATATCTAATGTGCTTAAGTGATTAAAAAAACCCAAAACACAACAACCCACAAACAAATACTTCACTTACACAATCAAGCAAGAAGGATTATGTATTTTTATTCCACATGAAACAAATTACAGACTTGATTTCTTTTGATATTCAGTACTCTGAAAGAGGGGGGTTTAGTATGTTTAAACCAAAGGTAAGGATTTTCTTTCCTGTCACATCACTACTATATGATTTTATACTTATGCAGAAACAAGGTGGGTTGCAAAAGCATGAGCTTCACAAAAGGGAGGAACATAGAACTGCATGACTAACTCTTTGCTATTGTTTAGGAAACAGCCCTCTGTTTACTGTTGTCCTCTGGAAAGACATACTTAAGAATAATTTTTACAAATAAACAATATTGATACAGTACTTTGACTAAAGTGATATTATTCAATTATGAAAATAAAACAGATTCACACTAACAAATCTACAGTTTCTTCCACAAATGAAAGTTATGGAATCACTTACGCAAAACAGAACTATGACAACTTTAACAAATGAATGTGTATAAGAGTTAACCCACCATGGCTTGCAGATCTACTTGAGGGTTCCAATCTGAATCATAGAGAATAACCACATCAGCAGTTGCCAAATTAATTCCAAGACCTCCAGCTCTAGTACTCAGCATGAAAATGAATTTACTGCTGTTGGGAGCATTAAAGGTGTCTATTGCCTCCTAAAGGAAAAAAATAACATTAAAATATCAGTTTTCAAACAAGCAGCATTTTAAAACGGGAACATTTTTGCTTTACTTTAAACAATGATGTAGCTATTTCTATATATGTAAATTATAACTTCTTAATCATCTAATATGTCAAACAAAGACATTTCTTGTTTATATACAACATTCTCACCTCCCTTTCTTCATGTGGTGTCTGTCCATCAAGCCGGCAGTACTCATACCCACGCCACATGCAATAGTCTTCCAAAATATCCAGTAAGCGAGTCATCTGACTAAAAAGCAGAACTCTGGAACCTGACAGAACAACACAGAAGGTTTTGTCTTTGGTTTTATGTTTTCACATTAATCTTATCACAGAGTCTACTATAAAGCATGAGAAAATTCATGTGAAATATCCATATTATGCCTAACTTATTCAAGTCCTTCTTCTGAAGTCACTTTTCTAGTACTGATTTATTTAGCATCTCCTCAAGACAAGTTAATTGATAATTTACACAGAAGAAATACACAGCTGAAGAAATAAACACTTAAAACCATGGTAAGATAATTAGCTGACGACTGATGTGCACATACTAATCCTCTCAACAGAAATCTTAAAAACAGCAGAAGGGAGGCTCTGCTCTTCCTTGTCCTTCTACTTCTCCTCCATACTATTGATCTTCCTCATCATTCCTGTAAGACATCCTTCCCTTCAAATGTTAAAATTCTACAGAAAAATTATCTTCAACAAATATGAAAGTAACGAATGTATTACACTGGTGGAAACACAGAATGAAACTATGCAGTTTGTGAAAGGTAGTTTTACTTACAACAAGCATTCAGATCACTACTGTTCCTGAACAGTACTCACCTTGCTCTCTGAGTTTTGCTAGCAGTTTATCCAGAACTAACATTTTACCACTGTTAGTGATGAGATGTGTGTCAGTGGTGTAAGGAGGGCCTGGCTCAGCACCATCAAATAGGTAAGGGTGGTTACAGCACTTCCGCAGCTGCATTAGAATATTCAGCAGGCGCATCTTGTCCATTTTCCCAGCTGAATTCAGGATATCAATATCCTTCATCAGAATCCTTGTATACCTAAAGTTTTACAGACAATTTTGAACAACTGTTTTCATTTGGTATTTTAAAAATATGAATGAAGCCCTGCAGTATTCCAACTACTTATTCCTGGATGTGTGAGTTTGATTTGTTTATACAATAATCAGCTATGTTATTATAAACCTTGGCAAAAACATCTGATTGATAATGACCTATAAATCCATATCTAAAAACAAAAGGCAGTTTGTCTGTGACTGACAATGATCTGTCATTTACTGGGTTACCTTATGCTTCCACTGTAGGACTATGGAGTGGATTAAAGATACCATTTACTTGACTGAAGCTGCTACACTGACCTGGTTCCTTTTCTCACATCTCTTCTGGGTATGTGGCTCCCCAAGGTTTTGTTTTAATTTCAGCTCATGGGGCATACGTACTTGGATCAAAGAAATAAACTTAGCAGGCATGTTATTTCAACTAAAATTAAGAAAGGAAAAAAAGTTTATGCTTTCTTCACCCCAACCCTTCTCATTAATCTTCCTGAGCTCTCTAACTTGTGCACCCTTAAAAAAAACCCCAAAGACAACTACAAATAGGCTTCTCCATCATACTCTTTTAACATGCAACTACAAGGAAAAAAAAATTAGTGTGAAGAGCTGTAGCATTCTTTATCAGAAAATAATCTTTCTTTGATGTAAATAACTCACCATTCCCTCTGCATTTTGCTGAGCCCCAGATAAATTTTTACTTCCTTCTTCGGAGGCAAACTCTTTTCTACTTCAGCTTTTATGCGACGTAATAAAAATGGCTTCAAAACCTAAATAAAGTAAAAGGCTTGCCACAGGTAAGTGCTTAAAACTGATTGTCTCAAATACAAAATTAACAGGTTTATTCAGAACTAATCAGTACCTCTTGCTATGATGACTCCTTCAGAAAAAAAAATATGTTTTTCAGAAAAAAAAAGTCTGCAAAATGAAGCTGTCCACTAAAAAGGCTAAGTTCACACATAATTATGTGACACTATTACATAAAGATTGACATATTCATCCAAGCTGTTGTACTAAGCAAGAGCCAGGCCTATAAGCTTATAAAAATCTAATTATCACCTTTTAACATAAACTGCTTCATTTCCACTAGCAGCATATACAAAACAAACATTTCTAAGGTAAGCGATGTATGTTGTACTTTCTTTTGATCTGTTCTGTTACTGTACTATTAAAAAAGTTTTCTCTTACGCACAGTAAGACAAAAGGTATAGGCATGCCTTTACTCAGACTAGCATGACTTGGACTACTATACTATTCGCAATAATAAATGGTTTCAAAAAGTTTTCAAAATTCTTCACTTTCACATTTTATATATAGATTTTGTCTGCTTCACACAGTACTGTTACAAAATGCAGTACATATAATACTAAGCCCGAGTATCTAATAAAATTTCTGCTGGGTGTTTCTGTGATTAAACACCTTCACATTCATCTTCCCAGCTTCAACATAAAGAGGGGAGTAATCTGTTTTGCTTTTTTTACAATGTGTATGCTAGCAATGACACATGATTACAGCTTTAATTACTTACAGCATGAAGCCTTTCTACAAGTTTCTGATCACCGAGACAATTCTTAGTGTCAAACCATGAGTCAAAATCCTGTGGTGAGAAAAAGCACAATTGGTATGAACAGTTTTATCATCTGTAGTTTTAACAGACACACAGTGACTCTCTCACTCCAGCTGAGCATGGCATAAATTTTGAGACAAGTGACTTCTACGAGTGAAAGAAAAATCAGTCTGCAATTCTGTGCCAACTCCCCAGCATGGTATAACATTCAAGTCAACTGAGTAACTCCACAGACAAAATACTATTACTCTGTTTAATTTACAATGGTTTTCCATGCTCCCTACTGTAGTGTCCAAGGTTCTTCCCTTTAGGGCTTGTATAGTGATGAGGTAAGAAGGTAAAATACAAAACAGAAACCAGAATCCTTAAGGAAATGAGATGGACAGGAGAGCAAAAATAATAGAAGCACGCAATACAAGTACAAGAGAACATTAACAGTAAAGGATGAGAAAAATGACTTAATTCTACACGAAAAAAAAGGCTTATGCCTATCTGGATGCTCCACACTCTTCATTCTGCATTACTTTCCCAAATTTTCTTCCACTTTGCGTAATACTTAAACTATTTCAAGTATTACTGGCCTGAGGCCTTATCTGCACTAACAGAATTTACTGTTCTAATTAGGTAGAACAAAAAAAGTAGTCTACAGTTAGGTAAACCACAGAGCTTCCAGTGAATTTAGATCTTCTATATCATATGTCTCTTACAAAGCTGGTCATTCTTCTCTTCTGCAGATAGCAGCCTGGCAATCAAAAATAACAACAAGACTGTACTTCCAAACCTCAACTTACATCTGCAGAATTGAAGACATCAGGTAAAAGAAAATTGAGTAATGCCCACAGCTCATGGAGGTTATTCTGTAATGGAGTTCCTGTAAGCAGCAATCGATTTGTTGTCTTGAACTCGCGTACAATCTCTGACAGCTAGAAATACAATAAATAGTTATCATAACATACATGTAAGCATAATGAATTTTCATCAGTTTCTGAAAACTGAAACAATGTCAACTAAATTTAAAGACAGTGAGCTACCTATGATGTTCATATTTGCTACCCAACAGCTTACATTTTAAAAAAAAAAACACCACACCTAAACTTAAAATCCGCCAAGATCAGATGGAATCTTTTGTGTCAAACTATCTTTAAAGCATCAAATGATTGAGTTTACCTTAGACTTCTCATTCTTTATTCTGTGGGCTTCATCAATTACCAGGTACCTCCAGTTAAATTTTTTGAAGACTGACTTCTCTTTAATTACCATTTCATATGATGTAACACAAACATCCCATTCACCAGGCATCATAACATCACGGATAAAAGCAGCCTAAGGCAGAACAATTAAATTAATAAACATTTATAAATATGAACAACTTGTACAGAAAGCAATAAAACCTGTTTCCACGATCACTGATGTGCTAAGCTAGCACACAAAAGACAACTCTGAAACACCCTCTCAGTAACCGAAAATTACTGTCACAAAAGCCTTCAATCCCTAGGCACAGACAGATCATTAGCTGGAGTTAAACAAAACACCATTTTCTCCTATTCAAAATTAAGTATTTACTCTTCGGCATAATTTTTCTGTACTACCAATAGGGAAAAAAGCCTCTAAACTACTCCAAAGACATGTTCCACAAAAAAGTGTTTCAAAACAACTTGTGTAGTGCCCTCTTATCTTCTCTCCTAAAGATGTTCTTCATCTGTCCCATCTCTATTTTGTAAGTGATACATATCTAGGCATATCAATCCTTTCACATGAAAGAATATCACCCCATGGAAAAGCAACACATGCAGATTTCCAAGAACTTACTTAGCAGAGTACAGAGATCCCCTCAGCTAGTAGGACTAACAGAATTGTTCCAAGCCATAGCCTTGAAGGGCTACCTAATAAAGGAGTGTTCTGTACAATACCATGCACTGACTTACAAATGCAAACGTAAGATCGGAAGTGCTTTGGCCACCACAGAGAGATTAAACAGAAAACAAGAAAATGAAAAAGGTTATGACAGTACATATGTTAAGACACTGAAAACAAAGCAAGTACAAAGTAAAGATGCATGCTTCCCTTCAATACAGTCTTAATTTCATTACACAGAACTAGCAATAAACACACTGTGGTACAAACTTTATCAGATTTCAAACTGAAACAATCTACAAAGAGAACTGCAGTCAAATCCAAGACGACAGCACTAGAAGGAACTGTCCAACTCACTGGCAGTGCTAGCAGTTCCTCTCACACAATCACAGAATCATTTAGGTTGGTAAAGACCCTTAAGATCATCAAGTCCAACCATTAATCTAACACTACCCAGTGCACCACCAACCATGTTCCTCAGCACCATGTCTACACATGTTTTAAATACCTCCAGGGATGGCAACTCAACTACTTCCCTGCACAGCCTTTTCCAATGCTTGACAACCCTTTGGAGGAAGAAACTTTTCTTAACATTCAATCTAAACCTCCCCTGGTGCAACTCAAGGCTTTTTCCTCTTGTCCTATCACTTGTGATAACTCCAGATCCTTCAGACACTCCTCACAGGACTTGTTCTCTAGACCCTTCACCAGCCTCATTGCTCTCCTCTGGACGTGCTCCAGCATCTCATTGTCTTTCTTGTACTGAAACCAAATCCAGTACTCAAGGTGTGGCCTCACCAGTTCAAAGTACAGGGGAACAATCACTTCCCTAATCCTGCTGCTGGTCATACTATTGCTGATAAAAGCCAGGATGCTGTTAGCCTTTTTGGCCACCTGGGCCCTCTGCTTGCTTGTGTTTGGCTAGTTGCTGACCAACACTCCCAGGACCTTTTCCTTCACACAGATTTCCAGGCACTCTGTCCCAAGCCTGTAGTGTTGAAGGGGTTTGTTGTGACCCAAGTGCAGGTCCCAGCACTCGGCCTTGTGGAATCTCATACAGTTTGTGTTGGCTCACCAATCCAGCCTGTCCAGATCCCTCTGTACAGCCTTTCTACTCTCAAGTAGTAACAGGCAGCCATGCAATCCATATGAGGAGCCACAGAATACACAGGAACATCCAGCTCATTGATCCTCTTCAATTAAGAAAACAGCCTTGTATCTATTTTAAGACCTTCACCACGAAAGGTGAAAAGCTCTACAACAGAATCCTAGTTACAAGGCACGAACATAAGACAAGTAAAGAGTTGGACACGTCACCTAAAAAAGGCAAAGAAAAAGGTAAAAAAATGAGGGCTATAAAGGAAAATGAATTAAGACTGTCACAATGCAAATACGGAAGGGATGAATAAAGAGGTGCAAAAAACAAGGAAGTCAACAGAAAGTGGTAAGTCAGACAGCTGTACTCAGATCCCAGCCTACTATTGCACCTACTGATGTGCTTTTTTTCCTCAAAGTTACAAAAATAACATTTTGCCTTTTCAACACTAATATAGTTAGTACTGTAATTAAGGAAATGGCTCAGGAAGAATTCCACACACCCAAATGCTAGTTTCTGACAAAAAATACAGGCACCTTTGAAATGTACTTACTCTGGCATCTTTATCTCCGATGAGGCAAACAGCACGCAACGACGGAACCCAGCGTTTGAATTCATTCATCCAATTGTGCAAAGTTGATTTCGGAACCAGGACCATATGTGGCCCAGGAATGTTTCGGTAATGCTTCAGATAGCCTAATAATGCTATTGTTTGCAGAGTCTTACCAAGACCCTTGACAAAGAGGGAGAGGGGAAAAAACCTGCTGCAATGAAATGCAATACAGAAACCATTTCGAACAATTTTCCTACTATGTAATTCACTGAAGTTCTTTAAAGCAAACTACACAGGAAATGTTTGCAATACAATTTCTTTCATTGCATTAGAATTGTAATTGTGAAGAATCTGTTGTAGAGTAATGCATACTACTGCATACATTTTAAATACTATAGGCACTTTAATGTTGAGTTTTGCTCAATAATTACCACAAAAATTCCAAAAGATTACTGCTTACCATTTCATCAGCCAGAATGCCATTAACACCATTTTCATACAATGAGATCATCCAGTTCAAACCTCTAACCTGATAATCTCTTAGGGTTCCTCCTTTCACATCTGTAAATGTAAGATTCCTCTAAGTAGAAAAATACTAATTCTAAGTACAAAACTTTAATTGTGATCTGCTCAGATTTTAATCATATCAAAGAAATCAGAAAAATGTCAATGCAATACTTACATGAAGGAGACTCCTCAAAACGAATGCAAACATTAGACGTTTTTCGACTCTCTGACAACAGCTCTTCATCTTCTTCCTGCTCTGTGCGTCTGTGACGGTAACTAAGAAAGAATCCAAGATTCGTGTTTATATGACAGAATTTCAAAACACTGACCATAAAAACCAAACGAGACCAATTATAACAGAAACAATCACTGACCAACAATATGTGTGTTCTAGTACCCTAACCAAAATCATATCCTCTTAAGTTATTCTTTATGGTTCATTCCAGCTTTCATTAGAAAGGGTGATAAGAACCCTCTCCACTGGAGCCAAAACTATACTCTTGACAACCAGTTTTAAGAGCCAAACAGAAATACATGAAACACATCAGTGGTGGCCTTACTTGATAATAAAACTACTCAGAAGAATCACATATTCAATTTAAAAAATAAAATAAAATCTAAAATAGAAAATGCCATTTATAAATGTTCCAAGAACTAGTTGCTTGCTATTACAAGACCCCTCAAACACTTCATACAACCCCTCAGAAACACTACAGCATAGCCTGCACAACTAACAGACAGACTAGTAGAGGTAGGCCTTTGGTGCTGAGAACCCAACATCCACACTGCATATACACTGTCTTGTTTTAACTTGGTTTAGCTCCACTCCCACTGACATGCTCACTAGCAGCTGGAGCACATCAGGCACATTTCTGAAGCATATCTTCTAGTTCAGCATCACGCAAAAGAAATTCAATTCATGTACTTCAAAATCACTCCACAATATGGACCAATGCAAGGTAAATGACAAGGACCAGGGAATTTACTTTAGAAGTGCATTCCTGATCCAAAGTCATACAAATGTTGGTGGATGCATCACCAATCAGCTTTTGAAGAAGTGATGACACCCCATTAATAGCAAAAGTTCTCAACTCAAAGCACAGTCTTTATACTACTAACTAAGTAGGTATGTTAAAATGCAAACTTTGTTTCAAAGAAGTCAGAAATAAAACTAAAACATACTCCCCAGCTGAAATCAAACTCTGTTTTTCATCCTTCTTCACCCGTGGCCGTCCCAGCTTGACCTTCAATGGAGATGTTGGTGATTTTTGTGCTGCAGGCTGAATAAAATGTGCAAAAAGCTCTGTCTGCTTCAAGAGGAATTCAAACCTTTTGGCTCGATCTGCTTTCTAGTTTTCAAAGTGGGGAGAAAATTTAAAAAAAGAAAAATCAGTACCTTTTTTTCAGAAAAAATGCATTTTTATTAAGAAACAGAATTCAGGCTCTTGTGAGAACAACTTATATGAGGAAAGACTGACAGACCATCTGCCTACAGTTAGCCACCTCAGAGGACTAAAAAACACATCATGAAATAGCTTTTGAGCTGCTTCAGTTTACAGCTACACATGAATTGTTTTAGAGGACCCAGTTGTAACATGTGGTAGTTCAAATGATCCTTCATGAATACCACAGCAGTCTGGAAGACGTTGCAGGACTTGATAACCTCATCCCAGCAACACATCCCCATTTAAAACTCGAAGACTAGTAAAACAACCCAAAACCAGCCTACTTGTATAGACCTTTTAAGTCTGCATGGCATACCAGCAACTGTGAAGGGATGCTTTAAAGAGAAAGACTAAGATTCTGACTTATAGAAAGGGATGTAATCCTAACGTTGCCCAAGTCAGCATCAAAACTTCCATCAGCTTCAAGGCTATCAGGATTTGATTCAAGACAATAATTTACAGAGTTGTCTAAAGTAAGGGATGCACCAGCTCAATAGTGCTTTCACTGCAGTTTGTGAATCTTGCTGTCAGATTTCAAATTTCAGTCATTTCAGTTTTGCTATATCGATAAGGCCTATGTACTTCACTATATAAACACAGCAGAACATATGTTGCTCTCTATATTTAACAAACAAGTTATACAATTTTTAAGAAGAATATAATAAAATTCAAATGCTATCTGACAAAATGCAATTGTCACCAGTTCTCTATGCTATTTCTAAGCATCAAGTAACACTGTACCACTTGAAGCAACTTTCATGTGATCTCACCTATATATCTTGACATAAACTACAGAATTAATATTCTAGTTCTGTACCATAATCTAAGAAATAAACAAACAACAGGAAGTTCTTCTGCAGGTAACTGATATGCAAGTAAAAGCAAGAAAAGAGCCACAAAAATGAACTTGACATGCAATGCATGATCTTGCCACATGAGGGCAATATGCTTCTTTCAGTAGCACACCACCTATCCAGCAAATAAACATCATCACAATGATCTGGAAAAAAACTACTATTATTTTTTCCTTGCATTCATTATTGGACCGTCTGTGTACATAACTTGAAAACCGAATAACTACAAATATCAAGTAAAATTTTCAGGAAAATAATTCTAAAGAGGGAGTAAAGACATCAATGTTTGTGCTCGTACAGGATAAGAACAAATCCATTCATGTAGTTTTAATTTAAATCCTCTGATGATTTATTAAATTTATTAAATTACATTATGATTTTGGCAAGCTAATCATAACTGGTGAGATTCTATACTGAATGTTCCCTAGCTTACTGGCTAGGTTTTAGCAGCTTGCTTTGAGAAACAGTGAAAGTCTAGCGGCACAATTGATGAAAGGCAGATTTTTTTTTTTTTTTTTTTTTTGAGACCTATTTCCTCTGCTTCTTGGAACAAATGAACGAACATTCTAATTTAGGGAAGATGTAAACGCACCACGTATTACTGTGAAACTAGTTGTTTACTCAACTCATTCTTAATGAACAGATTTACTTGTATGTCTTCTCTGGCTAAAAATTAAGTATTTAATCAAGTAGGTATCAGTTTTTCTATGGCTAACCATGATACTCTTTCCTGGCTTCTACAGTATCCAATCTTTCAGATTCCACTGTAACTATTAGGCATCCATTTAACATTAAAGCTTTTAAGAAAAGCACAGATACCAGCTTCAACGAAGAATTTACTACATGTACCATATTTAAGAAAAAGTTTTGTAATGTCTTCCTGGTTTCTGCCTCTTTCTAATACAGAAGTTTCCCTGTTATCTCTCCTCTCCAGCACTACGCGCTCCCTTCATTTGCATCATGGACAGATCCTCATCTGCATTGTTATGGCACATATATTATGGGGCATATCAACATTTAAAAACTTTGGGTTGTTATGAAGAGAACCCAGAAGCCTCAGTATTTCTCCTCTTTAAGTATCTTAAGGATGCCACCGACATGACTCAAGGTGCCATCAAATAAAACTGGCAGAGACCAATTCAAAACTAAAAGGGGAGAGCTCTAAATACAAAATGCAATTGGCATCCCTGCCCATGGCAGGGGGGTTGGAACTGGATGATCTTTAAGGTCCCTTCCAACCTGAGCCATTCTATGATGCAATTGAACAGAAACTCCTTACAACAGGACCATAGATAACTAAACCTACATGAGAAGAAAGAAAAAAACAAGCAGACAAATTGTGGGAGGGGTGGACATATACATTCACTGACAGCTACGGAGTATAGAAACCACAGCCTCCAACTCCCAAAATCAGGCAGACAAAAATACTTGGAATAGTGGGACAGTATTTAACAGAACTACCACCATCTGCTTCCTCTGTTCTCATATTCTTCACTAAATACCTCCTGTTAGCCACTGTGAGAAACACCACACTGGACTAGATATTTAAGTGAATGTTGATTTGTTTTCTGACACATCTAGTCTGCAATAACTCCTTGTGTGTTGATCTAGTTCAAGCAAATAAACAAACATCATACAAAGCTGCAGTATGTTTTGTCATGAAAACGCTTACCATCTTCTCTTCATATTCTGGGTCAACTTCTTTTTCAGGCCTAGTTGCCTTTGGAGGAAGCTTGAGTTGGAATGGTG
Organism: Galbula dea; assembly: GCA_013399015.1. Lineage (NCBI taxonomy): Eukaryota > Metazoa > Chordata > Aves > Piciformes > Galbulidae > Galbula > Galbula dea. The sequence goes on from VWZX01000352.1 coordinate 2,953,728, forward strand.
GATCATTTTTCTGGAAATCAAATTTTAAACACTTAATAAATATCAGGTTTCTTTATTTACTAATGCAAAAATACATCAAACTGAACCAACCTACACATTACAAGAGAAGCAGGCTACTTCTTTAAAATAATTATTCCAAAATGAAGAGGCTGCATTAATTGTATTACTTCATCCAAAGCAGAACGTGATATCCATGATGAAACTAATGAGATCTGACCAGATAAAACATTATGTTGCAAGATCTGTCTCATCCTCATGTTTGTAGGACCCAAATTAAAAGCACTGAAAGGAAGTACTGAAAGAGGATGAAGTTTAATCTTCCACAGAGATCTTGCTTTAAATGAGCATTTATTTACTATAAATTAAAGAAATTTAAGAAACTAACAAAAATGGCTGACTTTATAATTAAAGTTTGTGAGATTCATTCTATTTTCAGCTAGGAAGCTCAAAGCAGGTTTCTACAACTTCAACTGTTACATTGCTATATTAAAAAAAAAAAACAAACTGGCATGATATTGGCAAAACCCATGACATTGTCAAAATATCTTTTTTAAAAAGAGAATCGTGGGAGAAATGTTTGGTGGATTTTTTTCCTAATTAAGTCTTTGAAGTATGCCTTTTTATGCACCTCCTGTAAATAAACAAAAATTAATTATTTTTGAGATACATTAAAAAGTATAAAAATGTTTTTTTAAAAGCACTGAATAATCTGAAAAGAACTGCCAAATTGCATGTCTGTATAAGCTGTTAACAGAGCATAGTCTTATCCTGACAAGTACTTTAAGTATCAGCCTACTATAAATACATTAGCATGAAATAATAAATAGAGAATTACAGAATGGTGGGGGTTGGAAGGGACCTGTAGGGATCACGTAGTCCAACCCCACTGCTAAAGCAGGGTCACCTAGAGCAGGTTGCCCAGGATCGCATCCAGGCAGGTTTTAAAAGTGCCCACAGAAGCAGACTCCACAACCTCTCCAGGCAGCCTGTTCCAGTACTCTAGCACCCTCAGAGTAGTTTTTCCTCATGGTTAGGTGGAGCTCCCGGTGTTCTAGTTTGTGCCCCTTGCCCTTTGTCCAGTCACTGGGCACCACTGAAAGAGACTGGCCCCGTCCTCCGCTGTTTAGATATTGCTAAGCACTGAGAAGATCCCCTCTTGGTCTGCTCCTCTCCAGGCTAACCAGCCCCATGACTCTCAGCCTTTCCTCCTCACAGGGACCCTCTGGTCACCTCAGCATCTTTGTAGCCTCTGCTGGACTCTCTCCAGTAGTTCCCTGTCTCTCTTGAACTGGGGAGCCCAGAACTGGACACAGTACTCTAGATGTGGCCTCAGTTAATCTAAACTATTCAGGGTCAAATAGCAAAATCAGAGCAAAATGGAACTAAATATGTACAAGTCTGTCAAACAACGTTATGCTTACATTTCAGAACTCTTACTGATAAATACATATGCCAACTTACTCTTTAATTTAAGCACAATCATGAAAATAGGAGGGGTATTTTCTGAAGGCAGAGATTACCTTTTCAATTTTTGGCTAAAGGCTAGTTCTCTGCAAAGGTGTATAGTGAAAAAAAGTACTTCTGTTTTTAACTTAAGGAGCTAGCTACCTCCTAACAACCTGCCTCTGCCCTAGAAAGTTTTCCATTAAAGATTAAACCTTAGATAAGAGAGTCTCCTGAAAACTGGTGTCATTTAAATACCTTACAAGAAACATGACCACACAGCAGTTTCAAAGACAACAGACCCTGAGTATTCCAAGGATCCAAAAATACTTCCCCTTGATATTTCTACTAACTAGCCTAAAGAGAGCTACTAACTTCAGGCAGAAATTTCTATCTAGCAGGTGCAATAATTAGTCCTAAATTGGGTGGGTCACATAAACACTTAGATAAATGATTGGGAATAAGAATCACTGATGCTCTAATTGACTTTACTCTTGTAACCCATGCTACTGAGATCTTGAAGCAGATGTATTAAGAATAATTAAAAGGACTTGTTTTGTGTTTAACTCATATATATAAAGTGGAAAAGCACTCCAAATATCCATTAAGGCACTGTTCTGAAACTATTATAATAAAGACCATTTATAGTGAAGTAAACCAGTGAGAGGAACTGAGTACAACAGGCTGTATTACATATCATTATTATGCAGAACTGCATAGCTGTCTAACAGACCTGTGGCCCTGTGTGAAGTAAAATTCCACAGTCTAAACAAAAATACAGCAATTTTTTTTTTTTCCGTTAAGAAACATATTGACCAGTATGGCACAGTAACACAGTGTTGATAATATTCAAAACCACTCACTGCTTTCAAATCAAACATTTACTAGCAAATTTTTTATCAGCTGACATGCATAAAATTCTGCAGAAAAAGCTGTATCCAACACAGAAACAGCCCTTAAACTTTTTCCCCTGAACTATCAGGTAATGTTTAGAATTGCACTGTACGCTATCTCATAGATGCTTAGACACATAAATAACAAAGACTCAAGTGATCTTTCCAGGCAAAAATGGAGTTTCATCAACTGGAATTAAGATTCTGATAGCACTAGTATCAGTATTTCTCCAATATAATAAATATATAACACACAATCATCATTCTTACTAAGTTTTTATAAGATTCATTTTTCGGCTTAAATCTTGCTCAGTTTCCAACGATACCCTAACAGGTCACTTTTTAAATTCCTTCTGTCTTAGATCAGAGTCTTTTTCACAAAAAAAGAAGTGGAGGTTTGCAGCCATAGATGCTCTTCTGAAGGGGTTATTCTGCATCATGGTCGCATTAAAGCTGGACAGACAGAATGCTTAAGCCCCGAAGCTCGAGGGCTGGGGCTGACGGGTTCAGCTGCCAACTCTCCCATTCTCCCTCCACCGCGACAACCCATACAGGGCCGTCGCCCCTGCAGAGCACCTCGGCTCCCACTAAGCCCTACGGCCACCGTCCCCATCCCACTCTGGGACAGCTTTACCTCTGGATGAGGGAGGAGAAACAACAGGCCGACAGGCACTAGAAGAGGGGGCTCTGCAGGTTGCGGGGCCGTCCGGAGGGCAATATGGGCCACAACCGGCTACATGCCACAGAAGCACGGACTGAAAGGCCAGTGCCAGCGTACCCGAGCTGCATGGCTCTGAAAGGGCCACTATGGGGCTGCACGGATAGCGGCAGCTGCCACGGCTATAAGACAAAGCTGAAGGATGCTGAAGGACAGACCGCAGGGCCGGCTTGCACGGCGGAACCAGCAGGGGAGGTGTGTCCGGGCGGGAGCCGGCCTGCAAGGCCCGGGCCGCAACTCTAGCCCGGTCGGGCCCTCATGGACTGCGACAGAGGACCCGGAGCGCTGGCAGCGGCCTGAGGGCCAGGGTGGCGCGACCTGAGGGGTGACTGCAGGAGGGGACGCCGGGACCCGACCTCTGAGGCTCCACCGCCCACAGAGCCCCTCCCCGGAGCGGTACCTCCTCAGCGCCGGACTCCTGCGCAGAGGCTGCTGCGGAGGTGGAAGGCACCTCGCTGTCGGCCCGAGGGGCGTCGTCGGTGCCGGTGTCCATTTTGTGTGCGGCGGGTGCCTACTCCAGCGGGAGGGGGATGGCCCCACAGCCCCCAACACCTCCCGCCGCCCGCCCAGCGCCAGTCTCGCGATACTTCCGCTAGAGGGGCCGGGGGCGCGCGCCTTTCCCGCCGAGTGCTGGTGGTGCGCGTGTGGTGTGAGGGGCCGGGGCGAGGGCAGCAGTAATGGCGGGAATGATGGTGGGGAGCGATGATAGAGCGACGTCTGCGCCATGGGTCGCGGAGGGAAGCAAGGTCGCGTGTTGTGGAGTCTGGGGGGCCTCCAGGGAGCCTCCCTGGACCAATTCATGGCTCTTCCCCACCGGGTACTGCGTAAGGTACCACCTGCAGTCCACAGATGCATTGCTTCCTTCTCTCCGCTGGAATGACAGCACAGCTCACAAAAGAGGAGGCAGTCAGGGTGCTGTGTACATAAGCGATAGCTCTGGACATGCCCCATGCAGTGTTAGGTACCATTCTGTCTCAAGCCTCTCCCATCGACACCCGTGGCTTGGAGGAGCATGAACTGACGCATCGATTCTTGAGGTACTTCCCATGGCCTGCGTACTTCTGTAGTTTTCAGAGAGCAGCCAGCCTGTGCCTCCTGTGCAAAGGGCAGGATGTGTGTTCATTCCCATGTCTTCCCACATAAAATCCCCTGTGGCCCTGGCATAGGCATGTAGAGCACATACACTCTAGACCTGTTCGGGAAGAAGGAAGCATGGGATAAGACACTGCAGCAGCCAGATGGTAAAACAGAAAGGTACAGGGCAGAAAACTTTATACTTGCATTTCCATTCTCCTTGCTTCCAAACTGTGTTGCAAACAGCAACTGTGTTTTCCTGAATGCCCAGGCCGTATTTAAGAGAAAAGCATCTTGACATCTGCAGGGCTAAGAGGTGCCAGTGGAAAGCAAGAGCAGCTTATGGGAGAGAAATACTTTTTTCTTAAGCCATTTCAAATTCAACAATGTTTGTGTATTTTCTATTGAAAATGGCACAAATGAAGCCACTCAATTTATTTACTGTCAATGCACACATTTCTTACTGTCCATGCAAGATGCTCCTATTCTCAGCTGCTGAACTGTAGCATCACTCATACTGCTAAAGGATTCCAAAATAATCCTTGAGATGGCAGACTTAAAAAATTGAATGCTCCAAACAAACCATTGTACCTGGTGATTACTTACAAAGGCAATATTGTGAGCATTTTGTCCAGAGAAATAGATGAAACCCTAGCCCAGTAGGCAGAATGAGCAATAAAAGCTTTTACATTCCAGTAAAAAGCTCAGTAGCTGTTATCGAGATCTTTTTGAGTAACTCAACAATTAAGCTGAGCAAATGGGTTATTGCAGCTCACATACACTGCATTTGGAAAGAACTCTGAGACCTCTTTTCCATCTGTACGTTGACTCCAGTAAGGTCCTGCTTTGTGAAGAGTAACTATATGCCTGAACTGTTTCCGTGACTGCCTGATTACTGTGAAATTCACTATGTAAATTATAGTTCAACATAGAACATTTAAGCTCTAAACTCCCTTTTTTCATATAGTGAAATAGCTGTGAAACAGCAACAGTGCTGTTCCAAATTATTTAGCACCCTATTGCCTTCTGTGACTGTTGCCTAGTTTGTGACCAAGCAAGTCCCACAGCATCTGCAGCAGCCCTTCCACACGAATTATTTTTAAAAGCTTTGGAAAGTGCATTTTTCATAGCACAGTTGAGAAAAGTGGCATGACTGGTTTTGAAAAAGTACTCCAAATAGCTTTTCCAAGCAGAGCTATCTAGAAAATGAAGCTTACCGTTAGCTATGCAGAAAGTCTCTAAGGTGGGAAAATTCCAGTCTATGACGTGTTTGTTCTTAACCTTTACAGAAAATAGCTCACGAACCATTTTTAATATTTGACTCTCCTACTCCAGTTTCAAATGCTTGTAGCTTCTGTTTACACTCTCAAGTGTTTGTCACAGCTTGCTTTTTACTTGAAATTCACAGGAACATTACATGCTGTACAAAACAAGCTGCCGCTTCCATCAAAGATCCCTTTTGGGTATTTTTTGCTTGTGTGCTTAACATTTGCATTTGACGCTTTGCACTGATGTGCTTAGTTGCTTCTCCTAAACTGTGTTGAGTACTCCTGCGGATCCACAGGACAGTGGCTGAAAAAGTCACTTAGTCATACTAAATATTATCATATGATAATCTCATTAATTTTTTTAAAAGTTAAATGCTTTTTTGTACTTACTTTATATATTTTTTCTACTCCTATCTTTTCTAATATATTTGTAAAATTCCTTAGAAATTCTCTGGGTTTTTTTAATGTGATTAGAAGTCAGGGGGTTAATTAAAGTTGTAGATTTAGGTATTATCTCTTCGTTTTCCCTGATTTATTACTCCTTATTTTGCAGTCTGCCAGACACAATCACCAGGGCTGAGTGTGTAGTCTCCTACACACTAAGGTTTCACAGCAATTAGGGCAGCCTCCCCTGCCCAGCTCAGAAAGGTGGCACTTGACATGTTGGACAATGAGAATTGTTTTCTTGTCAGACATAAAAAGAAAAAATGCATACACTTAGGTTCACTGTTATCCACTTCTATGTTTCAGATGCTGCTGAAATACGGAAAGAGCTGACGAGATACGGTCCGTGGGCATTTCCATACACTGTCCAAGTAAGAGTCTAAGACTTTTGAAAATTCAGAGGGTGGCTACTCAACCTTTCCCAAAGGGGACTAATTAATGGCCTTAATTTCTCTAGCACGGATATACTGGGTTTGGGTAACCTTTTAAAATAAATCTTAGTACTCAGTGGAATTACTTTATAGGCCAAGTTGTTATAAAAACTACTTTTGTGAGAGTTTGCCTGGATGAGTTGTAGGTACCTACCTAAGGGTGTGGATGGAGAAATGTTACCAAAAAGCAGACTGAAGAAAGAAATAGTACCTGCTGAGAGAGAGCGTGTGAAAATCCCCCAAGAACTGATAAGCTTTAGACACCTGTAGACTTGTTGAATTCAGAAGAACAGATAAACTCAGTACACCAAGAGTCTGCCAAATCCATGCAAGGCCACCAGCATGCACAAGCATCAACTGGTTGTGTCACTTGGACCACAACCAAAAAGCAGCTGTGTATACATCTGCTGAAAAACGAGGAGCCTTTCAAATACTTTCTGAGCACCTCAGTAAGCAGATGAAGGTGGTGAGGCACTGGAAGGTGTTGCCCAGAGAAGTTGTGGATGCCTGATCCCTTGAAGTGTCCAAGGCCAGGCTGGGTAGGTCTTTAAGCATCCTGGTCTAGTGGAAGGTGTCCCTGCCCATGGCAGGGGGTCTTGGAACTGAATTAGCTTCAAGGTCTTCAAAGTTGGCCTCCCAACTGTTGTACAAACCATGTAACGTGTGCGTGCGTAAATCTAACCGCGTGCATGCACTGCGTGGATAGTTACCTGCTGTTAGCAGTAAAAACTTGATTGTATGGATGAGAACAGCCTAAGTAATGAATGATGTCTTAAATACCGGTTGTGATTTATTGCTTCCCTGACTGAAAATCCAGCTTCCCGGTGGCAGTACCCGTGACGGCGGAGCCACTAGGTGGCAGCACGGACCTATACCCGCCTGAAGCTGCTGCAAGATGATCCAGCAGCCTACGTACGAACTGCTGTTTTAATAGGAGCGCTGCTCAGTCGTAGAACAGATTTCACCAAGAATAGGGGAAAAAAATAGTTTTATAAACCATTTTTTATCTGATGGTGTTTCATTACTTCTAGAACTATGTAATGTACATTCAGTACTATCCCCCAGAAGAACAAAAATGTCCTGTTGAGGAGGGCCTTGAGTAGGTAGTACCCTCTTTGGGACCTGTTCACTCTCTTGTGCGCATTCAGGAGGCCACAAAAGCTTTAGAAGCCATAGTCCAAAATTCACATATACTACAGTAGTTATTTCTAGCTTAAATATACTAGCAATGAATTCAAGCCACAAGTGCATAAAACGTGTCAGTTGTAAGCAATAAACAGCTTTATAGCTCAGAAACAAACAGGATCTGGGAGTAACAGAACTGTTATCTCTAAAGTGTTTGCGAGTTGCCGCCTTTATCTCTGTACCTACATTAGCATATCCCACGCGTGAGCAACCATAGTCCACTAACCATGCGAATCCCTGACTGGAGTGTTTCCACCTTGCTTAAAATGCTTGTTACAAGTGTTGCTACTTCAGTATTCCTTGTACTAAATACTTCTCTTTTCATCTCAGTTGTTAATTGGTTCAGGATTTCATGGTTGCCATGTTTAAAAGGACATTGGTGATAGGGCTGAGGAATCAAATGCTCAGGGCCCAATGACACTAAAAGACGCTGTCCACCCTCCCTGCCTAGGGGAGGCAGGATCCTCCTTTAAGCTCAGACCTGGGCCTTCCAGCAACAGCTGGCTGCTGGTATGTCAGTGAACCCAGACTAAGTGGCACCCTAACATGTAGTCAAACTCCATCTACCACCAGTATCTCTTGGTTCTCTGGTCAGCTCCCAAGGGGAAAAAACTTCTGCCACACGTCTCTTGTGCAGTTTTTCTTACGACCTATAGTTTAACATATGCCTCCTCTTGTTTAAGTTGTCCTAACCATTTTTCTGCTCCCTTGCTTGGCCTAAGATAAAGAAGAACATTGGATGTAGAAGCTGCTTTCCAAATCTCCTAGGAGCGACTTCTTCCCATGAAGAAATGACTGTTGTTTCTGTGAAGTATGCTGCCTGGGTGAAGTGGCTATTACATCTTCTGTTGATGAAAATTCAGAAATGCAGCCTCTCCATTCATACGTCAGTAGTTAAGTCCTTACAAGTAATTTTGGTTATGTCCAGGGGTACAATTCTATGCATTCGTGCCCTTATCTGCGTAGCCCCGTTTTCTTCAGATCATTATTTCATAGGTTCCCTTCCAAAGTTTATCCACTTCAAAATTTTCCTTACTCCTAGGATTAGAAAGAAGCACGTCTCCTCCTCTAGAGCTTACAATATAGAAACTACTTCTAAAATGAGCTCTTGCTTTATGCATCATCATTTGTAACCCTAGTTTTGCTAAAGATATCATTTCTGAGGATGCCCATTGCTGCAGAGCTTTGTGGCAGTTCACAGAATCACAATGTCCTGCGCTGGAAGGGACCCACAAAGATCATCAAGTCCAACTCCTGTCTATGCACATGACAACCCCAAAGTCACCCCATATGTCTAAGGGCATTGTCCAGATGCTTCTTGAATTCTGACAGGCTTGGTGCTGTGACTACTTTCCTGGGCAGCCTGTTCCAGTATTCCACCACCCTATGGGTGAAGAATCTTTTCCTAATATCCAGCCTACAGCTCCCCTGGCAGAGCTTCATGCTATTCCCTCAGGTCCTGTTTCTGGTCACCAGAAAGAAGAGATCAGCACCTGCCCCTCCACTTCCCCTCATGAGGAAGTTATAGACCATGATGAGGTCTCTCCTCAGTTTTCATTTTACCCAACAGACACACTCTGGAGTTGGCAGTAGGGTTTGGAAATGCGAGACCTTATTCAGCATTAAAAACTAACAGATTAACCAATGTGTCCTTTGCATCTGGTTCAAAGAGCCAATAATTATGCAAATACTCATTGTTTTTTCCCATCTTGTACACAATATTGCAATTTTAATTTAAGGTTTTAGCAACCATAGCTTTACTGTGGTGCTGCAAAGGTTTCTAATATGGCTGTATTTCCCAACCACAGGTTTTTTGCTAAACATTTTTTCACTTGATATCCACATTTTGTTTTGGCGGGTTTTTTGGCTACATGTTCATTTTCTCAGTGAGAGAGTCGGGAACTCTCACAGTTTGGTAAATTATGGAAGCGAGAAGGCTGTCATCTCTTCATGGATGTGATGAGCCAGGTTTATGGGATCACATTAGAATGTGTTAATTACTGAGCCTCGTCAGGGACTTACTGTGAAGATTCCTTAACTGCCTATATGGACACCTTTAGCACTTTCAAAATTAAACATAGTGGCTCCTTTTCCCCTACCATGCTTTTGTGTTCCCGTCTCCTTGCACTGTTATTGGTATTTCTGCAGGTGAGCAGTGGGATAGTTCAAGGTTCTAAAATGCAAAAACTGAGTCCAACAAAGAGAGTTACTGTTTTGTTCTCAGATCAGCACAGCAAAACAACTCAACTGCCCACACACACAAGGGCCAGTGCCAACACAGCAGGGAAACAGACATGGCAAGATGGAGGGTGGGATTGCAGCCACACTAATTTGTGTCAGTTTAAGCTACCATAAACCAGACTTTAACAAACAACATTGCAATTGTGTATTCTGTCCTGAACGCCAGATTTTGCCCACCTACAAACAATGATCTCATGCATATTTAACAAGGATCAGGGATTCCTTTGGAGGTCCCACAGTAATTCCTGATTATCCCAAAACCTGGATGGAGTGTTGATTCAAGAGAGCCCCTGACCAGAAGAGACTAGTTTGTTGAAAGTGAAAGGCATTTTAAAGTGATTTTAGATCAGAGTAAAAGCTGTTCAAAATAAGGTTTTTTCCATGTGAAATAAACCTAAGTGTACTTTGCGGCTCACTGCATTGGCATCCTTTTGTCCCCTAACCTATGTAGTGGTTTTCTAATGTTGAAAACCTGTAAATAACCTGCCCATACCTGAGACAGAATATTACAAAATTTGGAATATTTGTGAGTATCCATCAAGCAGGCCAGTGCAGTGTAGTCTTTAACTGTCTTTAGCGATGGATCAAATCCTTCCTTCACAAATTCTGTCCCCAAAATAAATAACCTCTTTCTAAGCAAAGGCCTGTTTCTGTGAGTTTGATTTCACACTGTTATCCCAAAACTTATCACAGACTATTCGCAAATGTAACAGTTCTTGTTCAAAGGTTTTAGCATGCAGCAGGATTTCCTTTAAGTGCAGGAAAGGCACAGAAGGATGCTGTAAAGTACTGCCTTCATTAGCCTTGCAAACATGGCAGATGCAGTGCAGAAGGTAAAAGCCATCACTTCAGTTGCCACAGGATATATCCTCCTGTGAAAATACCTTTAATCCTGTCCTTATTCCATTTTACTTGCCCACATCCACTTGCTGTGGAAACTAGACTGAACTTGTTATATTTTCCAGAGTGCTATTCATTTCTGCTGAAGGATCTGTTGAACTGGAGTAGCTGGTTTTAGTTTATCCTAGTCCACACAGAACCTGTTTCTGCCTTTGCCCTCACTCCCCCATTTTTTTGCTGTTTTGCTTCCCTGACTGCCTGGGCCTACTTTCTTCCTCATCCTGTAATGATTCTTCCTTTTTTGTATCAAACACACAGCTGATATCAAAACAATCCTTCCTTTCCTGCATTTACGTTCTTCACGCCGGTCAGCCTTTTACAAGTGTAGTTCAGAAGTCCAGTCTGTTTGCTGTAATACCTTCCACTCAATCATAATTAAATAAAATAGTATTACACTTTTTCTTCAATTACCTAGAAGGGGAGGGTATTTGTTTCACCCACTGTTTTGCCATCTGTATGAAAATTTCTCACAAATCACAATGTAAGAGGTAAGGTTCCTTTAACTCTCAGTAGCAGGTTTTGGGGCCACATAGAGTATAGATGCAGACAGTGTCCCATGTCAATTGCCCTGTGTTCATTTTCTCCTTACTCTGGAGTGTTCTCTGGTCTCAGTAAGAATATTTTAGGGAAGCCAAGACCCATCCTGCACTTCATGATGAGTCTTCCATATTTGTGAGTCTGAAAATAGCTAGGTAGTTTTGGTTGGTTGGTTGGTTGTTGGTTTTGGTTTTTTTCCAGTTAAACATAAAACTACAGGCTTCTTTTCCCATCTGTTTCTGCAGGTCTTCCTGAGACCTTTCTTTAAGCTTCACATCCAAACTTTAGGCTGCTCCAGATAGCTTGGAGTAAACTACTCAGCAAATCCTTGCTTTCAAGAGATTAATAATAATTTGCTATTTCTGGTCTGGAAGAGGCATGTCATCTTTATGTCAAATAGATTATTTTGGATTTCTGTTTGCTACAGATTTGACTGTGTCATATCACCAGAAACCATCAGCTGTGCACAGGTAAATTCCTCCAAGTTGCCACAGAAAGTTAACAAGTAGAACCCCTCACATATGGGCTGACTGGTATGCTGCATGTTATATATGAAAAAAGTATTAGATTTTTTGTGGCCTCTAAAAGTAATTAAGACAGTTAGAAAAGAATTTTTGGCTCTTCCAAAAAGCCATCTTCTCTTCTTTCATATTTCCTCCCTCAGCTGCAAGGATTATTTGCTGACCTTGAGAGGCCATTGATAAAATTGCCCCACAAGGAAATCCTCAGAAAAGGATTGATACCTATCCATATGTAGAGAGTAACAGCCACAGTTTGCTTGACCAGCTATGTAGATGTAAGATCATGTACTAGTTCACAAACAGAAACTGAAAAATAGGAAAAGAACAACTTTTAGTGTGTGCTTCCATGGATGACAGAGAAAAGCAAAATCTGTCTTCTGGCAAAAGTGCCAGGCCAGAGGTTTGTACCAAAGTGGGGCTGTGTTTGTTAGCACCCCCACTTCAGAAAGAGGTAGTTTTACTTTTGCAAATAAATACAGTATTCAGCAGAGCACCAGCTCTTCCACCAGTGACTTTCCTGAATGGGAGACTTTCCAATGAGATGCTGGATGTCTGCTGCTGTTTCCCAAAGCAGATTAGTGCCAGAGGGTGTTGGTCTGTTTTCTGAAACGGTTTGACACAGATCTCCCTATGTGTCATGAGAGCTTTGGGTAAAATTAGATTCTTCCCTGTCCATAACAATAAAGGCCATGCCCACATGCAGCTTGCACAGTTCATACACTTCCTGGAGCAAAACCACAGCAGTGTTCAACTGTCTGTTTTCTTTTTTTTTTTTTCACAATGGCTCCTGCTTGAAAAGCAGGTATATGACCGTTGGGTCCCACTGCCACCAAGAGAGCCTGTGGGTGACCAAGTAAACACCACAGTTCGGGCAGAATGTATTTGTCAGTGAAGCAGCGTAGTGCAGACAGAGCTGGCATCATTCTGTGCCACTGGTCAAGCTCCAATTTTTGTAGTTTATTGTTTAAATAACAACAAACAAATCATGTGGCTCTGATGATCTGTGTGTGCGCCTCTATTAGGCCTGTTTTGTATGGTGAGGACGGGCTAGTGAAAGGAAGGGAAGAGAAGGGACTGAATTATCCCCAGTGAGTTTGCTGAATTTGTCCTTGTGAATGGAAAGAGAGTGAAATATTTGTCTGCAGGGGGGAGCAGAGTGGTAACTGCCAGGAACAGCTGGAACATATATACTGTGTCATGTCTTTTTGTGGTACTGGGCTTTTCTGCTTGCTGTGGGAATGCTGCAGAGGCGTGTTAGCATTTTGCTGAGTAAGTGTGGTGTGAGCTCCATATGTAAACAGGGATCAGTCACTAGATGAGAGGAAAGGGCTGTTCTCTCAGGGCTGTGGCTGCCTCTTGAATGCACCTCAACCTTCACAACCTCTGTGGAGTTTTATAAATTAAATATGGGGCTAGATTATGGGAGAAATATATATGCTTGTGGGAATGTCAGTGTAGGTAACTCCTGTGTCTCCTCCTGCTTTGAGACGCATCAACCTGTGAATGAAATACATCCTCCTGATTCTTCCCATCCTCTCTATCCTGATTATTCTTCTGTCCCCAGGGAAGCAAGGACTTTCACTGCTCTCAGTATTAATATAAACACCACCAGTTGCTCTGCACCATGAAAATGGGCAAGCTTAAGTAGCACACTTCTTTAAATCAGTTGCCTGTAGGGTTGGGAATGAATTTCCTGTCAAATGCAATTAGCCACCTTTTTGCTCTTCTGTTTTATTAGTTATCAAGAATTGTTTTTCTCTGAAACATCACAAACCTAAGGTAGACAAGGAGGGGAGCAGACCAGTACTTTCATGACAGCAGAGAACTCGTTAAGGTATATGGCTTATGGGAATTGCACACACATTCAGGATCAAACTGATCATGCTTATTCTGATCTTTGCTAGAGGCAAGTGAAGTTAGTCTGGTGACAATAAACACTCTGGTATGATCCAAATAAAGATAGATTCTTGAAATTTGATTGATACATATCAGAACATGAGTGAACTGTACAATTTGGGTAGAATAAAGAATGATTTTACCTTCTGAGGTTTCAATTTTATACTTTACGCTTTGTTTACTTTTACCATCTCTGCAATCATGTCTACAGTTAATATCCATGAAGGCTACTCAGCTTATGACTATTCTAGGAAGTGTTACAGCAAGAAAAAAATTCTCTCTTGTCGGACTTTGAAGATTTGCTAAGACTAGCTCTGATCTCATGTAGAAAGAAAATGAACTTTATCCTAACTGCAAGTCATTTTGGTTTGGGTTTTTTCAGTGGTCAGTCACTTTTAAGAACATTCCCATAGCTCTGCCTACAACAGGTTTGGAGAGGCAGGCACCACTGGCTGATGTTATTGTTACCAGCCAAAACCTGATCTCTTTCAAGGTAACTATGCAGTATGTATAACATAAAAGCTTAAAAAGTGAGACAAATAAGCCAAACAAATATATGTTATTCTACCCTTTCAAGTATTTCAGCATTGCAATATTAGGAAAATATTTTTTAAGACATTTTTAATTGGTTTTTGCCAGCGATTTCAGCACATATGTTCAAAACATACTTGAAGTCCAAAACTAGATGCTAATGGATAAATGCAAAAGCTGGAACTAAAATAGAACACCCCAGGGGTTTCGCAGAAATGTTCAGCCAAAATCAATTTTTCTTTGCTCTTCTTTCCCTTCACTTTCCATTTGATTTCCAGCCTCAACTCACTCTCTACACATCTTCAACTGTAAGAGTTTTAAAACAAAGACTGTATCATTCACTATCATGATGAAAGATTTAAATAAAGAATTTTATAATTTAAAAATGCTTGAAAAACTTGTGCATGGAGCAGGACAGAAGTGAAATCCCATTTCTTCCACCAGGGCTAGACACCATTCATTTTTAAGCCTGCTATTCTCAAACACAACCATGAGTGACATATTACCAGCACAGTGAAAATCATTAGAGTAAGAAAATAACTTTATTTGCTCTTTTAATGTTTGGAGCACAAATACCAAGAAGGTACAGCAGCTTTCATAACAAACATGTTAACCCCCACATGCTCTGCTTAATTATGATTTCTGGCTTCCTGTATTTCCCCTCAGGGTACTGGCACCGTAAGTAAATTGGCACAGATTCTATTTATTCTGAATATGCTGAGCTGCAACGTGCAAGTAGCTCGGCAGGTGCTTCACAAGCAGCTGAGCCATTCCAGCAGTGAGGTCAGGAGCCGTCTAACAGAGGACCGACACATCCAGCAGGGAACAGAATACCCATACTCCTCCCTGTCACCATGGCTACCGCTCAGCAGGCGGGTTTTGGGCAGAAGTGCCAATTTAAGCAACCACTGATTTCTTATTACTGCACCTGCATCAGCCACCTTGGTTGGTCAGGTCTAAGTGTACAGTAGGCTACAGCACTTACCAGATCAGGAAACAAGTTCTGATCCATCTGGAAATTAATTTTCTTTTTTTTAATTTTTACTCATTATTTTCTAAACAGTCAGTTTTCTGATTCAGTTCAGGATGTAGCCACTCAAATATCCTGCGGCTGGGCAATGGAGGAGATGGCAGAAGGGCAAGGACAAATGGCTTAAGAGATGGGGACTACTGATGATTTAAACAGCAATATCACTGACCTCATGAAAAGATGGAGCAAGAGCTCTCTTTAAGGCTGTGGTTTGCTATTCAGTGTTTAGATCTGTTGGGAGTGTAGGTTCCTCACCACCCTATCCTGCCCCCTCCCCATCTCCTCGGCTGCCTTTTTTGCAAGTGGTTATGCAGCTGCACAAGGAGCCTGACAGGGAGCCCACTGAATCTGAATAATGAGCTACTGAAACGTGTATTGTTATGACACTGCTGAGATAACACATGAAGTATATCACAATTCATTTTATTTTGGCAGACTAATGTTTCAAAGCCTTCAGGTTTAAGGCTATCTATGTGTCAGAGTCACACAGTCAAGTCACATGTGGAAGGAAAGGGTGACTTTCCTTCCCTAAATAAGTTCTATGGCTGGAAGTGTCACTTCATGGAAAAGCGTTACAAATCCTTCTTCACAAACCTGCCATTAAATATGTGAAGTTGTTAGAACATCACCATGGATAAAGGATAAATGGAACTGAGTGAAAGTGGTAGTATAATGTCAGGCTGGAAATGAAATAATACTGCAAGGCTGCATGAAAGTCACTTACTCTCAGACAAAACCTATCTAGAGAAGTCAGAGCACATATGAAATCAAGTGTTTATAGTTTATCCATGACAGTTTTCATTTATGATAAGATTCTTTTAAGACCAGAGATAATGTACAGCACTAGCAACAGGTATGCTATGAGTTTATACAGATTTATTTATATGGTTAAGTCAACATTCAGAGAGCACATATTTATATATTATATGCCATTTACAGTACGTATTTCATTAAATACAATAAACACATTTCCACAACATTTTTGCTTAAAATCTTGAAAAACCCTAAGCATGGTTTGAAGTTTGTGAGATTCCAGCAGTGACACTGCCAGCCCTGGGCAGCCTGCCCTGCTGAAAAGATGAGAGCTGTGGAAATTTCTGTGAAAACGTTTAACTCTCCCCCAGGCCTGATAGCACTAACCAGATATCGCAGTCAGGTTCCACCGTGTGTGCTGCACCTAGGCAGAGGTGTGAGACTCTTCAGAAATTACAGACTAGTTAGAAACAGGAAAGACTCTGCGTCCACTTTAAATCTAAGTAAAACAATAAGCAACTTCTTGCAAACGAGCACAAGCTGCCCTGTCCTTGAAAAGCTGGGAGTTTCCCACCCTTGGAGGGGGACACTAACTCCAAGGATATCAGCAGTGTTACACACTCTGGTCATGTTTTTCTGGCAGTGCAACCTGCCTCCCTGAAGTCACTTCTGAAAAAGTCTGTTTCTAAAAAATTTGCAGCGATGTGACCAGAAAAATAAAGCTTATCCATAGTAAATTCATACAGGGGGCCAAATACTGCTGGAGAAACCTTTAAATCACAAACCGAAGAAGTTTGGGAGTGGCAGACCAGGCAGATGGTGGAAGCTGAAGCGAACGTTTCGATGCGGACAGAGCACAGCAGATGTGCGAGCTGGCACCGCAACCGCTCGGCTGGCACCGGCCTGGCATTGCCAGGCCAAAGCCCTTCTGCCCGAGCCCAATCGCTCCTGGGGCACCAGTCCTTCACCGGCGCCACCGCAGGCACCACTCCTCCCGGAGCTCCCAAAGAGCCGGGGTGCTCGCTCACCCTGCTCCCAGGCAGTGGGCTGGTAGCATCCCCGCGGCGCCAGGGTACCCCCGGGGCGCGAAGCCGCGTTCCTCCGCGGGGCCGGAGCCGAGCTGCCCGTGGGACGCGGAGCCGGGCTGCCCTCGGCGTGATGCGGCGGGGCCGGGTGCGGGGGCCACCCGCTGGCGATGGTGGCGGCGGTGGGTGTCGCAGCCGCCGGCTGCGTGGCGGCGAGCCCCGGGCGCCCATCACGTGCTCGGTGTGTTGCATTGTGTTTGCGGCGGAGGGAGGGCTGGCCGTGTCAGTGATCAATGTCATGACTTCCTCCTCGGGCTGGAGCAGTATCAGAGCACAGCTGAAGGAAGCTGATTACTGCTGGTTTCAAATTGGCTGGGAACAATACAACCACACACACAGAGACACACACACACGCACACACACGCACACACACACAGGCACACGCACACGCAGTCCCGCACCCTGGCTCCCGCGTCGCCGCTCCGGTCCGGGGGGGGAAGATGAGCTCAGGGGACGTTGTTTGCACTGGATGGCTCATTAAATCACCCCCCGAGAAGAAACTCAAGAGATACGTAAGTGCAGAGGCTCTGCTGCTATTTTTTTTTCTCACTAAACGGATTTCGGCATGTGCTCGGTGCCTTACTCTTCCTTTGAAATGTCTCGCCTGTTTCGGCTTCGTCTTGGACCAAACCAAAAAAGATTTACAAGTCCATGCGCTTATGGAGTATTTTACTTTTCACCGATATTCTTGTGCTCTTTGGAATTAACCTTTCCCGACTTGTAAGATTATAATACTTCAGTTGTTATGCAACATATCGTAGGTTAAAAACCACATTTCTGTTTCAGTTAACGTTGCCGTAACTAACAGAGTTGTTGTAACAGAATTTCAGATGTCACTTTTCCAGGGAAGGTCAAGAAGCTCCTGGAGAAAACTAATACTTTAAATTCTGACGCTCTGCTTTGATAAGATGCTCTGTGATTTCTGTGACACTTGCTAAAGGCAGTATCTGCAATAGTTTTATTTACCAGTTTATTATGCCAGGCGCAGTTGCTAGCAGAAAGCTTTACTTTTTGTGTGCGATAAAGAGATGCTAGATGCCGTGCTGCAAAGTTCCCGATAGCCGAAAGGTGAGAAGCGGCTGGTGAGAAGCAGCGAGCACTGCCCGCATGGAGAGAGCGACTGCATTATGTTCAAGGGGGGGGCCTTGTTTCGTTCGGTGTCTGCCTGCCTGTTTGTCTGGGGGTGGGAGGAAAGGCGTGTGTTGCAAACATAGGAAACAGTATCTTGCAGGGCTGCGGGGTAGGCGCTCCGGGTGGGAATGAATGACCCTTAGAAAATTGCTTGGGACAGCATTAAAAATGTAAGCTCATCGTGGGTCATTTTGCATACTCAGGTGTGATGGTTCTTCATCAGGCGTGTTGTTACTGTTGTTGCACTTTTGGAATCGATAATACTCGTTTGAGTCATGCACCTCTAACCTGACTCACCCCAGAGCACTGCACTGTACTAGAGGGATGCCACCATATGTGTCCATCACACTCCTAAGCCATATACAGAGCTTACATCATTTGTCGTATTCACTTCTGTTTATCAGCATTTTTTCTGGGCTGCTGATGTTAGCTTTTTCAAGTAATATGAATAATAGCTGTCTCGAGAAGTATGTGGTATATATTTGTGTGTTTTCTATTTGCACTAAAAACTAGGAGAAAGGGTAATTTACTGATGTTAGAATTTACTTTGAACTTATTCTAAGCCAGGGTTTCTTCTTTTAGATCACAGTATTGCATTGAAATAGCTGAATATTTGCTTTGTTCAGTTAGCATTTTCCATTTCTAAAATATCCACTATGATGTGTCTCAAGGGAGCTGCAAATAAAATATGGATATCTAATTTTTGTTATAATTTGTAATGGGTGTACTAATAGCATTGTATAGCAGGCAGTAGGCAATGTAAGAGCCACTGATTCACCCAGCTGGTATCATTAGTAACTCTGCCAGTGAAGCTATTTTTGATGACTCAATATTCATAAAAGGGCAAAGTAGAGAAAACAGAATGTGATAAAGATGGGATTTGAAAGCCCCCATTATACAGTCCAGATAATAGTCACAACAGGGTCTCTGATCAGCACACAAGACTAGTCGCAGTCTGCTCTGTGCAGATTTTGCACTACAAAACCTAGGAAAATTGGGTCTATGTTATTCTTCAAACGCCAACTGCTAGATTAGCCAGATCTCTGCAGATTAGGCTTTGTTTTCTGGTTAGGAGGATAAACTAGTCCTTTGTCCATAATACAGCAGAAAGAAATCTGCTGCAAGTACAGCAAAGATTAATGTTCTTTCTCATATGACTGGTTACACAGTGGATGTTACAAACCAAGTGGAGATTGTCTCTGACTCTCTTTAATCTATTTTTTTTCCACTTTTTACACAGTTTCATCAGCACGGAAGCTTGTGCATCTTGCACTGGCTTGGGTAGATAGCTCAGGCTGAACCTCAGTGACTGCTTCAAAACAACACAAGCTTTAAAACAATGACTGTTTAAACTGACTTCAGTAGGTGTCAAGTGTCAACCGCTTACAGGAGAATGGTGTTGGCTCTGATTCTGAACTGACAACATACATAAATCCCCAAGCTTTACACCACCCTTTGTGTTCAGCTGGCAAAACTCGTGGTCTCAGCTGAAGCTTCCAGGGAGCTTCAAATGTAGGCTTGGTCTGCTGCCCATTAGGACCTCTCTTACACTGGAGTGACTATGTTGCTTTCGCAGGGTTGTCTCCCAGTTTATATTTTCCTGAGTTCAGCATCCGGCCTTTGTAAGGTCTGGCCTGAGGGTCTCTAGTTTTACACACAGATAAATTCTTGATCCTCAATCTACTACAATCACTAACAAAATCCAAATAATCTCAGTCGAATACGTAGTTAAGAGACAAAGTGATTAATTCAAGTTGTGAGGCTGGGAACTGCAGCTAGTCCCACTGAGGCCACTGGGAATATTTACAGTGTTTATAAAATTAAACAAATACATCTTTGCAGCCTGGAGTCTAAAAACCAAAGTATATCTTCATTTATGCTTGTTCTCTGATGAAAGCAATTACTTTCTACACATAAACAAGTAAGAATTTGGCTCTAGGTAAGCTGAACCTTATTTTCAAAACTCTGAAAAGCAAAATGCAGGTGTTAAGAGTCTATATTTTTCTTGTAATGTCTTACAAAGCTAATACTCTTAGTAGCACTATTCTTAGAAGTGTCTTATCATTCCCTAACAAAGGCTGCTCTCTTACATGTGCAGGAAACGAACATGAGATTAATTACCCAAGTGTAACTTTCTGTAAAAACAGAGAGCTTAATGCTAAATGCAGAAAATTCATTAGAAAGCACAGAGAGCTTCACTTCAGCAGGCAAATACTCTAATAGCAGTTTAATAGCATGTACAATGCTTTCTCTCTGTCTGATACTTGAACCATGAATCCACCACGTCAGCCTATCTAAAGAGGCAGTTGTGCAAGGAGCCTCCCGGGAGAGCATTTGGTGTGTGTTGCAGTTCTTTATCCCCTAAGTGTGACCTGAAAGCTGTGCTGCTCTCATTTCCCTGCTTGGTTCCAGCTTTTCTCACCCATCAGCGCTGTGTGGCCTGAGGGGTGCTAGGGAACCATCAGAGCTCTGGGGGAGCTGGGTAGGGTCGGGGGTAAGAGGAATAAGCTGCTACCAAAATCTGGGAAGTGATGGTGGTGGAGGTGCTTTACTCCAGAGTAAGGTACTTTACTCTAGAGTCCATCTTGCTGTAGACCAAAAATGCCCAGTTTCAGGCACAGCTTGGCACTTAGCCCTACAGGAGGAAAACTTGGTCCCAGTGGAGATTTTTGGTATTGATATTAGTGGATCATGAGTACCAGCCTCTGTAGGAAATCAGATGTCATGGGAGAATCTGCCTCATGTTTAATGGTTTTCACAGTGCCTTGTGTTAATGCTGAATGCATCCAACGAGGGATTTTGATTAGGAATTCAGAGCTGCAAGGGAAGAAGTATTTGTTTTGTAAAAAAAAAATTAAAATTCAAAAGGCTCAGAGTGGTGGTGTTGTTCACATAGCCCAATTCTGTAATGTCAGCCTTGAACAGCCTGCTTTTTACTACTTTTCATATGGAAATATATCTCCTCACTGGCTGGTAATATTTGTAGGGGTCTTTTTATTGGAGAAGGGGGAGAATGGTTTCATGGCCTAGAAAACAAAGGAATTACTACAGGCAATGCAGAAAGTCCCTATGAGAGGAAAAAAGTCATGGAAGAAGACTTGAGAGGATGCCTGATGAAATGAGACTAGTCCATTGAGAAGACCCATGGTTCATGTGCTGCCCTCAAATGGCTGTCCTGTCATTTGTCTCACCTATGAGGAGCAGCAGTGGTGGTCAGCCAGCCTGCTCTCCAGCTCTGGTGAGCGCCACACCAGTACATACTTAGTGTCATTGTTCGGTTACGTGGTTCACAATGGTATAAGGGCTATATACAGATGCTTGCTTGTTGTGAGTCAGTGCAGCTCCATTTAAGTCAATGCTGCACAGCTGTAGCCCAGCTGAGGAGCTATTTGTAATCTTCAGTACTATACAAATTGATGAGGGAAGACCACTTGTTCAAAAAAAGGCAAGTTTCCCCTTTACTTGAGTGACTGGTTTCTTACAAACATTTTTGAAAATCAAAATTCCTTGTCAGCATCTCTGGAACAAGAGTCCAAAATGGTCTCTGTGTTATAAAATTTAGCCTTAACCTTCTTGCCACACTTCTCCTTGGAGTGTCTGGTCTGGGGGGACAAACAGAGGTGCAAATTCACGTGCAGATGCAAAAAGCTAGTCAAGTAGTGTCTATTCCTGCTGTGTCTGCATAAGGGGCAGTAAGTGCTGTGAGAAGGGCACAGCAGGCAGTAGCTGCACACAGACCTCTCTGACTGTTGGGGTGATCTGCCAGAACTCGACCACAGCATACCATTGCTAGGGCTTTACAAGATGAGAGAATCTAGATGACTTCTCCATTTTCAGCTGAAGTTCTGGTATTTATCAGGAGAACAAACAGGAAGTTACTGGCCACTAAGAAGAAAAAGTAAAGTAGAATTATGGAAGAGTTTGCTCAATTAATAGGAACAAGAGCCCAACAGCACTCCTTAGGGTGGGTGGAAAGTAGAGTGTTTGCTAGATCTAGTGTTAGGTTGGTGTCAGCAGAGAACACTGCCACCCTCACCTAAAAAAAATCCCCAAGTGTTCTGTGTGGTCAAGTACTTCTGCTGGTTTGGGATTTGGCGGAAGTGTCTAATAAAAAGAGAAATCTGAACTTAATTTTTGTCCATAAGCCTTTCTGTTTCCAAATGCTTCCTACAAAACCTCATCTCTTGAGCTCTGTCTCCTCTGAACAGAGAGTTATGGCCACCTTTCACAGTCTGCTGGAATCAACATCCCGAACTCTCACTGAAATAAGTGAGTTCATTTAACCAATTTGTGCAGGTTTTGTACCTAGTTTATAGGCTGAGTGGAAACAGGAGTCCCATATGATGGAGAAAGCTGACAGAGCCTTTTATCTGGTTCTAGTTGTAAGTTTTATACCTGTGTTTTCCCTGCTGTTACTTCATTAGAAAATCCAGCATATATTCCATCTGGTGCGTATATTGAAGAAGAACTCAACTTTGAGAAAATGAAAACTTTGATCCAGAATCTCCTGTGCTGCAGACTACATGCTCACTTTTCTGTGAAATCCTAAATACATTGATCTCACTGGTAAAATAACATCAGAAAAAATATTTTAGGGAGGAGTTTCTATCATTGGAGTTAAACATTGGTAATTAACTATATACAAATCAGACCATTTTCCACCACTTAGCCTTGTTTTGGTAGGTTAAGTGTGATGTTTATTCTAGACCATTTGTTTTCCATTTTAAACATGTTTTGCTAGTTTAAATGCAATGTTTAATGAGATAGGCTAACTTCTAAGAAAAAAATAATTTCTAACAAACACTGCTGTTTTTGGCAACCTGTGTATCAGAATGTTAAGCAGAATAATTTCCCTTGGACTATTTATTTGGGTGGAGCTGAAATAATTCTGAAGCCCCAGTTTAGTCTTTGTCTATATGCTTTCAGTGCACAGGAATGTCCAGCTATTGGTTTCTATTCAGAACACAAACCTATGAATTATCAAGTCTTTGCATTCAAAAATGGAGACACCCCTCCCCCCCATGCTAGTTTGAAATAGAGAAGGAAAAGCTAAGTTGAGTGGTAATTAAACTACTTATACAATCAAACATGCCTTAGATGAAAAAGCATTGCAAGTAGTATTTTGGTAAACTCTTTGTTGTAGCATGGAAATTATAATATGAATAAACATATTACCTCTACTGATAATGCACTAAAATGCTATGAATGTGTATTATGACAGTTTGGTAGGTTTTGAGGGAAAGGGGCAAGTTTATTCATGTAATGTTACACAGTAGAAAAACAGTTCTTTTATTTGTTTTCTTGTCCTCTTCATTTGAGTTGGAAATGAATTAGTAATGAGATAAGAGAAGGAAAAAATGCCATCTTTGAAATGAAATTTGCATGTCAAAACATTACATCCAGCCAGATAAAATAGATTTCCTTTTATTTAGTTGTTGTATAAAATTCAATACTTCAACTTGTTATTTTTTTCCTTGACTTATTTCAGTTTGTGTTGCATTAGAAATAAACCCAACAAAACAACAAACATATAGCCATGCAAAACTCAGGTTTAAAATCTGCTCTAACTTGATATTTGTTAGAAATAAACAAAAACTGATGTCTAGTCTTCATGGCAGAAAAATATTCCCTTTTTGAGGCTAACTCATTTGTAGCTTGTAATTGTTAGAATGAGACAACTGTTCCTAGAGGTTTTGTTATTCCCTTCCCTTCTGACGCCAGAAACCCCACCTGATCCCTACAGTCAAAACTGCTTTGTAGCTTTCCCCAAAAGCCTTGAGCAGAGTATTTTAGTTATTCAGTATCCTTTCCAGAGAGAATTTTACAGAAAGGCAATAAAATGTCATTATTAATATGAATTTAAAATTACTTAAATGAGGCTATTAATTTAGATTGAACTTAGATTGGCATCTGAAAGTTTTTGATTCGCTTTTGACAGTGCTTTTTAAAGACAATCCTTTCTGTGAGTCCTGTTAGTGACAAATATTAGTCATCCTGTGACTCCAAGTCTCAGGGCCTGTGGGTTATGTATTCAGATTTCTGTTGGACAGGATAATGGCCATAACAGTACCCTTTCTAAATTTGCAACTGTTGTCATCTCAGCATAGTTTATGAACAATCTGTTTTTACATACCAGACTAGCAAACTGTTTGTAGAAAGTTCAAGGATTTTACAGTTGTGAAGCCATTTTTTCAAGCTGACATAAACTGGTCATGCCAAGGGGTCGCCAATAGTTTGGAACAAACATGAACTATGTTTTACTTGCAGATGTTACAAACCGTGCAGTAAAGCCACTAGGTTTATAGAAGTACTGAGTTTATAAATGCTGGAAAAGCTGAACAGTTAATGCCTGCTGTAAAGCTGCACTTCCAAGAGCTGTTGCCAATTCCACAGAAAAGCCACTGACATTCAGAGGTGACTGTGTGCTGATAAAATCGCTATCAGATGAGAAAGCATCTGAAGAGATGCCAGCTGAGTTTACAGTAGCAGCGAAGAAACACTTTCCTGAGAAGTCATACCCTGCTTGGGAAGTGCTCACTGCTGTTGCAGCTATTACATCTGTATTGTTTACTAATATTTGTAGTAGAAACTTTGCAAGCTTAAGGAGTTTTATTTTTAAATAAGTTTAGGAGTTTGAACACATCCTAAGAAAAAGACTGAGTTCTCACTGAGGCTTTAGGTTTAAAAAGAAGAAGCATTTAAGTAGCTCGGGGAATTGCTTTTTAGAGACATTTAGGCACTTTGCGCCCACTGCAATAGGGTTTGTGAAATGTTTTCACTGGATACTCCTCTGACCCTAGGTCTGTTTTTCCAGGTCTTCACTGTCTAACTTTCCCTGTAAAACAGTAGGATTTGGATTGCTAGCTGGAAATAGGACTGTAACTCCAGCTTGACTTTGTGCTTTTTAAAATGTTCATTTTGACAGATAACTCTGAGCATCAGATCACCCTTGAGCTATGGATTATAAAATAATGGTGAACTGTTTTTCAAAAGTGAGAGAAAAACACCAGATAAATCCCATGATTGTTTTGGCCTCCTCCCCAAGCTCCCACTCTCGTCTGTCCTGAGCCTGAGAAATATTCAAGCTGAAACATCATTAAGACAAACAAACAAAAAGGTTAGGGGACAGTCTGATTGGCATAGGAAGAACAGGCTCCATGATAGTGACAGTGCTTTGGTTCCCCTATGCATCCCTCTTCATTGGGTTTGCAGACTGGAAACCTAATAATACTGGCTTGTGAAGGGAAAAAAAGAAGCATTTATTAAAGTGTTACTAGACTGCAATGCTTTAACAGTTTTCTTATGAAAAATATCTTCCTTTTTTTTTTCTTTTCTTGTTTCAAATTCACAACTGAAAGTACTGTTGCTATGTTACTGTAATGGTGTGTAGGCTGCTAAATAAATAGAGAGAGTTTAGTCCATGCCAGAAATAGAAAGCCAGGTCAGAGGTGACATTTGGGACATGTTGAGAAAAAAAGAGAATATATAATTATTTCTTTCCTTCCTATCATTCTCTTCAGTCTCATTAACCCCAGCCTACTTAGAAGGAAATTACATTGTAAGTTCTGGACATGTTGAGAGTACTAAAAACTGACACTTCTGGAGTTCCACTAAGTGGTTTTTGGCTTTGTTTTCTGCAAGATCAAATTTGTAAGGGCAACTGGTAAATCCATGGCACCCCCCACATTTGTGAAATTAATAGCTGTTTCGAGGTATCACAGGGTATGGGGAACTGTTGAAAATTCACTCTGCAAAGGTGAGCTCAGAAGGGAAAATCTGAGAGAGGGAAGACTTTGAGACTCAAAGCGTATTCCTGTGAAGCCAGAAACAGGAAATTTGAATCCATTGTCCTTTTTGGGATACTCTGGCAGGTTACCAAAGACCAGATATACAAAAACATGCTTAGGCTCATGTGCAAGCGTCCCTAGGTATGTGTTTGCACCTTTAGCTGTCTAAACACCATTGTAAACCTGGCTTGTGAATGTCCATGAGTGCCTTGTTTGTACAGCAGGGTCATTTTTATTCCTCCTCTGGTGCCTGCGCGCACTCCTCATGTACAGACCTTAGTACTACAAGATCTCGTTTAAGCTCCAGTGACTGAAATGGTGGGAACTGCAAGCCATTAATGTGAACACTAGAGCCAAGTCCTCCATCCATGTCAGCCAGAGCCGAAGCAGCCCTTGTCCTAGGAACAAGCACTGCAGCCTCACTAATCGCAGGCAGCAGCCTCTGACTTTATTTTCAAGATGCTATCACAGATGTGGGATGCTCCGGGCTGTGTTCCGGGGGACACAAAGCTCCTCAGCCCAATCCCAGCCCCTTGAGGCGTCGCTCCGGGTGTGCACAGCATCCCAATGCTCCAATCCTGCCGTGCCCTTGGCTCCGCTGCCCTCACATGAGCATCTGCAGACCTGGGCCCACAGCAGAGCAGCTGTGATCTGTCAGACCTTCCTGCTAGCAGGAGGTGGGGCATAGGAACGTGGCTCAAGCTTGCTTATATGGGAGTTAATTTAGTGATTTGTAATTAATCTGGAAGACCCTCTCTTTAAATGTATATATTTACTTATAAACAAATTATTAATATGACACAATATGAGGCATCTAATTTCTTGGTGTGAGTTAGGGAAGAAGCTCACAGTCATAACCTGAAGCAGTTCAGTGCATACAATCCCATTAGAAATTTCTTTGTGGTATTTTTGTAGTTCCACAAATCCGTTACTTTCCTACAAAGAAACAATGTAAATATGCCCCTTCTCCAAGAGACCTTTGGATCCGAAACATTCCAGAAAATCCCACATCTACCATAAAACTTACAGAGGAAGATTAAATTAGAGGGTGCAACAAGAGACAATGATACTAAGTACACTTATTCTCATTCCTAAATAGCAGGGTTTTGAAAATTGTCTTTTATTTGTTAACATTCCTTAAATGGAGGGCTGGAATTTGAATGGCTAAGAGTTATTTCCTAACACAGTGGATGCGAATAGCTGGTTTAGTAAGACACTTTCCTAATTTTTAGCCACAAGCCATCCATAGTGCCTTAGACCTTGGGACATGTCCACAGAATCTGCAGACTGTCTGAGGTTCTTTATCAGAAAATGTAAAAGGAGATTAGGATCCATTAAGGTTGTTTATTCACTTACATTAGGAGTTTGCTGCTGCTGCAATTGGAAGCATTTGTTTTCTAGCACAACCAGTATTCAGCCTCAAACTGAAGGAGAGGGTGTTAGAGGCTTTCTTGTCTCCTGTGGAGTTTACACCCTTGTTTGGGCTCTGTCAAATCCATTACCCTTGCCAGAGACTGCATTTATCCCAGACCCTAAAGAGCAATTATTATGATTTATCTGTCTTTGGAGTGAGTAAGATTTTACCAGGCGTTTTCTGGACAGAAATCTCCAGCCAGAAGTGCAACCTACAGCCTGTCCTTTTTAAGGCTTTGTTTCCCATGCTCAGCAAATTGTCCAGTTTTAACCCTCCTCAGCAGCATTGCTAAATGAAGAGGAGGATGAATTAAACCCTCTGCAGTTGTGTTATGTTATCCTCCTAAAGGATCCGTTTGTCTTTCATTATATTTCTATGCCCTTTGTGCTTGAAATGATATTCTAAACTTTATAAGTAAACTTGATTTGCTGGCTGGTAAATTAAAGCTGTTTACCCGTTAGAGTATTCCAAGCAGGCTGCAATGACATTTGCCTGTGCTCTTTGTTAAAATGAACAGCTTGATTGTTAACATTGATATTGAGGCAGAAGATGGCAGATATGGGTAGGTTTCAGATAAGCTAGTTAGCTAGATGAATATTAAGTATCTTTACACTGCTGCTTTAAATCCCAAAGGACTCCCCTCACTATGGCACTTACCTTGCTGTGGGTTCAGAGATGCTTTAGTGACACTTGCCATTCGAGAACAGGTGACACAAGTTTGGGAGGTGAAGAGCCAGAGTGAGCTTACAAGAAGTGGTAGCTGTGCAGTCCTCTCCAGAATACAGTGATGGAGAGGGATAGTCATAAAGATGCACCCCAGTGATATGTCTCAGGAACATTTCCAAGCAAAATGATTTGCATGTACTTTAGCAACCTGAGCTATGTGACGATTTCAGCAGTGGCAGCCCTAATTCTCATATGCTCAGAACTTGCTGTGCACCCACAGGCAGGTTTCAGTTTGACTCGTTCCTCAGGTTTACTGGATTTGGAAATGGAACTGGGATCTCTATATGAGCATAAGATTGCAGGGTTTAGTTCAGATATGGGTTTTTTTGTTTTTTTTTTTAAGAAAGCTACTGGTTTATGTGCCAGCTCCGTGTAGGAATAACAGATAAAGTGCAGAGGAAAGTGTTTGTGTAAGAACTTGTACTAGTAATGGTCATAAGGCCTAAGATGATTTTGTTGCAAGGCAGCTGGTCACTTCTGACTTGTACCTAGGGTTGATGTTGCCTAGGTACCTGCTCTTAGTGGAAATGTGATCATACAGAATCACTCCGGATCTAGTTCTTGGTGCCAGTTTAGGGCATGATCTTTATGGTTCCTTGCTGGGACTGACAAGAAAAAGCACACAACCCAGCACAGCAATAGCAGCAAGAGAGTGTGGTGATGTAGCATAACAGACTCTATATCATCAAACAGGAAACTTTTCTCTTCCGTAATAAAATGCACCCATAATGGACAGAAGGGTGAAGTTAACATTGGCTTTAATAAGCTGCTGGAATTGAGCAAGGGTGCAGTCAATCTGGAAGGTTAGATCCGAAGCTGAAAAGATTTTGGATGTAAAGTACTTGGACTCATTGGAAAAAAAATATCCTGAAATAGAAATGGCACCTGATGTTCTCTAGCAATATAGGAGCTTAAAGAGAATCCAGAAGCCTAAAAAATGCAGTCTCAGATTCTAAGCTGTTATGACCATATTTATGGGGAACAGTTAAAAAATATGAGCTGTTTCCCCTCACTGCTAACAAAATTACCTTATGACTGGCGATATCTCATCTTCATTAAACACTGAACTTGAATATCAGAGTTGAGCTTCAAGCTTTTCTCTTCAGCTTTTTTATCAGTTGGCTGGATACAAATCAAGCACAGAACCATGGTCCTCATCAACAAGGGAATGGCAAGAGAAAAGCACATAGATGATTTTGCCTCCTGGTGGAAACCCCCAGAGCTATCATTACCAGAACTCCTGGTAGCTCCAGTGTAACTGGGAGAGGTGGTGTGGGAACTGCAGCATTTACCAGCTTGTAATTGGAAACTCAAGACAATAAATGGATAAGAATATGTTAAAATGCACAATTTCATTTAGTCTTGTGTAAAACCTTTCACACGAAACTTTCCACTCAAAGAGATTGCCACCAGATAGAGTAAAGGTGGAAAATAAAAGCAGAGTTGCAGAGAAATTGGTGGCTTCTTAAAAGGAGTAAACCATCACCAAAAAATCTCACTTTCCATTTGAGAGATAAAATCTATGCATGGTGCAGCCATTTTTGCTTTGCCTGACATAAGATTTGGATGACTCAGAGCCAGCAGCATGATGAGGACCTACAGATACATAATACAAAAACATGCTGGCTGCTAGCCTCTGTCTGAGGAATTCCCATACCACCTTTGAAATGGTGATCCTGTGTGATGGCGCAACATGCAGAGCGCAAGTCAAGTGCATATGATGTTTCTCCCCTAGGAGAGGTTATTAATCAGAATGGTGAGAGACAGTGTGAAGGCTGCCAAACACCTACTACTGTAGCAGTCAGTCCCAGTTGGCGAGGACAGGTGATGTAATGGATCAAGCAGAGGGAGAAAGTTTTCAAATGGGAGAGTGTAAAATTTGAAAGGCTGCATGTAGGTATGAAGAGTCACAGTCCTAATTTGAGTATGCAGGCAGCTCAGCAGATGGCCCAGCAGACGAGTTGCTATGTACCATGGTATGTGTGAGAACACAAGAGTAATGGGGAGGCTCCCTGCAGAAATGGAAACACAGGGAAACACAGCCCTGCCCTGTGCATGGTATGGGGTAACATCAGATGCCATGTTCCTTACCCCAGCTGGCCCCTCCATTCCCCACTGACACACTTTGTTGGCTTGCACACTGAGCTTTCTGCAACAGTATTTCATACTGATGATCTGCATTAGAGCAATCTCCTCACCTGTGCTTTGCCTTCCCTCTCCAAACAGAGCAAGAGCCATCCCCAGAAGTGTAGGTCCTTGCCAGTCACACTAACACTGACTTTACATCACCAACTTCTCCTGCTTTCAGTCTGCAGCTCTCGAGCTGACCTGGCACGTCTCTCAGGGTGGAAAACCTCCTGCTTCAGGCTGTAGAACAGTCTCACTGGGATGTTTGGGTTTATTTCCTACAATTCCAGTTCCTGCAGCAATGAAGTCCAATGGCCAAAGAGATTTCATACGCATCCCATGTGGCTTCCAAACTTCCCTGATAAATGCAGCTCTTTGGGAGTTTCAGGGAAGAAGTTCACAAAACTGACCAGTTTGCATTTCTTTTTCTCCAGGGGATCTGTTTTGCTACTTACTCTTTGTGAAAGTTTAGGGCTCTGTTTGCAAATTATGTATGCAGCTTTAGCTAGATCCTGGAAGAAGCATCTTTACCACTAATAGCTTCCAGTAGCCATTGCCACCTCAGTTGCACTGCCACTTAGCATAACAGTGTTAGGAGCTTTGGGATTTTTCCACTTATTTTCTAACAAACCTCTGTTAATCCAGAGCAATATATTCATATGGGAAATTCCAATTACCTGTATTTTGTGATAGAGGAAAAATCTGTTTCACTAGTCAGTTTACGTATAAGATGGATGAAATGGTTATCATTGCATTGTTTCAAGAAGCTCCATTTCCAATTCAATCTACAGGAAATTACATAGGTGAATAATGATGCATGAATTCAAACCACTATAATAATGCTGATAAACATCTCCTCAGATGTTCTTAGAATGAGTGACATATTTCTCCTTTATCTTAAACTGCTTCTGAAGCAATATAAACTTCTTTCCATTATCAGAGCATTCCCATGGCATACTTACGCCAGCAGATACATGGCAGCTCAACTATGCTAGTAAAACTGCAGACAAGCCCTTCGATTCCAGCAGCAACAAAAGAAGCAGTGGTAATCATTGCTTTCCCACACACTATCCTGTCAGATGCCTTTTGTTATCTTGCAGCCTTAAGAGGATAGTTCAGGTTTTGTATCTCCTTCACTCTTGGTATACTTAGTTGAAATGCAAAAAAATTCTCTAATCTCTCCTGGTTTTGCTGTGGTCCCCTGGAGCTGACACTGAGACCAAATGCACTGAGCTCATCCAAGGGCAGACTGTCATTTCCATCCTGGGTTGGCCAGTCATTGGGATGACAGTGAGCCCCAAATGACTGTGAACCCCTAGTGAAGGTTGTCTGGACCAGGTGGTAGACTATGAGAGATGGTTGAGGATATTTCACTATTGGACATATCAAGTGTGTTTAGCAAGGCAAACGGTCTGAACTTCCATGATGTTATTCTGTATGTACAGCAGCCAAACAACAACAAAAGAATCCAGGTCCATATTCACTATTTGTAAGATAAAACTCTCTGAAGTGTCTCTCAGCATAAGGACTGTGAGTCAAAGTGGAAGGTTTTATGTTAGTAAAGGAAAAATTGACCATCATCATCTGTCTTAATTTTAAAGAAGCAGAATGTTAAAAACTATGTTATGCTGGCTCACATTTTTTCTACATAAATGAATTTTTGGGGCATAGTACATGCTTACAGTGAAACAGTTAAATAGGAAACAATGAAATCCACTATGATTTTTACATAACTTTTTCTTTCATAATATCCTTGTGCAAGACACTAGCTAGAATGCAGTAATCAAACTGTTTTTTCCATGCTTAAACATCAGTGGCCTTCTGGAAAACTGCATACTACTATAAGCAGTGAATTGGCTGAGCAAGGAAGTCACCTCCAAGGAATCTAAAATCAGGTTTTATTTGTTTCAGTAAGATGACTTTTGTCAGGAAGAAACACTAGAGGACAAAAAAAAAATTGTTTGCTACCATTCCTCCTTGGAGGTGGTGTCAGTTGGCACTAGGGTGCTAATGCTGCTCACAGGCACAGTCAACAGCCACCTGACTGTCCTCATATAGGAATGGTGCCAGCAGGCCTCGTGCATTGCTGGTAGAGACACTGGAGGAGCCTCCAGAGCAGCAAAGAGAAATGCCTAATTGCTGGGAAAAAAAAGGTAACCTTTTGTAGGAAGATCTTGTAGGAAGTGCTGACCACTTCTGACATGGGCTTTGCCATTGCAGACACCCTTTCTGCTGTAGCACTCAAA
The DNA here is from genome assembly GCA_013399015.1 of Galbula dea. NCBI lineage: Eukaryota > Metazoa > Chordata > Aves > Piciformes > Galbulidae > Galbula > Galbula dea. Next base: position 2,986,109 of record VWZX01000352.1, read on the forward strand.
ATTGTAATGTAGCAACTTCTTCAAAACACTTTGGCTGAAGTGGCTGGTTATCACTCTGCTAGTGCAGGGTGTTGTCTCTTCTCTTCCCAGTAAAAACGTTGAGCCACGGACTGGGTCTGTTCTGGGAACAAGCTACAGGCACGCTGGGTAGTCGGCAAATACCAGAGCCTCAGGGCAGGGCTTCAACAGCAGCAGAAGGGATGGAGGACATGGCTGGTGCCTTTTGGTAATCCAGCTATTAAAAATAGATGTCAACTTGATGAAGTCCTAACCAAAAACCTGTTATGTCAGAAGGGGACTCTTCTAGGGCTCAGCTCCTGAGGTCGGGGGTATAACTGATAAGGCTGGGGACATCGCAGCTGAATGAAGAGTTGAGCTATCCAACTACATGAGGCCTTGGCAGCTTTGCCCCCTGTCCTTTTGCAAACCATGTCTGAGTGTTATGTATTTGGCTTGCTATTATTCTTGGCTTTGCTCAGCTTTTTGGTGAAGGTGTCATTAATTACGTATAAGAAGGAGTCCGACTGTGTACACATAGCACATTTGGTGGTTTCAATCCTTAGGTCGGAAGTGCTTTTTCCTGAATGTGGTCCTGTTTCACAGTGTCAAGCCATTAATTAATCAAGGAACAAACCAGAAGCAGAGCACAGTGGAGGAGGTTCTTAGTTATTGAAAGTCACTGACAGTAAATCTCTGTGGAAATGGTGCCTGGCTGCAGTTGGGGAACTTGCCTTCCAGTTACACATTCCCCTGGCTGCAAATGCAGTGCTGCTACTTTTTCCCTGTGGTAAGACAAGGCACAGCCACTGGAGTGAGTCATGGATCCATGCTCAGCTGTGTCTGACACATGAAACTCTGGAGCAGGACAGAGGCTTTGTGGTGTAGGAATGCAAGGCACACACACACAAAAAGTCTTATGCTCAGTGCAGCCTAAGACTCAAAGGTCTCTTTAGAGGCCTTAGACTTTGCTGCTTTTGACTATATCCAGCCAGCCCCATCTCTCCTGCGTTCTTCCTTCTGGTGGTTTTCATGGCTAACCCTCAGCATCCATATACATGCTTCCCTGGACTCCTTGGGCAGCTGTGTCCTGTGATAGCCCACAGTAAAGCAAGGTAGCCATAGGCTTAGGAAATGCCAAAGAGAAACATATCTCGTTGTTTCTTTCATGTAAACTGTAACTTCTTTAATCACATGTTATGAAACAGATTACAGAGCAGGGACATTTTGCTTGTGAGTAGGGCTGTGGCTTTGGAGCTCTGGAGGAGCAGAGCTGCTTCTCTCTGGAGGTGTTTCTAACACAGAGCACATGACATCTGCCACATAAAGCCAGGGCAAAAAGGTGTTTCTAACACAGAGCTGAAGCAATTTGTGAAGTGAAATTCATCATGGGTATATGTCATGATTCTTGATTTAAATATGGATTAAAAAGTACATATAGCAACAGTCTGTTTGTAAAGACATTGATTTTTACAGCAAAAGGCTGAAAGTGAAAATATCCTGGAAAGCAATGAGTACTGTAGCTCTGGCTCTGCAAAAATTTAAAACCCCCACTAACGGGATGCAAGAAATGATATGGGGAAGGGGCATGAGATTATTTTAGTGCTTTGTTCATCTTCAGTTGCACTTTACGGGTCTGATTTTGCACCTGATTTTGCACTCAAGAAAATCTTTAGTTCCCCTTTTAGCTGTCAAATAGGAATGAACACTGAACCAGCCATGGAGAAAGAGTCTTGGATTAAACAAGCACAAAGTCCTAATCCAGCTCTTTTTCAAAGCAATTGAATTATTCTCCTTGATTTTAGCAAGACTTGAAATAAACTATAATGGAGAGGAGACTCAGGTTACAGGAGCAAAATTAGCACTCAATGAGATGGACAAAGATGTCCTATGGCATATTTAAAATATCAGCAGTATAGTATTCTACTGGATTTATTGGAAGATGAGTATCCAAACATCCCCAGATTCCTAGAGAGGCTTAAAACTCTGTCTTCAGGGATTTTTAAAAATAAATCATTGTGTAAATTATGTATACTGTAACTCCGTGACAGTAGCAGTGCAATAATATTAGTAAACACTGTAATTCTCAACTTTTGTTAAGTAATAATCAAGTTAATAGAATAAAACATGAACACATCTGGTGGGTTTACAAAATGAATTCAAACAATCAGTAAGACCAGAAGCTCTGTAAGTGCCAAATTATTGTTGCAGAAGTATTCTTTTTATCTATGGGGAATGATTTCCAAGAAACGAGTGAAAAATGTAAACACTTTCAATCATTTGTCCCTTTTGGCACAGTGTGTATTAAACAACAACAACAACAAATACTTCATGGTCAGAGAAGAATTGTTGGCCAGGGCATTTCAGACAGAAGCCAATAACACTTAAGTTGGTGAACAAACAAGAAGAAAAAATTTGCAAATGATTTCATCACCTGAAGTTTTCTATTTACCTGAGTTTTAAAATTAAGTCTCCTTCAAGTTAAAAGAAACAAATTGGAAACCTTTTTCTGTACTAGAACTCAAAGCAGGAGATGGTTGTGGTATTTACTGGCAAGCAAATAGTAAATACTCTTAGAGGTGAAAACCACAGAGCTGGAAATCATGCCTCTGCTGAGCTAGGTCAGATTCTGTGCTTGATTACACTGCATGAATAAATTACTGAAAGACACACTTGAAACTCTTTTTTCAGAACTGAAAAAGTATTCCAAATTCTTACTTTTGCAAAATGGGACAAAATATGCATGGTATCATCAGTTTGCTGCATTATTGGTTTAGAGGTACCCTTTTGAGCAATACAGGTACAAATATCCCATTGCTCCCAGGCTAGATTGTGAGTTTTGTAAGATTGTATAAGTTATTTAAGCATCTAAAGTCATTTTGTCTCCTATGTCAGCTCTTTGATATTGATCTCACAATAAAAAGTTAATCATTATATCAAAGATAGGCTGAGATCCATGCTGATAGAGTGAATGAAAATCAGCAGCACCCAGTCTTTTGCTGATATAAATATTAAATAATATCATAAGGGTGTTTTATTTAAAACAAGAAGCACATTGGAGTGCCATAAAAATGGTTCCTTTTTCTTTAAAATCTGCTGGAACTCAGCTAAGCAAATACTGTAACTTTTGGGGCTGCCGGCTGGCAATAGTAATGCTTCGTGTTTCACCTCAAGTCTTACATGTCCAACTTCTGCTCTGATGGCACACAAAAATAGCTGTGGCTGTGCCTCAGGAAGGATCAAAGACAGAGCAAAATTCTTTGAGTTGTACCTGGTATAGACCAAGACCATCAGAAACCACAAATTCCAGGCAGTGTTAAGAGCAAAACCAGAATATGGCTGAGCCCTTTCTGCCTGTTGCAATCCTTGAAATTTCCCCAACAAAATGCAGTTTACTGAACAAGGAGTTGTGTTGTAAAAATCTCTCTTGCTTTCTTTGGAAGCTTTTTCAGTTTTCCTCCACATCTTACAGTCAATCCATCAGCTCTCTGGACTCGTTTTCAGCATACTTCCATAGTTGGAACATTACATTGTACTGCTTATCTTTATCATGCACAGTATGTGTGGGTTTTATATGTGTCTGATTATTCTTGCAACTTGCTGAAATCAGAAAAGGAATTTTTCCCTTGTTGCACTAAGGCCAGGATGCCATTCATCATATTCCAGTGCGATAGTGTCCCTCTACGATCTTCCCTCTAAATCAAAGACTTTGGGAACAGAAGGGGCATTTCCCTTGACAAACACCTGGGAAGCAGTTGCTCCCTGGTATTTCACAATGACTTCTAACGCAAACATCAAGACAGCGTCACCATATGGCTCTATCTAGCCTTTGTAAACTATTAAAAAATCTTTTCTGCTTAGGAAAGTCTTTTCTATCTTTATACTTTCTCAGAAGTTCACATGTATGTCCTCCTAAAAACATCAGCACCATGCCAATGTCCTCTGAGCAGCCTAAATCTTTCTACAGTCACACTTACTCTTTGGCTGAAAAACATCCAAAACCTAGTGTTCTAGAATCCTTCTGGCTGATTTAGAAACATGTGCTTTCATAACACAAATTTTCATCCTGACTAGGGGGTATTTTACCTTCCAGCAGGTTTCATTTGGATCTAGCAGTAAGACTTAACATTTTAGTAACTAGATCAGCAGCACACAGCCTGGTTGGGTTCCTAACTGTGGCATACACGTTACTTTTTACACTGCATCCTAACGAGTCACATTTACAACTGCTTCTCTGAAAAACATGGTAAGAAAAGAGTCATAAGCGAAGGAGAAGAGTAGGAGTAATTCTGCATTCACATCTAAATTTGTGTCAAGTGTGGGATGAAATTTAAAATAAGAAAAGATAATAGCTGAGGTTCTGCTGTTTCTTTCCACCTCATTGAAAAGTCATTTTTTTGATCATAGTCTTTACCTCTTTAAAAATGTAAATTCAAGTGATGGACCTTGGCTAAAGTGTTTAATGAGTTGAAATTAACCATGAAACTTAGCAGAAGGTGTTTCTTGGTCTGCATTTATTTCTCTTTTATTTTTTCATGTCTGACCAGAAATGGGTAGCATGCAAATGTCTCTTTGTGGTTTAAACAAATAAGCCATGAAGTCTAAAAAAGTAAAGCAGTTACTGCTTTCTGTGTACAACCACTGCTTTCAGATATCTTTTTTGTGTCTGGAAATGCCTGTGACTGTGGCTCCATTTTTACTCAAAAATAATCTGCGTTGGTGGGGTAGGAGAGATTAGAGGAAGGGATTTTACTAGTTTGGTTTTCTCCCTTCAAAGGGAACTCCTGCATTACCCTTCCCCTGGAAATCAGCAAGGACCTAGGGAATGGCACAAGGGTGAACCTTGTGTTTCCCTACAGAATGTGAAAGATTTGTTATTCAAAATGTCAGTTAATGCACAGTAGAAAGCTGGAAAGGTTCCAAACACAGTGCCCATCCCCAAATGCCCCTGACAACACCCATGGTTTTACAGATGCTCTCTACACACTGTTCTCTGCACTGTTGCTATGTGACAACAAGGGCAGCACCTTGACACAAAATCTCTCTTCTCATTCAGGGCCACCCTTTTGGGTTATCACGTGCAAGATTTATCTCAACCTTAGCAGACAGAATTTCTCTCCTGTGCAGCTCTGGCTTCAAGTCTTTAAACAGTACTTTGCATTGGTCTGTTTTAATGAAAGCCAGAAGAAAGCAATAACTTCATCATATTTTTCCTTTTTTTTTTGTATTAGTTTATTTCTGTCAACTTTGAGCTTCTGTATTTAATTTAGCTTAGATCATTTTCACTTAAGATGAAGCAAGAGGCTTTAGTGAGCAGTGAGCTCTCACCACACTAGCCTTACCCCTCCTGTTAGACTTTTTTTTAGTTCTTGCTCTGCTGGAAGGTTTGATGCTTCCAGGGTGATGTTTTTCTCTCATGGTTTATTAGTGAATCACAAAGGTCTTGCTCCAGTGTATTCTGATCTATTGTATTTACTGATGATACATACTTCATGGCCCTCTAGTTTAGCAAAGTTGGTTTTATAGAAAATAATATATAAATGTAACTGAAGGATCAGGGGCTGTTCCCTTTGTTTTATAATATATATTATCCTCTATATTCAGAGTTGTTAGGCATTCTTTGCACTTTTACAGGTCTCCAGAGATTTGGTCAGACATTTATATAAAATAAGAGTTTCCCATTCTAAAGCTCAAAATGCTTTGTTCCTCATTTGTGATTAATCTGGTTTCTCACATTTTACTTCAGGCTTTGGTTTATATACTTGGAAGTTGTTTGGTTACTGAGCTGCCTTTCTTTGTAATACCATAAAAAATTAAAATCTGTGGTAAATTTTGACTGTTTTTTAGAGAGGAGTTGAAGAAACCCATTGTGCTGAAGTAGCAATACAATGCAGTCTTGAATAAGCAAATGTAGTTTTCTTAAAAAAAAAAATTAAAGGCTTTGAGACAAGGTAATTAATTTGACTGTATTCTGGCTACTTCTAGAAAAGACTACCTCCTTCCAACTTGAAGTTTCTAATTACTGGCACAGCTGGTAGTGAAATGACCACTGCTGCAGGCATAGGAAAACTGAAACTGCGAAGGAGGTCTAGAGGTTGAACAAAATCTTTCTCATAACCTAAGAAAATAATAGTGAGAACTCTCTGAAATATATGGATTATGAATACACAGAAGAAGAAAGATCAGTTCACAGCATTCAGACTGTTCGTTAGCCTCAAGTGGATTTACAAAGCATGTCTGAAGGTATTCTGTTTGGGGCCTTACTGTTATTCAAGGGAGCTCTGCAGCACCCACTCCTCTGCTAGCATCTCCTGTGGAAGGGGCAAGCATCTAACAGCATCTGTGCTGATCGTGTCAGGCTGAGCATCTTCTAGGTAGCTGGGAAATGTACTGCCTTGTTGTCTAGACTCAAATTCCTTTTCATGACTATAGGTAAAAAATAAGTGTGTGATTCAGAGTTTGGCTTCAGCTGACCCATGGGTTGAGCTGCTATTGTTTGTTGTTTTAATTTCTATAGTTACACTGGAAGTGCTCTGGGCATTTAGGTATTTTGACTGCCGAAAGCCAGAAATAACTAGTTGGAATAAAAGTGTTAATAGCCTAATGGCTGTGTGTGAGTCATAGCCACAGTGGCCTTTGAGACAAAAGAGAGATTGCTCTGAGTACAGCAGTGGAGAAAGCCCTTTGTGCAGCCTTACACGCTCATTGCAGGTCAAATTTAAACTTCCTTACTCAGCGCACAAACAGCCCTTCTATTTATACAGTCTGAGCTCCCATACCCCCAGATCCTTATATCACAGGATCGTAGAATCATTTAAGTTAGAAAAGACCTTTAGGATCATTGGGTCCAAATGTTAGCCTAACAGTGCCAAATCACCACTAAGCCATGTGACTAAGCATTACATCTATACATCTTTTAAATACCTAGTTATGGTGACTCAACCATTTTCAAAGAAATACCTAAGGGATCATTGCAAGGCTTGCAGAGATAAACGCTTCCTCGCTCTCACCACTGAACCCCAGGGAGACGTCTCCCCAGGCAGCTCCCGGACAGGGAGAGGTTAATCATGCATGCTGGTTTGCATGGCCCACTTGCAACTCAAAATTACTGGGCATCCAACATGCAACACTCAAGAAGATTTCCACATACCTCTCATGCACACATTGATGGATGGTGTTTATTTGCCTCTCCATGGTACATGGCTTTGGCATTAGAAGAGGAAGTGTTCTCTCAGTTTTGTCCTACACACTATGTGTATGTTTCAAATATATACTGTGAAATAACATTTTTTCAGAATGAAAATCTTCACTGTCTTTAAAGTGAGAAGGCAGTTAATTAGGAGCACACCACTGAGCTGAAGTCAAGATTCTCACTTCATCTTGCCATGCACTGCTCAGACTTTGGGCAGTGAAAATGTCAGGGAAAACTTGGACTATAGCCCAAAATATTGCGGGCTCAATTCCTTAAAATATTTTAGTTTAAATGAAGTCAAAGACTATTCCTGATCTTGCTGTGAAGTATATGCTCAATTATTTTCTGGAACTGGGACCTGAATTTGCAGGGCAAATGGTTTGGTTATGAATGATTTGGCTTTTTTTAGTGCCCTCAGGAAACAGCCTGCAACATAAGAGTTTCTGTCAGGTTGAATTTTGAAGGTTAAATACTGCACTCATCCTTTTGGACTTGAAAGACAGAGTCTCCTCTAATGGTGCTAACCATGTTAAGTCTCAGGATCAAAGTGCTCTAGGGTGTTTTCTAGCTCTGTGCTCAAACAGCCCTTATCTCACATCACTTTCTGTGGGATTCAGTTAGCAAAACCAGTGACTGTGAACTTCACGCTTCTGCTAACAGCTCCTGACATGATCATTGCTCTGCAAACAGAGCAGATCTTGTTGAGTTTTGTTGTCAGTGTGAAGATCCAGTACCAGGAGCTGTGGCGTTACAGTGGTTCAGCTTCCTGCTCTATGGGCAAGCCTGGAACTAGGTCAAAGAACAAAGAAGTATGAGAAGATGTACATCTTCAGGGATGGGGCAGGGAGCTGTCAGCTCTGTAGCCAACCTGCAGATCTTTTTTTGCAAAGAATTGCAGGAACTTCACGAGAGTGCACATAGAAATTCAGGATAATCTGGCATTTTTCCTGACATGAAATTTGCCTGTTGATAAGAGAGAGCATCCTGGTGCGGAAGGACCGTGCAGTGCCATGGTGTGGGATGCTGACCTAGGTTTCTGTCAGAGGCTCAAGAGCTCTGGAAGGAAAAATAGACAACTCCTGGGATGCTTTGTGATGAGGGGTGAAACCATACAGGAAAAGAGCTGAAGTCTGAAGCAAGTCTGAGTAACAGCCTCTCTCTTCTAGGCCTTTGTTTTTCTAGTAGAGAAACAGTCTATTTCTACCAGAAGCTGAGCTGCAGTATTTTCCATCTTTGTTGGTGTTATTTATTTTGGGTGTTTGCTGTTGGTGTTGGTAGGGTAAGACTGCTCTCACACCTACACACTGAATTATGTTATGTGTAGACACACACCCTCATCAGTGGTCTACTTTACACTTGCTTACCTAAGTGTGAACTATTACATGTATACCATGACCTGGCCTTTTTAATGGTAAAGTGATACCAAGCAGATTAGCATATTTGTTCTTAAATAAAAATCTAGATATGTCTGAATGCTGACTAGTCACCAGCTCAGCTACCAGCCAGAGCAGGGGAGGAAAACCCACATGTGTGAGAAGCTCAGAAGAATCCATTAATGTGCATTATTCTCATGGTCCTTGTGAAGATGTATGGTGGCTGCTTACTGTACAGCAAGCAAAATTGTTGGGTCAAACTGTTGTAATTAAGGTGTGGTAAGAAAGACTCGGCCCTCAGATACCTTTTAAATGGTGGGTAAATAGATGCCCCATGCTCTGGCAGTCAGTCACTGCATTTCTGATGTATGTGGTTGAGAGTAGAAAAGGAGCATTGATTACAGGCTGACTTTTTTTTTTCACTCTGGGAGTACTGGTAGTTTTAGTTTTAATTTCAACAGCTTCCCTCATGATACTTCCCCAAACTAGTCCAATCACCTTGAAGAAGTTTTCCTATATAGAGCATTAATTCTCATAAAGCAATGATATCACTTGTTTTTTTGTAATAATTTAAATGGAAGGTGTAAATCTTTCAATGATATTATAATTTCTTAATGTCTTTTTATCTGCAGGCACTTTTTCATTTATTTCCTTGAAATACATTTTTATTAGTTGCTGTATAATGGAGTTTTTAAAATAAATGTGGCACTGATTTTTGCTAACAGTGATACTCTGTATCCATCCATAAGTATCTAGGCATTTGTGTAGCTTAATATCCAATTACTCGTGTTCTTTGATCTAAATTTGCTCTTGCAGAGGTGCCATTGTGGAAAGCTTGCTTTCCTCAAGCAAGGATTATTTCAAAAATGCACAAAAGCTTTTCAAATCTTTTTTAAAGGATTTAAAATTAATTGATTATATGAAATTACCTACAGATAAGTTAGTTGTTTTCCCTATGTTGGGGAAAACATTTTCAGTGGTTTTGATTGCAGTTGTTTGGTTTTTTGTGGTGCTGTGGGTTTGTGGAGTTTTTTGTTTTGTTTTGTTCATTTGTTTCATTTAAAAAACCCCACATATGAAAATACCAAATTCCAGTGCCTTTGACACTACCTGTTTAGAAAGGAGCAAAATACATCTGGGAGTCAGAACTTTAATGCGAGCTGATAGACTGCAGAGTCCAGTACTGCTTTCTTCTGCTATTTTGAAGAACTGCAGTGCACTGAAGCTCAAAGGCATGATGTTCCCCTCCTTACTGTATTATACAATTATATCATAAATCACATGCTAATGCATATGAAAAACACACCTGAATTCTCTTGAAACTGAAAACCTGTGAATGGTACATAGAAGTGTGAAGTATGTTGACCATGTGTGTTAATTGCTTTTTTTCAACAGCAATGTGACTTGGCTTTGGGGCAGCTCTGCTTTTGCTAGGCAGGAAGAGACAAATCTTTTATTTCTTACCCGCTGTGAAACACACTCATAATCAGAAGCTGCACAGATGCAACCACCAACTGCAGAGGTGGAGAGAGCTGTTGTCCCCACCCTGCCCAAGCAATACCAAGCAGGGAGGGCTGATGCCAGCAGCAATTATCTGTAGAGAGACAACCAGGGAAGGAGGCAAGGCTTATAGCTGGGCTGGCCTGCATATGACCTGAGTCCTCTCCAGTGCCAGGGGACACCCAGCTGGCACTTATTGGAGTCTGTGGCCAAACGAGTACAAAATTACTTTTTTCAGTCAAGGATCCTGCCCACCAGGTGATATATGTTCAGTTGTTCAAGGAAATATCAGTAAAGGGCCAAGATCATTCCTACTCCAAATTTTAAGAAAGCAGAGTCAGAAGCAGCCAGACTGTGAGTGAGTCACACAGGAAAACACTAGCACACGTGACTTCTACATAGTGATTTTGCCTACTGGTGAGTAAAATACAAGAAACAACTATAAGCTTGCTTTGAAAAGCCTTTGTTTGAAGTACATGTTTCTTTAATCCTTTGGGAACTCCCAACAGATCTGCCCAGTGACAAAAGATGGTCTAGGTTAGGTCCTACCTTGCCTTTTGTAGCAGTAGCACTGTGTGTCAGAGCTGGTGTGTTGTGGAAGGACAGTAACAACAGCACAAGTGCCAAGCAGTTAAGCGAAAGCCTTATTTAGGACTTAAGATGGAACACGTCCTGGTTGCACAGGCTGGCTCTTATTTTCCTGGGTGCAACTGGAGCTCTTGCAAATGCCATTACAAACTCCAGTGCACTTGTTGGGATTGTAAACTCCTTGGATTAAAACCTGTCTTTTTTGGGTTTAATACTTTCGTCTCGTGCGACATGGTCAGAGATGAAGGTCATCAAGGAGTATTACAATATCATGCCTGCATCTAGCCCATTTTGGATTCCCACGTATGCACAGGTTTGTCAGACTGCAGGTAGTAACGTCTTTCATGGTCGGCAGGAGTGTGGTCCAGTGCCTTTCTCCAGGTGCCCCCACCCCAGCCAGTGCCAGAGCCATCAGCCTAGGAAATATAATGATCCTCCTCCAGCCAAACAGCTGTGCAAAACATCTGACCTGGCAACATCACTTTTAAGGGCAGCTAAAGGTCACGAGAAAGATGCAGGTGACAGTTAAAGATGCAGGGAAAGCAGAGCAGTCCTCCCTCACCTCAGCCTCAGTGTCTGCCCAGTGGTGCTTACTGCACTGGCTGTGGAGACAGAGGAAAGCAGGAGGAGGAGGAGGGGGAACTTGCTCTCATCATCCCAAAGGATCAATTTTCAGACCATTACCTACTTTCCCACACATGCAGACACACATACTTCACTGATCTGGAGAGGATTTATAAGTTAGCATCTGAGGAATAAGTATCAATATACAGACACTATTTGCTTTAGGGATTGTCAGTGGTCCTCCAGCAATGGCTAATGGTGAAACCCAGGCTATATTGCCCTGCTGGAGGCAATGTACAGTTCTACCAGTTTATTTTTCTCTAAGGCACATGTGGGGTCTTTGGGATCTTTTAAATCTGTCTTCAGCTTAGTCACAAAGCAGAGGCTTTCTTCATTCCTAAGCCTGCCTGACGGACACAGCTATCTAGCAAGCCAGACTAGCCCTCTACAGCACAATCACAGGAAGTTATTCCAAGCCTCAGACAAATCCCATTTCTATCTCTGGAAGAGTAAAAGGTCAAAAAACACCATGCTGTAGCTCTGCCAGCAATAGCAGCCCTGGCTGTTGCAGCAGAGGAGAACACGAGCCCAGTGCCTGAGTCCCACCACGGCTCTGCCTTCCTGGCAGGCCTGGTGTCTCCTGCCCACACATCTCCAGGAGGAGGTGGATATGCATGGGGCTCCAAAAGGGCTTCAGAGGCTCTATCCATCCACAAGCAACCCCAGGAGAGGGAAGAAGGAAAGCGTAACTACCAGGTTACCAAAGCAGACTTTCTCTGGGAGTCAGCAGAGCCCTCTGATCCCTCCTACCATATTACTGTTGGCATCCAGCCACATCCCCATCCTCTCCCAGCAATAGGCAGCTTAATTAGCACAAGTCCTGATTAGCTCTTGCCCTCTGCTTGCAGTGTGCTAGCAAAACAGGAGGTTTCTAGGGCTCTCTGTAATTCTTTAGCAGAAGCCAGGTACTCCAGAGCCAGCTCTGTGAGCTGCCCTGTCATGGCCATGCCTGCTACACTGCGCTTTGGACTCTGCTGTTGCAGTGGCTGCTTCTGCAGTCAAAGCAGGGACATGAGGAATAGTCTTTCATTATTCCTCACTGTTTTGGTAGGATTTCAGTAACGGCCTCTTCCCTCCTGTTGCTTCACTGGCTTCTCTGCTTGGCGTTAGCAGAAGATACCTCATAACAATGCGTACAATTGCCAGCCCACAGCCCGATGATTCAGAGTGTGATGAGGCTACTCCACCCATACTAAAAACTTGGGTGGGATTTTGAGGAACCCTTGCCTGAAGAGCTGGGAGCACTGCGGTGCCAGCCGTGCCTCCCTCATCCCGGGGCAGGGGTTTGCTATCAACGTTCTGCAGGTCATGGTAATGTGAACCTCTGGGGACAGAGCTGCTCTTCACTGAGATTCTTCCTGCTGAGTTGAAGAGCCCAGTCCTTTCTCTGTATGATCCCTGCAGTTCATTTTTTATTTGTCAGCTTTCCTGCTCCTCCCATTCCTTTCCTTCCAATTTTCTTGTCTGTTTGGGGCTCCCCTACTCTCCCTTTGTAGCTTTACTTTAATTCTCCCTTTGAAAACACATATTGTTGCTCTACTTTTGCTTTGCTCCTAGGGCATAAAAACACCCTTGAAATGATCATTTTTTAAACACAGCCCTCATCCCTTCTCCCATCACTATCTGCAAGTGCCACCAGGCCTCTGATACACACTATCACTCTCAAATTAACCAGGCAAGAGTCTAAATAGCAGAACCAGGGGGTAAAACATTGCCTGCCAGAACAGAGGTGAATTTGATACCCATTAGAAAAAAAGACCTGCAGTGACTTGTAGCTTCTGTGTGCATATGCTGAGCTACAGAGAACAGCACTTAAAACCAGTGGTGGCTAAGGTCTGCTCAGGTGCCAATACACCTGTGAGCTGTGCTCTCCTCACTGCTGGGGCACACTGTCACATCCTAGCATCCAGGTACTTCATCTGGCCTGGAAATCTGTTTTAGTCACTTGCTGGAAAACCTCACAGCTCTTCTTTTCAGCAGTGCCGGATGACTTACTCTCCTCCATAATTCTGTGTGCTTTATAATAGGGCTGAACTGATCCTCACAGCTCCCAAACACCACATTTCAGGTGAGGACAGCAACAGGGGAAGTCTGATTTATTTTTTCTCTGGTAGACTGAGCACTGTGGGTTCAGCCCAGAAGAGAGGATTTTTCATATGGTTTCTTTGTTGTAAATCTGTCTCCAAACCCTCCCTAAGGCAAATGCTTTGAGCAGTGGTTTCTTTGCTAGTGTGCTGACTGTCAAGGATGTGCTCTCTTTGAAGAAAGCTGAAAGCAAATTGTTGGGCAAAAAGCTTCAGGTATTTAACTGTTCTGTGGCTAAGGCATTGCTGATAGGAGGAGGAGAAGAATTTGGTGTTGACTGGGATGGGAGCATAATACCTTCCACACAAGCAGGGGAGCCCTGTGGATTAACTCTACCTGGTTATATCTATGAAAAATTTGGAGTTTTTATGTGTCTGCTTTGTGGTTTGAACAGAGCTCAGTGTACAGGGCTGTCTTGACATTTCTTCTGTAGTTTCTCTGTTTTCAGAGGATCATGGGATCTCTCCCATGGGGTTAGAAGCAATAAAACCTATTTAAAAACCGAAAATGAGGTTATATGATTTAAAACTCAGCAGAGGAACTCCAAACAAGCCTGAATTTCACTTCAGCTCCTGTTTTGCAGTTCAAGTTGACAGCATCATGTTAGCATAACCATCAGCCACGTTTACATTTGCTTCCTTCTGAAGCACATGCAAGCACTGCAGACTGTGCAGAGGACTGTACACTTTCGGTTTTGAAGATTTGGGGTTTACAAGTGGTATAGTTTTAAGATCAATTGACAAACTCTTCCTGTCAGAGGAAAGCAGAACATAGACTTTTTGGTCATTACCAAGGTTAAGAGGGAGCCCTTCACCTCAATGCAGCTTGTGGTGTCACCTGCTGGTTGGGATTAGGTTATCCTGGGGAGCCCTGCAGCCTCACCAGGGCAAGAGCCAGATGGACTTCAGGTGCCCCAAATGTCTTTCAGGTGCTCCCTCCATTTCAGGGCATGGGTAGCAAAGCAAAGGGAGAAAAAGGTACAGATACTTACACCAGGGCAGAAGGCATGTAGGTGACCATTGCACAGAGCTGGTGGCACTGACCTGCCGCGACCAGCTATGAGGCTGCCCAAGGTGCAGGGGGCTGTGAAGGCATCGTCACTCACTGCCACTTGGGTAAGTCAGGGTAACGGGGAAGAAAGGAGATGGCCAAGGAGCTGGTGGACCTCTTCCCAACTTTCTTTCACCTTGATGTAGAAGAGAGTGGCCAAGCAGAGGCTCTTCAGCCTCATGCTTGCAGGACACAGCAGCCTGGGTTCAAGGATCCCTCATTTCTTTAGTTGCAGACATCAGGAGGGTGCGGGGAGGCACGTCTTTCTGCAGCAGCATTCCAGTTACACCTGAGGAGCACTGATACCATGTGTTTCTCCAGTGCTGTTTCATTCAGCACCAGCAGCAGAGGGGATGGGACAACCCCCCACACCAGCAGTCCAGTCTGGATGTCTTCTTCTCCCTGGTCCTTTCCCTCACCACATTCAGAGAGCCGTAGTGCTCCTGATGTGACTGGGGTGTGGAGCTGGCATCGTACACACAGAAAATGATGCAGTCACAGACTTCATCCATGTCCTTACTGCTCCTTGCTGACTTCATTTTCTGGGTGTAGCTCAGAGTGCAAAAACCACAACAACGAGGATAAGGACAGGAGGAGAAGAGACAGAGAAGAAGTTGCAGAAAAGCAGAAATAAACGCTGTCGTTTTGAAAATGACTGTGGAAAAACCCAGCTGGCTCATTATCCTCACTTTTGTAACAGTAACATTGATCCTATTTCACCATCCCACAAGCACATACTCTTCTGATAGTTTTACAGTTCAAAAAAAATTTAAGATCCAGATAAACTGCACACCAGTGCCTTCAACTGCATTTACCAATTTACATTTACTAAGAATCTGTCTTTTGGTGTTTCACAGATTAGTGTGCTGACAGGTTGAAAAATGACAGAAAGGGAGCTATTACCCTTCTCCCACATTGCTCATATTTAAGATATTGCTGAGCACATTAATTGCATGTTGTTCCCAATAGATCGAGCTGAACTTTCATTTCTGAAATCTGTTTTTACTCTCAAACTGTTCCACTATTTGTGGAGTTTGGCAGAGAGTTTTACTCCTGCTGTACTCGCAAAAAATCTGCATTACAAAATACTGACAACTGGCCGAAAGTAACCCCAAAGAGAAGGCACCTGCTCAGGAAAGCCAGCCCATCCTTTTGCAAGCTGCAGCTTCACAGAGGAACCAGCACATTTTGGCTATGCCTGAGGAGGCAGATAGCATGTGAGGGGTGGGCTTGCCAGCTCCCTCCTGCCTGGACTCCTTTGGGGCAAGACACACCACTCAAGTATGTCATGACACTGATATCACAGATGTGTCATTGTGCCATCAGTCACCTCACATCAATGAACTGTGAAATTCATGGGGTTCTGAAGAAATGGGCGCTGTTTTTTTCTCTCTGTCCCATTTGGGGACCCTCTGTTGCCCTCCCTGGCACCCAGCAGTCTTCCCAGGATTTAACATACATAGGACCTGTCTATTTGCAGCATGGAGAGGACCATGGCCAGGTGTTGAGGACCAGTCCTGCTGCTTCCATTCTCTTTCCCCATGGCCAGAGTGAAGAATTTCAGACACTAGCATGGGCAGAAGTTCAGGGTGGACAGTGGAGAGGCAGAGGTGAACGCACAGTCAGGCAGGGCAATGCAGTGCATCAGACCATGTAGAATCATTATGATTAGAAAAGACCTCTGAGGTCATCAAGTTCAACCATCCACCTAACACTGTCATGCTCACCACCAAACCATGTCCCCAGGCACCACATCTACATATTCTTTGAACACTTCCAGGGATAATGATTCCACCACCTCCCTGGGAAGCCTGTGCCAATGGCTGATAACCCTCTCAGTAAAGAAATTCTTCCTAATATCCAATCTGAACCCTTCCAACCCCTAAGATTCTGTGATTCTGTGAGACAGAAGTTGCAGCAGTAACAAGGGACTGAAAAACTTAACCTATGTGTGACTCACAATTGCAAGGACCAGTCTCAGAAGGTGAAAAGAGAAAGGACTGAGGATGAGCAATACAACTCAGGACCCAGGCACACAGTCCTGAGCCTGTGCCAGAGGCTATTGGATTTGCACTGTGGTGCTCGTTTCCAGCTCCATTGGAGCATTGCTCTCTACAGGCTGGTGTGAAGTAGGCAGAGCAAGAAACGATGCACTGAGAAAAAAAGCACAGGTCTGCAAAATTTCACAGGCAGCATTGCCTTCCCACAGCAGAGTGGGGAAATGTGCAGTTATCTCCTAACCATGGGAAGTTTACGTGATGAATGTTTGGATACTGGAGCTGACTTTAACCAGCTGACTTTGTGAAATGCACCTAAAATATGAAGGAAAGCGGAGCTCGCAGAGCGTGATTTCTTCAAACTCCTGTTTTCTTGGATGAGACACAGGGCACAGCAGCACCAAAAAAACCCCTCTGACAACTCAGAGAGAATTCTTAAACAAAAGAAAACCTGGCCCAGGGAGCATTGTTTATATTTTTCCTAACATTTATATATTTTAAAATAAAAAATGGCAGGCAGTGGATGCCGTATATTATGAGCCATATGAGTGATGACCACTTTTCCACAAACTAGGGAGAAGGAAAAAATAATTCTAAAAATGTTTAAAAATCAGCTCTGCCTCCTGTGAAGTGTAAAGCAGAGATTAATTTAAGACAGCTTTTAAGGAAGAAGAAAACCTAGATCTGGAAATGTAACACTGCCTAGCAGAATACCAAAGGGTAAACCAACATAATTTAGTTGATGAGGAGAAAGCTGAAAACAGCAGAACTGCAATTAGGTTTTTTTAATACCTTAGTGTAGCTAGTTTTCCAATATTGTTCTTTGAAATGAGCAAACGGGTGTAAAACCAGCAATTGAGTGTTTCCAACCCTCTTCAATGTTGTTGAGGTTCTGCTCAACCCCCTCTAGACCTAGAATGGGCCACCTAATATGTTCACCGGTAATGTGCATTCATACTTACATACATGCAGTACAGGAAGAGACTTCATCCAACACATTTCACCATGTGTTTTCATTTGTGTGTTACCCACACTCTTGTTGTACTCTTTAACGCAATTCTGATATTTACCAAATAGGTCTGACAGATAACTCCTAGTTTATAGTGTGGTTTGTCTTCTGTAAATATTCACAGAGGGAATCTGGCCAGTGATGACTGGCTTCAGCTGAGCATCTGAATCACACAGCACTGTTTCCAGTTTGAAACTGGAGACCCAATTTCTTGCATCACGTTTCTGTGGCAAATAGAAACCTTTCCAAATTCCAGCTTGTTTCATCATAATCCATTTGTTTTCTCGTCATCTTCTGACAGCTATCACAACATGCAGACGCTCTGTGCTCCTGCAGGAGACCTGGCAGCATGCCCATGGCTCTCAGCCTCATGAGGCGTGTGCCCACTGAAGCCAAAATCCCCCACATCGCCACAAGAGCTATTTGCACTGCAAGCTGCCTGCCCTGACCAGGCGTAGCCAGGTTAACAGCTATGAGGGCAGCCTGACTTTCTCCAAGACAAGGGTCTTTTAGCATGCCTGAAGCCACCAGTAGACGTTTGCTCTTTGGCTAGAGCAGATTCAATGTTGAGGCCAGCTCGTATGTAACCCACAAAAAACAGGCTAGACCTATGAAGGGAGAGTTCGTCTCCTGATGTGGTTGATAGACAGGCTCCCCGTCAGTCCAGAGGCAGTTTTTCTTTATTCAGATATTCTTTATTCAATCCCTTCATATCGTGTTTCCATTTTTGGGAATGTCTGTTTCTCAGAGCTTCCTGTCAAGAGGAGGACCTGGCCCCCTCAGAGCAAATGGGAGCTTTGCCATTTGCATCTGTGGAGTTTAAATGTCACTGCAAAGGCCGGGTGGTTCCCATGGGACTGATTTCAAGACAATATGTAGATCCCAGCAGAGATCTTCAGAGTCTGTAGGACTAGAAGCATGCATTGAGATCCGTGTCCCCCTTTCCCCTCATGCCTAAATGCAGAGTTCATCTGGATACTAGATAGTTGCTGTTATGATATTGGACCTATTTCTAGTTTTCTTTCTATCTTTATACTTATGTCCAAAAAAGTTGGCTCTTATTTTCAACAAATGTGACCTGTTCTCCAAGACAAGTTCTCCCACACATGTGCACCTCCTCCCTGTTTTTCTGCTTGCCTCCTGAACACTTCCTTTCTCCAGGCAATTTTAGGAGTGAAATGAAGTGCAAAGGTCAAAGCCTTTGCAGCATGTAGCTGTGAATTCAATAAGGGTATAAAAAAGAGCCATCCAGGTTTGACTCCAAGTGAATGTGGAGGGTAAGTCTTTTCACTCCCATGTACACCGAGCTAGGAGATCAGCTGAGCAAAACCCCAAACACAGGTTTGTTTCCCTGCCGTGAACCACATTGTTATGATCAGGCAAAAGTGTTACAGCATAAACAGTTGTGGCTTTTATTCTGATCCTCATGGCTACTCTGGTTTTCTTCATCAGGTCTGACAGTGTGTTGCTGAAGGGTTCAGTCTGAAAAATAAAGAGCAGTGTTGTGGTCCCCTACTAAAAGAGTCACTTTGCCCAATTTCCTGTTTATGTTCCTTCTCTTCAGAGCTGTCACATCATGTGAGCACAGACAGTTATAGATAGGCTGCATGACTGTTGCTGACCTCACACCACATGTTCAGTTAACAAGGTGAAACAGCAAAATTTATTCTGTTTGTGTAAAGAATACTGAGAAAACTGCCAGTTCCAAGTAAAATAGAGGGAGAGGGACTCCCGATAGTTGGAGGCAGGGCACAATCTCCAGGCACTTCTTTTTGGTCTTTAACTGCTTTGCACATCTGTATTTACATTGTGCTTGCAAGTTACAAGAAAGGGGATTAGCCCCAACTCTGTTTCTTTCCTTAGTGAAGCAGGTTTGGAGTCCTTCCATAAAAGCTATTAGTTTAGCAAATTTGCTCAAAATTTGTCCAAGCTTCGGTTCCTTTGGTATATACATTTTCCTGTACTTGCTTCCAACACTCCTGTGGCTTAGCTCGCCTCAGTTATCCAGCAGATGATTATACCCAGCATTTTTACATCAGAACTGCTGTTCCTTAAGCAACTTGGGAGCAAGCTAATTTTTATTAAGACCTCAAAGAGCCTGTTAAAAATAATTTAAGACAATGCAAGACTTTTGGATTAAAGCAATTCTAAGAAATTGAATTTTACCTCTATTCAAGATTATATCTCCTTACTATGTTGGTATTAAAGACGGAAGGGTTTCCAGGCCATTTTACACAAGGATGTGTAACAGTTCATATAACAGTTGGAATCCTTATCATGCAGCATGAGGTTTCAGTGGCATTTTTCCCACTAACAGAAAATGAAGTTACATTGTTAAATCCAGGAAGGCCTGTGTCAGTGTGTTGGTTTCTCCTTTCTCTTTGTTTTCAACTCATTTCTGTAAAAAGCCCAATCCTGCATCCTGAGAAATCAGAATTTTATATTCTAAGTGGCCAGAGGAGTGGCACTAAGCCAGGTCAGCAGTTTTCTGTCCATCATCCTCTGCCACCTTGAACAGGTAAATAAGGATTTCAGATTAAAAAGTCACATTATAGACTGGTCAAAGCCAGACCCACAGGTGTGAGTGCCTAACTTTGGTTGGGTGGATAAACAATCTGATTGTCAGGAGCACAGGGTAACCTCAGAGGCAAGTGTATCCCTGTGACAGGTGAACGAATCACAACACATGCAGCATGTAATTATCATGTACCAGTTGTCAAGTGCTTTAGGACTTAAAGGTGAAAAAAGTACACCAGAAATTTAAGCTGGGCTCAGGATGATAATAGTGTAATTTTAGATACTATGTATAAACATGCTGTGAGGCAATATGGAACTAAAACTCTTGGCTAGCTGGAGAGGCTGTAAACATCCTCACATAAAGAGTCCTGCCTGTAAGTCTTCACAGTCGGGGAGCTTAAATGCCTGCAAAAATGTAGCAGCAGTCAGAAAGTGTCATTTGAGGAATTAATGTTTCACTGTGCCTGCCCTCAGGAAGGAAAAAATGTGCTGGAGAAGAGGAGGACTCTGGGTGGGAGGAGATCCTTGAATGGCTTTAATCACTTCAGTGCTGTCTTCTGTGGCTGGGACCTCTGCTTTGAGCTCCGACCTGCTTTATCCCTCCATTAAAAGTGAAAAAGACAAAATGAAACAGAAAGGAGAATGTGAGGATGCTCATGATGTCAGTTGATGTCCACCCCCGGCTGCCCCAGCAGTTTGATATCCCCAACCTGTTGTCACAGCTGCCTGGGCTGCAGCACTCATTGATCTAGTCTGGTCCGCCAGCCTGCCCAGGCAGGGGCAAGACCAGCTGGCCAAAATCAGCTTCCCTGCACCTGGGGCTTTTGCTCACCCATCACAGAACCATTTTGATGAAAGCTGGTGGCCCAGAGGAAGCGCTGGCAGCCTGGGCAGTTGGTGGCTAGCCCAGAGCCAAGGCTGCACTAAGAACATTGTGGCTGCCAAGGTTCTGCCTCACCTGGAGGCTTCCTCAGCTTGTGTGGATCTCACACAGCAGCTGGCTTTCTTTTCCTTAGCTTCATTTTTCATCTGTTCTCCAGATCCCTTTGGGCATTGCCTTATAATGATGCCAAGTCACAAAAATTTTGGTTGCTTCCTGAAAGCGTGTGAGACTGTCTTTAACATCTTGTTAGTCCCAGTAAAAGGCAGCCAAGCACAGTGGGGAGTTACTTTATTTATTTATTAATACCAACTGTGCCTTTTACTGGCACCCTGCAGATACTCTCGAGGTTGCTGGCCAGCCCTGGTCGCTTGGTGCTCCTGACAAATCCCACTCAGCCACAAGCCTCTCCCTGGGAGGTACAGCCCTCCAGGTCATGGCTGGGTTTCTACCCTGTGGTGGCAGTTAGCTGTAATTTCATAATGACTGATTCTTATGCTTTCTATAAATGAGCTCAAAGGAGCCTGCGCATATTTGCAGGGCAGCTGTTAATAGGAAAAGCTCCAAGCTTTCAGCACCACTGTTGTCAAAATGGGAGGAAGAATAGAGAAGTCATGCCTTGGGATGACAGTGGGGAGTGTAGCTTATTTATTTCATGCCTGGATTTCACTGTTAAATGAATCCACTGAAACAGGATTGCCACACTGCCATCCCTTCTTTCAGTGTTTTGTTGCTATGGATTTCCCAGGTAAGGCTGTATTGGCCTGGAGGCATTTCCATAACCCAAGGACACTCAAAATGATGAGCTCTGTGAAGGTTGGTGGGGACAGTCAGGTCCTGCCTCCATTGTGTGCCTTAGGGCAGGACAGTCAGGGAGTGCTAGAAGCCATTTGAAACATTGCAGTCCCTCCAGGCAACATGGAGCCATGGTGTTTTTCTGGTGTGGTAGGGTTTGTTGTAGTTGGGGGATTCTCTGTAGCAAGATCTTGTGAAATGGGAAGCATCTTCCCCTGCAAAGCTCAGGGAACCATCCAGGAGCCATGACCACTGCATTAGCATTTCCTTTCTGTGGGAGAACCCCTTGAGACCCACCTGCCAGGGGCCATCGGGAGAGTGAGGAGAAGACACTGTCCTGTTCAGCAAGCAGCATCTTGTCAAGCAATTCCTACTTGCATGAGGAGCAAGGAGATGCTCTGCCAACTTGCCAGTGTCCTCAGAGGAAACCTCTAACCAAAATGTTTGTGAGAAGCACAGTTCTCATTTCTTTACTTCCCTTACTAAAAGACAGAGTGAAATGATGTTTCTTCATCCAAACACCTATCTCCTTCCTCCCTCTGCAAAACACCGTGGTGTTGTTACTAATTTTACTTTCAGAACTCATTTCTTGTCTTCCACAAGGTTTTTAAGAACTCAGAACTCCCAAGTTTTTGGTCACTATGACTTTGACCTTTCATGCCTGAACCATTAGCTTTACAAAGAATTTGCATGTTTATTAAATAGCAATGACTCATCCTGTTGTAGATGTTTGTATATGTAAAGCACCATAAATATTATGGATTAGGGTGTAGACCAGGCAATGGGTTTTGTGTAGGTTAGAGGCAATGTATGACTCTGGGACATTTTCTCTTCTTTTGTAGTGTGTGTCATTTTTTCTTCACAAACTAGTTTCTTTTTTGTGAGAAACAGAAACAAAGGAAACCTCTCTGCTTCTACAGGACGTCATTTTAGATGCTTTATGACAAAGCTCTCATTGCATTTATTGGGCAGGAAATTTTCTGGTTAGTGTTTTTAGTCAGTTAATGTATCTGCACCACCTTGAAAGGAGGAAGGTGTTTCCCCTTCACTATGCACCCATTGCATCTTCTCTGAGGCAGACTCATGCTGACTTTCTTGAAACAAGATTAATTTAGAGTCATACTGAAACTACCACAATCAGAAAGACAAATGACTCAATGAAAGATTCGTGATTTAGCAGGTGGGAAATACAGTGTTAGACTCTAGTCTGTCCTGAACTCACTGTGTGATGGTCCTTTGCACAGGATGAGCCAGATCATTTCATAGAATCATAGAACGTTTTGAGTTGGAAAGGACCTTTAAAGGTCATCTAGCCTAACCCCATTGCCGTGAGTAGAGACATCTTTAACTAGATCAGGTGCTAGTCTGTGTTGAAAGTTGTTTTGTATGGGACCACTGGTTAGCTCAGAGCTTTTTCCCACCATAAACCAGGAGATACAGCCTCTCACTGCTGAAGAAGTTTGTTAGATCTGAGTGGAAAACAAGGGAAGCCAGACAGCAAGGGAGACAAAATCCTAGAGAAGCATTAAACCAGTGGATGACGCTCTGGAAGGGACAAGCAGGCAGCCTCATTAGGGAGAGATTTATTACACAGAGCTGATGGGAGCTTCAGACCAACAGCCACAACTGAAATAGCAAAACCATAACTCCAGCTGGGGACAGGGAGGGTGGTTTAAGAGGGCTTTTTCATCTCAGATTTCTGCAAGTGAGTCAATGGAGTGCTGTTACTGAGCAATGCAGGCTACTGAGCAGAAGGTGTGAGCCCTTCTGCAAGGGTGTTGCAGTCTGTGGAGCAGGAGTTGCACAGGGCTGGCTCTTTTCAATTGGAAGAGGTCCCAGCCACGGTCTTGGCTCTTTGAATGTGAGGGTGCTTGCTGGGAGCAGGGCCTGACTTCTTCCTCCCTACCAATGCACAGGTCCCTCTTGCAGGCAGGGGAAACTCTTTTGGTCTTCCTGCACTTAGACATCAGCTGCTTACAAACCTGTCTACATAGGAATTTTAACTTCCTCTTTTCAGTCATTTATAGGAAATGCTATAAAGTTCTGCCTCATTTTTTTTCCCCAAGAATGTGTTCCAAAACTGTTCCTTAAAAAGAAGACAACTTTGAACACTCATGTCTCAAGTGCTGGCACTCCTGCAGGACTATTACACTGCAGCTCTGCTAGTTCTCTGGCCCCAAGGATGCCTTGCAGCTCAAGGCAGCAGAACCACAGTGAGTTCCAAGAGGAGCACACAGGCACTTACAGCCCTCAGCCAGTGCAGGACGGAAGCCATACCAGACCCTTCTCTGGTGAGATTTGCTGCTTTCTCTTTCCAAGGAAGTTTACGGGATAAGAGCAATCCCAAATGTTCAAACCTTTTACAGTTCTTCCCATCACTGAGCTCTTAAACTCCTCTTTGAGTGTCAGTCCTCCCCACAGCAGGCCTGGGAATGAGCACACATCCTTTGTCCAGAAGCATGGCTGCAAGGCCAACCAAGCAGGTGAGGAATCAGTACACATCCACTGTTCCTTCTGCTTCCCCCTGCCATCCCCTTTGCTGAAGTCTGTAAACAGAAGATTATTTTCAGGGAGCAGTTGTGAGCATGAATTTAGCTGGTGAAGAATTTCAAGTTTGTTAGCTATTCCGTATTTTGTTATTAAAAACAGGAAAAAAAAATCAAAACCCCACAGGACAAGTTGGCTTTCAGGCCAGTTTACCTCATTTAGCTTGTATGTCATCTAATTAATTATTTAGATCTCAGTTACTGGATATTTTGTACATAAAAATGAAAACATGGTCCTCAGACAGAAGGTAAGCGGTGAAGGTCCTTGGCTAAACCTTTCCCACGCAGGTGCTCAGCTCCCATTCTGGCCTTGTTTACCAGCTAGCTGTTTTGCAGCACATAATAGGTTTTCTCATGGCCTGTTTTGTCTGACATTGATGTAGGGAAGCAAACATTCACATGTAACAGCAGCCAGTTTTAAACCTCACACCACTTACTCTGCAGAAGCAGAGATGTCAGACTCTGGAAGCAGTGATCTCTTTCTTAGAAACCCTACTGAAATGGAAAGAGAGATATTCCTCTTCCCTTCAGAAGTGGCTCTGGAATTCCCAGTGAAAAATTCAGGACCAAGATGAAAACACTGATAGCTTGTGTTGCACAAAGCACCATGCTGGCATCTGACCAACGCTGCTGCAAATTCTTTCTTCCTTTTGGCTCCAAACTGTTACACTTACAAAGGACAGAAGAAAATTGTTCTAGATTTATGTTGGCTCTTACTGATTGTAGTTATACTTCTCTGATAAAGCCTTCTCACTAATGCCAACAAAACTTTGGAGGACATGTAAATGTATCATCGTCGTATCATTCCTTCATCAAGGAGGAACTAATTTCCAGAGGCCCTCAACTAAATGCAGTATTTCTTCTGGACACGTAGATCCTTTCCATAGTGTAAGTGAGGAGCCTATGCTGAATCCCAGGAATCAGTTCCTATTTAAGTATATAGGTTACTTCATCTCAATCATGGGAGCGCGAACTTTCACCCTTAAATTGATCCAAATTCTCTTGTAAACTTGGCAGTGTGTGATGCTCCAGACTAAATATTATTTGTCAAATATTACTGGCTCTGATCAGCTGAAATAAAACTCTCCTCACCACAGCCCCACCACTCTGGCCCTACCAGCTCCTTGGATGTCCCCACCACCTTGAGCCTTAAAACCATGAGGAGGAAGGTATTGCAGCAGCACAAGGGTGCAGATTGATCGTGCACACAGTGCTGCCTGGAGACTGGAGGGAGTAGGGAGCAGCTCCTTGCTGTAGCACAGGGTGCTGATGCAGCACACCCTTCCCCAGCAAGGGGTCTACAAGCCGTGGGGAGCCCCCTCCAGCCCCGTGCTCAGCGCCTTGTGGCATGGTGCTGGCACAGGCACAGCTTCTGCTTTGGATAAGTGGTGGGGAAGGGGAGGAAGACACATACCTCACCACACTGTGATATGGGCTGTGTGCAAAGTCAAGCTGCAAAGACAGAAAATCAGGGATGGTGGGAAGAACCATAACAGGGGAAGGAGAGGGCAGCCTTGTGACTAGTAAGTGGTAAAAAGAAAGCTATCAATCAATAGTATACAACTATCATAGCACCATTTTGGTTGGAAGAGACCTTTAAGATCATCAAATCCGACCATTAACCCATCACTGCTAGGTCACCACTAAACCATATCCCTCAGCACCATATCTGGATGTCTTTTAAAACTCTCCAGAGATGGTGAACTCCACCATTTCCCTGGGCAGCCTGTTCCAGGGCTTAACACACCTTCTGGGGAAGACATTTTTCCTAATGTTAATCTAAACCTCCTGAGACACAACTTAGGGCCATTTCCTCTTGCCCTGTTGCTTGTTACTTGGGAAAAGAGACCAACCCCCACTTCACTAAAACCTCCTTTCAGGTAGTTGTAGAATGAGGTCTCCCCTGAGCCTGCCAAAGCTGGGCTCCCAGTGACTCCAGTGCACTGCAACCCCTTGCCCTGGGGAGAAGAGACATGTAGCTCGTTGCAGACAAATGCAAGGAAAATGAGGAGAGGATATTTGACTCTTGGAGATAAAAGTGTCCTGCTGAAAGCTGTGCCCAAACCCCTGCTTTGCCTACACCATGGAGAAGGGCGAGTCCTCTGTATTGGCAATGGCAAATATCCTCATGTCCATTTGCAGGCAAGCTGCAAGCATCTCAAAAACTAAGCACATTGTATACTCAGCATAGTAGGATAAGGAAAAATGGTTTGGAGTACAACATTTTGCAAGTAAAGGCACATATTCACTGGAGTGTCAGAATGGAAATGAGCTTTTGCGGGGAGACAGTGATGGGTCTGGATATCTCAAATGGGAGAAAAAGTGCAAAAGATGGTCTTTCAACCTCACCCACACAGGTACCTATGCCAGTAGCTGATGCCATTTCCTTCCTAGAGAGTGGAGGGGGAAAAAAGAGCCCAGGAAATGAGGTGGGAGTGCAGTGTGGGTATGTGGATGCAATTTGATGGTACAACAAAGCTGATGTTAAAAGCAAGCACTCGGGGAAGAGCTGGTCCCATCCCCTCCCACGCTCCTACCCTCTTCCTGGTGCTGGCCTGCCTGTGCTCTGGTGGAGGGTGCAGGGGCACTGGGCTGGCTGCACTCCCCATTTCCCAGTGTGGGATGAGGCTGTTTATGGTGGTTTTACTTCTCAAGATGGTTCCCTTTAGCAGCAGCAGGCAGGGAGCAGCCCTGCCTGGTGGCAGCAGGCAATGTTGCCACGCAGCACCCAGCCCATCGGCCAGGCTGTGCCATCGTCCTGACTCGCTGCCATACTGCTGTGGCACTCAAGCTGATTTCAAGGGATGTGGAGTGCTTAAAGTCTTTGAAGATATGAGCTGTGAGTGCTGATTCACCCCTCCTGCTGACTCAGGCTGTGCCTGTTTACAAGCTGCCATCCCTTGGTGCCTCTCCCTCCCTTCAGCTCCAGGCCCAGCAGCAGGTCAGCAGCATGGGCAGCGTATTTGCTCTGGTCTCTGTGGCTCACAGCAAGATACCACCATCGGTTTCAGAGTACAATAATATTTGAGGCAAGGAACGACAGCAGTCAAAGACAGTTAGCTTTTCTGAGCTTGTGGTGTCACCAAAGGACAGTTCTCTGTCCCTCTCTGCCCCTCACCTTCCTGCATGTTTCCTACAGCTCATGTGTTACCTCCACAAGTTAAAACTACTGTTTTCAGCTGGACGCATACTAGCTGGCTGCACAGGCCCCACCACGAGCCTGGGGAAGGCAGGTGGGGGGTAGCTGTGTAGGAGATGGAGAGGGGAGGCCCACCCTTCCCAAGGCAGTGCAAATTTGGGCAGCTATCTGGCGTTATTTCCCTTCAGACCTGTCTTCATGGCCACCCAGCTGTCATAGGCAGTGTTTTCTCACACAGCCTCAGCCCTGCTCTCCCCTCCTATAATAAGCCATACTGACCAGGCGTCTCCCCATCTCCAGTCTCACAGCCTGATCAATTTGTGTATCTGTCAGAAATCAGGTTATGAAGCAGCTTCTCAGCTAGTACCAACCCAAAGCCAGTAGAGCCACAGCTGCTCACACCATGCCAAAGTCAGCCTTCACTTCCAAACATAGGGTCCATGAGCTTTTCCTAAAAGCACAGCTACAGTTCTCTCTTCTCACTGGTTGCCCAGCTCATGCTGAAACTACAGATCCCTTTAGACTCATAAAAATTAAAATACTAAGGAAATGGGGACTGGGTCATCCTTCCCAAGGGTGTTGCAGTGGCCACTGGCAGGTAGCCCTGAGCTGGTCTTGAGACTGGGCTCCCACCTCCTCACAGCTGTGTGGGCACCAGCTAGGAAGAGTGTCCCTAGCTGCTGCTCCTCCATCCCAGCCTTCCTCAGCTTGCTTATACACAAATGATTTCAATCCAGGTTCTACCAGGAGGCACCAGGTGTATTTAAGCTGTAGGGCTGGCAGCTTTGGGAGAGGGGTGAGAAGTGGTTATGCAATTTATGGGGAGGAAGGTGGTGTGGGGGTTTTTTTCCCCCCTCCCACTTCCCCCCCTTTCTCTGCCTTAGCAGCGTGCTTTTTCTGGGAGGCAAAGGGGCAGGGGTTTGGTTTGTTGGTTGGGGTTTTTTTGTTTGTTTTACCTCCCGAAGTGTTTATCTTTTGTTATTTAGGAATGAGAAGGTGTAGGGGATGTGACCTTTCTGTGCTGATGTATCTCTGGGGTGTGTGTTAAGTCTTTGTAGCACCTGGATTGTAGGTGGCAGAGATGTGGACTCTTCCTGTGTTTGTA
The DNA here is from genome assembly GCA_013399015.1 of Galbula dea. NCBI lineage: Eukaryota > Metazoa > Chordata > Aves > Piciformes > Galbulidae > Galbula > Galbula dea. The sequence continues at coordinate 3,014,506 of VWZX01000352.1, forward strand.
TATGTGAGATACCTCCTGGGTTGTATTCCACAGTTGAAGCTTGCTAGTCAGGAACTTGTTTTCTCTATTAAACATTTTACTTCTCTTTCTGTTTCCTTTGATGGTAGTCTGTATGCTCTTTTCTTTTCTGGCTCCCACAGAATTAGACTTCTCTAACATAACTTGGTAATCTGGTCTTTGCAGCTACTTTCAACAGGAACCAAATCAATTTCAAACCTCAACAAGTCATGCAGGCAGGACTTAATTTTCTTTGTGCAATACACTTTGCACCTCACCTCTGCTTCCTGATGTGACCCCACTCTCTGAAACCCCTTTCCTTTACACAGGCTGCTATGTGCTTTTTTGGCCTTGAAAGAGCTCCCTCTATGGTGGTTCATTCTTTGGTCTGTGTATATTGTTTTTGAAGGATCTTTTGCTTTCAGAATAGATTAAGATACTGACAGGCTGAACAGACTTACTTCTAGATAATTATTTTTATTTATATTGACAGACTGAAAAGGTTTTGAGTAAAAATAAACATTTTTCTTGACAAATGATTGTAGCTATTTTTTATTGATCATTTTAACTATCACCATGACCATGGGAACTCTGTGTCAGCAAAATCTGTAGTGCCTGATTGATCCTCAACTGTGCCAGTGAGGGCTCTTACATTTTAGTGAAAACATCCTGAACTCAGTTATTTTGCCTTGAGGCTGTCTTTAAACAGATCCACTCTTTGCAAAATGAGCATGATTTTTAACTTGAACTATCTACCCAGGTTTACATTGTTGTGCAAAGAGCACCTGAATAAGATTCAGATAAGGAGTTTGTGGTGGTTGTTCAGATGTTTCTTAAATGAACTTTTAACTCTAATGAAGGCAATAAGAACAGCCTGTGACTGTATAGCTATTGCAGGTACCTGGGCAGTGCATGAGCCCCTGCACCTTTCCCAGGCTGGCACCAAAGCTGTGTCAGCTTCAGCAGCTGTCTGGCCCTTGCTGGTTTGAGTGTTATTTTATCCAACACAATTTTTATGGCATTTGGTATGGGGAAACTCCTAATGTCCTATTTCAGTTTTTCTGTGTGAAACAGAGCTCAGGGTGGATTTCTTCTGGCTCTCAAAGTAAGTGTGTTGGTGACAGCTGTAATCAACACAGAGGCACTTATGCTGTTGATGAACAAAAACAGCTGCTGGAAAGAAGGGAAAATATGCTTTTTTTTTTTTTCTCTAGAAAATTGCATATAGCTTTGTAGAGTGATGCTGCATCTTAGTCCTGCCAGAACTTGATTTAAACCTGTGTGGGACCCATACCTTCAGTCACAAAGATTCTAAAAGACATCAGTGCTTGCCAGTTTGGTTTTGGTTGGTGGTCACTCAAAACAGTGTTTATGTAAATAGAAGTCTTTCTGTAAGGTTTGAAAGCTTCCTGTTTAACTTTTTAGCACTACAACACCCTTAAGCTTTTTATTAGAGCTGAAAACCATGGGGGAGAGAGACTGCACTGGTCATCTGAAGACCTTGTCTTTGCTGAGCAGGAAGTGTTTGTTGCCAGATACTAGCTCATGTACTGCAACACAAGGTGCAGCCATGGGTGTTTTCACAAAGAAAAATGTGTTGTGACCTCTTCTATAGATGAGATGGTGAAGTATCAGATCATTTTGATATACCATGCTGGCTGACTGAGAGTGAGAGGTGGGCAGAAGTCTTGCTGCTCTTGACCTCCATATGGGTGACCGTCTGCTTTTTTCCCTATCACAAATGCAAATTGATAACAAGCATTTCAAATCAAAGTCACAACTGGGCCAGCTTATTGAAGCAACTATAAAGCCTAAAGGAAAAGATGCATGTGTGGGCTGATTGATGTATGATGCAGTTGGCACTAAAAGGGCCCTGTTTGTACCATTTGCAGGCATGGCGGAAGCGCTGGTTCGTGCTGCGCAGAGGCCGCATGAGCGGGAACCCAGATGTGCTGGAGTACTACAGGAACAACCACTCCAAAAAGCCCATTCGGATCATTGACCTCAACGAGTGTGAAGTGCTGAAGCACTCAGGGCCCAACTTCATCAGGAAGGAATTTCAGAACAACTTTGTCTTCATTGTGAGAACCACCTACCGCACCTTCTACCTGGTAGCCAAAACTGAGGAGGAGATGCTGATCTGGGTGCATAACATCAGCCAGATCTGTAACTTTGGACATCTAGAAGATGGCACAGGTAGGATCATGTTTATCCTCATCTTGGGTGTTGGGAGAGTGATCTGTGCCTGGCATTCTCCACAGCAGCACCTGTGGTGAGAGGAAGCATGGACCTTCTGGCTGGCTGGGCTTGACAGGAAGTTTGGGACTGTTGGCTATAGCTCCACAAAGCACTGAGATGCTGCTGAACTCTGATATGAAAGTTATCATGGATGTCAGTTCAGCTGGGTAGAAAGAATAGCTGGCTGCTTGGTCTCACTTTGATGAAGCAATTCCGTCCAGAATAAACAGCAGGTCCTTAATAAGAAAAGGTACAGTTTATGTGAGAAGCTGACTGACTGTTATCTTCTGAGGCCATTTGTTTCATTCCATATCCCGTATTTATTTAGTTCAGTTTAATGTAAGACACCTGTTCTGTGAACATGGCCTGCAAAACTCTCATTTTCTCAGGCTTTGCTGGATGTGGAATGTGCACAGACCTGGGTGTATATGCACATACATAAATCAATGACAAAAATACTGACCTGCCTTAATCTATTAATGAGAAGAAAAATAAAGAAAAGGCAGAGGACAGGAGAGTTAGACGTGTGTGTGTCTAGACTTAAGAGATGGTCCTGCCAGTGAAGTGTCAGCCTGTTTCACTGGGACCTGCACCTGTGTGTATTCAGTAGGGAGAATGTCTTGGAAAGCTTCCAAGAAATAATTCCAATTAAGGTTAAGACCTGTATCATCATTAACTTACCTTTCAAATGAGACAGTTGGGCTCAGATAACAGCAATCTCTTTCCCTTGACATTTCCAAGGGACAGACCCAGCAGCAATTTGAGAGCTTTGTAGGAAGTGACTCAGAAGAAAGCTCTTTGCCTTGATAAAAGGTAGTGCAAGAGCAGAAGAGAGTGGTGACGGATTAACTTGATCCCAAGAGCAGTAATACGTTTGAGGGTGTCATAGTGTGGCTGGGCAGATTATCTTGCCATGGTTCCTGTGATGCTGCTCTCAGACTGCTACTGGTGTCTGCAATTGCCACAGTCATACCATTACCTTGTAAGTTCAAAGGAAACAAAAGGCTGTGGTGAGATATTTTATTTTAATCTACCTTCAATCTTTCTTCAGTAGTTTATTCTGAGGGGAAATGGTAGTGGAAACAACACTGTAGTGGTCTTGTTATAAATCAGATGCCTACTGATACTGTCTTCTCATTCACTTTAGCCATCCCCAGGAAAATGTGGTGACGTGCTGTATGTGCCAGTACCAGCTGCCCATGAATGCAACTTGCAAACAGAGCTGATAGATTGGAGGGACTGGAGTTGGTAGCCTTTTGGAGCTTGGATGCTATTAGGGATATTCAGTAACCCCCTTCCTACTGTTCTGCCCCTGTTGGCACTGAGACATTAATCTTGTTGCTACTGCTGGTGCAGTATTATTTTGGATAAAATTTTACCAATTACTCTGAAATGAAGCTAAGTGCATAGGGAGATATGACCCATGGCAGAGGAGCTGGCAGTGGCTGTCCCCAGCATAGATGCTTTTACACTGGGAAATGTCTGTTATGCTGGTACAGTGCAGCATTTCTTGTAAGACATGGGTAATGCTCAGAGTATTACACAGCAGTATTTTTCTCTCAGCAAAGATTGCTAGTGTAGACGCTGAGGGATGAAAAGTGACAACTCTTGGTGATTGCAGCAGTTGGGAAAGCTGACACCCCAGCTTTCCACTCCATTCAAGGTGGTTGTTATCCAAGAAGTTCAACAGTGCAGACCACTTACCTTGGTTCAGTATAAAGTCTGGCACCTGAACTTATAGTGATCATCACAGACCATGCAAGCTAAGCTTCCAGACATGCACTTACTGCTTCTCTGAAAGCACATAAGCACATAAGATCTTCACCAGTTCATGCTGGTGAGATCAGGTCTGGGGTGTATCCAAGTCAGGCTGCAGGACACATTCAGATCCACTGATTTAAATCTGCACAGTTCCACAGGTTACACATCACATTTCAGCTTTGCTAATTGTTTCAGCTTTTTGGAAGCACCTAAATCCCCCAAATTACCCTTAAAAATTAACATAAGAAAAGCTCTGTTAAATGCTGTGTGCTTTTTTAACTTGAATGCTACTGTGTTTTAAAAAAAGTCCCTGAAATTAATCATCAGAAGAAAGACACATCAATTGCAGAAAATCTAAATAAGCTGTTCTGTGTATTAAAACCAATCTCAAAGCCAATATTATATTGTGAAATCAATCACTTTTAATCTTTGCATCTCTGCAAATTTGCTGTGACATTGAGGCTTTCTCCACTTACTGCACAGAAAGTGCAGCCACAGGTTTATGCAGTGACTCAGCTGTAAACACTGTCCCATTGTTCCCAGTTAGTCCCTTGACAGTATCACAGAATGTTAGGAGTTGGAAGGGACCTTGAAAGATCCTCTAGTCCAACCCCCCTGCCACAGCAGGAGCCCCTAAGACTAGGTCACAACAAAGCTTCCCTGACTGGGGTTTGAACCCAGGTCCCGACGCTAAGAGTGCCAAATCCTAACCACTAGGATCTTCCAGTAGCAAAGAAGCTGGACAAACAGCCAGGTCCTAGTCACCAGAGGCCTCTGGTCTGACGTGTAAGCAGCCAGATGCAGGTTGAAGTTAGCGAAACCACGGCTGGCCTTGTGAGGGCAGCTTTTTAGTCAACAAGAGAGGGGGTGGCTGAGAGACAGAGGAGAAACACAACCTCCAGGCAGATGTCAGGAAGCACCTGGGAGGGTGGCTGTCAGGAAGGACTTGCCAGCAGCAATCACTCAGCTGCCACAAGAAACTGTGCTGCTGGCTGTGCTGAAAATGACAGGGGAGTTGGCACCTTCAGAGGAGTCAGCTGGAAGAGAGAGGAAGAGGCCTCTCTCCCTATTTTTTTACTATTTCTATGTAAAATCTTGCTTCCACCTCTGGCAAAAGCTCCCAGTAGTTGTTCCCCAACATCATTGGACCCATGGCCACACAGGGGATTGAGAAGATATTTGGGCAAAGTGGCTGGGCAGGGGAGGGGATGAAATGAGGTGGCTATGGGACACCATGGGTGTACTTTATCCCACATGCAAGCTGAAACCATGATTAATTGACACAAAGCAATGTAGCAGCTTTTTACTGGAGAAACTCCTGTGAAAGTTGTTTAGCCTTTTTCATTAGAAAGCCTTACTTTTAAAGACCGTAGCTGTGCATCGAATGCGTCTTCAGGCCACACCTTGGCAGGCAGCTCCTCAGCCCAAAAGAGATCTTTTGTCTTGGGTCTACCCTTCACTTCTTCCGCAGGCTCCAGGTATTGTTCCACATCTCATGTGAATACCTTGCTTTTTCCATCTGTGGCCCTTACCTGAAGGTCCCTGCTGATCTCCATTGTTTCTCTGTTGCTCTACTCTCCCACAGCACCCAGGGCCACAGTGGAGCCTGATATCCCTGGGGAGGCCCCCTCGCTGGTGTCCTACCTGCACAGTGCATGGACCAGGATATTGGCAGGGTCTTCCTAAGTGACGGGTTACTCTTGGGTCCCTCTTGGCTGCTGGCGGTTGGATTAGATCATTTCTGCTCCTCCACCTCTCCCTCTCCTCTGGTTTCTCTGTTGTTCATACACATCCTTGTACACTGCTGAGACCTTCACCCTTTCTGCCTGCTCTTTTGATGGTTTCTTTGCCTCCATTTTAAATGTCTCTCCTTTTTCTTTTTTCCCTTTGCAATGTGCACAGATCCTGACCCCCATAGCATGGGGGTGGTTTGGTTCCCCATGACCTTGCTGTAGCCACACGGAGAGCATCTCCACCAGCCAGGAGAACATGCTGGGAGCAAGGGGAGCTGGTACCACTCTGTTTTCCTTGCAGAGACGCTTTCTCCAGTGTCTTCACTATTTTCCCTCTCTGTCCCATAGAAAGCAACATCCCAGCAGGCTCACTCATGGCAGCATCTGGCCCTTGTCTGGCAGTTCAGAGAAGGTGTGACAGCCCCTTCCAGTCCATGCTGGCGGATGGGCACTGGGGCTACTCCCTCCACACTAGGCTCTCAGTGGGAGGAAATGCCTTCTTGGCTGCACTGGCTCAAGGCTGCTCTTTAATGTCAGGCTCTGGCCCCTGGCCAGGCAGGGTGGGTGGCATTTCTGCCTCCTTGGTATGGCCATGCAGCCTGGAGGCTGTGCCTATTGCTGTGAGGAGGGCCCCTGAATTTCACTGTGTCCCTGCACTGCTCTTGCAGCATAACAATTTCTGGGGTCTGGGCTAGGGTCTGTAGCAGGAGGGAGAAGCCACCTATTTCTCCATGCAATGGCCCTTCACTGACAGGGAAAGTCACCATGGAGAATGCTTCACTTCCTCCATGGTGACTTTCCCCATCAATGCAGGGCAGAGACTTCTTTGGGTTAGTACCCACTGAAGCAGTTATTTTGGCAGCTGAAGCTGAAGCCCTGTCTCTCTGGCAAAGGGGAGGGCAGACACCAAACCTATTCTCTGCATTCTCCCTGTTGAAAGTGGCTATACATAATTTATTCTACCGAGCTGCTGTTGCCATATGACTTTAATGCACACTGATTCAGTTACCAGCAGAGCTGGCAGGGACAGAGACAGTCTGTTAGGAGCTGGCTGCAGGTTGCTGAGCCCCTGAAGGTTAGAAGAGGGCAGGTCTGTGCTGTCCCCATCCATCCCTCCTGCTCACAACCATTGCCATGTGGTTTGCAGCTCGCAGCCCTTCCTGATGGGATAATCCGTGGCTAAACCCTGGGAGTGCCAGATGGAGTTCAGGCCTATTTCTTCTCTGTGTTAATAATCCAGAATGTCATTAATTTCTTTCTTATGCATTGTGGCAGTTTTTAGTAGCTTTTTAAATACAACAGAAAAAATGGTCAGATGGTGATGTGAACATGATTTTCTGAGATCTCCATGGAGTTAACCCAGTGCATATTAGATCATCCTCAGCTTGCAAGACAGCTCTCAAAGTTCAAGATTTGAAAGCAGAGTTACCATTTGAGCCAGCACAATGAACACAAGGAAAGTTATTTTTCAGATGGGAAGGCTGTAGCCCTGAGCTATGCTTTGCAAATGTGAAACCCCATAAAAGCCATTTCTTCCAGATGCTCACTGCTGAAATCCCACTGCTATAAGCACCAGCTCAAAATCAAGCAAATACTTTGCTTGAGCTCAAATTTAAGCACATGCTTATGTGCTCTGCAGGCTGGGGGGCCACCATTGCACCAGACCTCCAAAGCTAACAGGAGGAAGCAGCAGTTAGCCAGTACTGGTAGGTGGGAAGGAAAGACAGCTCCCTCCCTGACTTAAAGGGATAATGTGTGTGGTAGTGCAGGGATAGAAGATCATCTGTTTTACTCTTCTGATTCAAGTCACAGAGATGGTGGGGTGAAGCCTGCTGTGGCTGATGTGGAAGTCTGGGTCACTAGAGGGTTTTGTGTTTAGTGATGTTGGTACCTAACCACCCAAATCTTGGCAACCCTTGCCATCCTTCCTGACCCGCTTGCACATATACCTAGCAGTTTCCAGGATTGAGAAGTGACTACAACAACCCAACACAGTATCAAGGCTTGTTGCTGTGTTGAGCTCAGGACTGGGTAGGGTCTCATGACCTCACTGCACAGTGCAGATCTGGCCTGCAGCGTGCACACAGCTGGTACAGGTGATCAGGGACTGGTTCACAGCATTTCCAGAAAATCCTGGATGTCAGTGTTACAGAAATCTGCCTTGCTGCACTTTGAAGGCATGTTTATGTTTTGTTTGGTTTTATCGACAGTAGCTTGTTTCTTGTACTTGTTTTTGCTGTGAGGCTTTTTATTCTGAAGAAGGGGTTTGCAGCTTTAACTCAGGCAGTGTCTGTGCTTCAGCCAAAGATGGGTCCCCACTGTTTAGCTGGGGTACCCAGCAAGCACTGCCTGGTCCCTATGCAGGCCTGGTGAGGGAACCACCACACAGCAACCTGAAATTTCATTAGAAAAAAACCCCATTCTCTAACTGAGGACTTGTGCTCCTGGTGCCACTGTCTGGGTTTGCTGCCAGGAGCAGATGCCTTTGGGGAGCTGCTCTGGAAAAAAAAGAAAACAGGCCCTTCCCACTCCATTGGCCCATGGTGGGATGTCCAGTTTGCACCCAGGGCACAATTTTTGAGTCAAAATGCCCCAAAAGCTGGGCCAGAGTCTGTGCTTAGCCTTAACTCTGTGGGGCTTAGTCTTCATCCCTCCTGCCCAGCATCTCCAGCTCTCTAGCTGGGAGAGCAACAGAACTAGACTTGTCTCTGCTGCCTGGCAGTGCTAGTTCCAGATGGGTACAAGTGCATTAGGCCTTATGCTGCCAGTGAAGGGTGGGCTTGGTGGTTCAGGTGAACCTGGAGGTGAGCAAGTGGCCAGTTCTTTGCAGCCAGGGCAGCCCTGCTGCCTGCAGCCCAAACCTGCTTCTCTTCACATGACCACCCTTCTGGGTGCTGGGAGGGCAATGGAGTTTTATGCCCAGGGAAGGAGGGAGCAGGGAAGATGTCACTGAGCGCAGGCTCCTCTGTGTCTTGTGGCCTCCAGAAGCTAGTGTCCCTTTTCCCAGCAGAACCAACAAGCCAAGAGCTGGGCAACAACAGCTATACCATAGCTCTCACAGTTTTGATGTCTGGTCTAGAGAGGCATGAAGAGTTTGCAGACAAGTTCAGAGGAACCACAAATCCAGCTACTCCATGAGCTACAAAGCTCAGTTTTATCCACTGACATCTAGAAAGTGGGAAGAAATCAATCTCTTTCTGTGTCACTATTAATTTAAAGTGTTGGAGATTAATAATTATTTTCCTTAGGTCCTAAAAAATACTTGATAAAACAGACTTGCTTTGCCTCAGGACTTTCCTCAGCAGAGCCTTCCTTCATTACTGCTTGCAGGAGGGACGCTATAGCACTATAGGAGTGGAGGACCACAGAGCAAGGGCCATCTGCACCTCCTGCAGCCCCTAGATTTGGCAGCTGGCTTCCTCAGCCTGAGCAGTTAGGGCAGCTGCAAAATTGGACTCCTCTCTCCCCAGAATCAGTGTTTCCTTGATCCACTGCTGCTTTGGGGTAAAACATCCCTGGTGCAAAAGCCTTTACGCTGGCCATCAGAGGCAGAGGAGCCAGGGTGAGTCAGAGCCATTCCTCAGCTGGGGTCATCCATTCCCGTTGCAGGTTCAGTGGAGAGCCTGTCTCACACGACCTCATCCCCGCAGCCGTCGCCAGCCGCCTCTACCCACACCTCCCGCATTGCTGACCCCTCCTTCTCGGTCGACCATGCTGCTGCTGATGCATCTGCCGCAGAGGAGACCCCCAGCGAGTCTGAGTCGGTCTTCCTCCCCGACTACCTCTTCCTCTCCAACTGCGAGTCGGGCAAGCTCAGCCACAACAGGTAGGTTTGAGGTCTACCAGATGCACTGTGCTGGAGCCAATCTCTGCCTACCCAAGGATGCCCTGGAAAACTGGGGTAAACTGGTCCCGGAGCTTTGCCACTCAGGGTAGGATCCAGAGTACCTTAGGGGACTATCAGCCTAATCCAGTTTACAGGGCTTTTCATAGTGCAGCTTAGTGGTTGGTTGTTATATATTAGTCTTGTCCCTTTCCAGGATAGGGACCTCACATATAGCCTCCCTCCAGATGCTCTTTCCTGCCCAAGGTGCTCCACAAAGTGCACTGGCCCAGCTTAGTGGGGAATCTTCCACAGCCATATGGAAGGGACAGATTTTGTTATGAACTGTAGTATTGTTGGTTTGTTTTGTTGGGTTTTTTTGGGGGGTGTGAAGGTTTGGTGGTTTGTTTTTCTTTTTTCTATGTAATTGCTGAATTTGAACCAGGAGAAAAGGAAAGCACAGGTCCTCATCTCTGTCTCTGTGCAGGTGTGACAGCTGGTCAAATTCAGACAGATCTCTGGAGCAGACTTCATCAGACGATGTTTTTGTCGACTCCTTGCAGTCCCAGCCCTCCTTGTACCTTGTACAGCCATGCAGCACTGGCACTGTGCACCAGGACGGGGCCCCGCTGGCAAATCCCAGCACCGTGTCCAGGAACATAGATATTAGTGGGCCACCCAGTGACTTTTCCTCTTCTTCCCCACTGCTGGGGACACCGCTGACACCAACATTTCAGATAGACAAGAGCCAGAATGCACTGCCCTATGGTGTAACCCAGCTGGATGTCCTATCCAACACCCCCCCGCCACGGCCGCCCAAGCCAACCCACTTCTCAGACAGAAGAGTGGATGAGGCAGGCAGCGGACTCCTCCAGAATGGGCACGCAGGGATCTGCCGGGCTCAGGTCGCTCTAGTGCCCAGAAGGATCTCCTTGTCCAGCTTAGACAACGTGAGGAACTGGAAAGGTGAGTATATTTCCAAGAACAAGCAAAGCAGAACTGGTATGAGGAATGTAGCTGACCACGAGGACAGAGCAGATGTCTATCTCCAGTTGTGCCTCCCTGTCCTCCCCCTTGCAAAGTCTTACTCCACCCGAAGCAACCTGAAATGCTGGTTTCAAATCAGTTAGCGAGCAGGATTCTCTCACATTCAGCTCCTGCTTTGTAAACTCTTCAGTGTGTACATACAGGCAGCCATTTGCCTGTGATCTCTTTCAGGGTTCTCATAAGTTGCTAGTAACCTCCCTCTCCAAAAAAGAAAGCAGTAGAAAAAAACAAAAATGAGAAGTCAACCACTGAATCAAGCAATGCCAAATTCTGTTTGTTCTTGACAAAACATGGACTTGTACATGGGAAATGCCTCTGTAGCTGTGCTGCTTCACTACATCCAGCCCTTTCCTTAACAGTAGCATATCTCCTCACAGCTTAGAGTAAAGAGCAGGAAGCCAGGGAGACACTGGGGATGGGGCATAATCCTGGTTGAACTAAGGACTCTGTGTGTCCTTGAGCAAATCCTGCTCTGTCCTTGCATTTCAGTCAGGGTAGCCTGGAAATCCACTGCAGAGCAAGGCTTTGCAGCAAAGGTGAGATGACTTTTCCACTTGTTCTTGAAATCTATCATTGTAAACAAAAATAACAGTCAAAAACCTAGAACATCAAGATGTCAAAACTAGCATATGCAGTATAAGAGTTTCATTTTGTGGAGCCACAGAACAGAGAGGCAGCTGGAATCCCTGGCTGTAAATCAAGTATTTTGCAGTGGTGTGTCATTTTTGATGAGGAAGAAAACATAGGTTTTTAAGGACAAGTGTCCTTTAGGCTTTTGTAGTTTGAATGAACAACCAGTGTTTGGGGGCCATTAGATCTTGCTCTTAAAGCTCAGAAGCTAAAGCAAGGAGACCTCTGTCCAGCCTCTTTATCAGTGTACAAACAATTCTTGGAAGGTTTCTGGAGAAACACCCATCAGTGGAATTGGTATTCTAAATTATCAGTTCCATTTGGTTGCTTCCTGAAAGGTGTTGCTCTTGCTTCTGCACGTGTGCTGCTCTAACACTGCCAGTACATTTGAGACAGATAATGTTCCTCCAACCCAATTTACACTAAAATATTTTTAAGAGGATTAAGTGGCCAAATGTCGTGTTCTGCTGCTGTGCTGCAAGGTTATCTCTGCCTGACAGGGGGCAGCAATGAATTAATAAGTGCTGCTATTTTTTCTTACCCCGAGTGCAGCTGAAACTGTTTGAAAGGTTAAACTCTGAATTAAAATGTGTTTAAGAAGAAAGATTGGAAAAAGAAATGGGGAGAAAGCAGCTGTTGCTCACCAGCTCCCAGGAGCAGGCCCACTCAAGTTATTTGCTTCATTTTTTGCCCTTGGCAACTTGTAAAAGCTGAACAGATGTAATTAACCCACTGCAAAGTCAGCATTTGCTAGTTGCAGTGCCATGAAGGAAACAATCTGCATGTGTAAGGCACCTGTACCCTGACATTTACCAGAGCATTGTGCCTGAATGTCTTTTGTCAAAATAATAAATAAATGTAGATTTCCCAGAACAGTGACTGTGTCTATCTAAATATATAGCCACACTAGCAAAACTGCTTTGTTCTTGTTTAGCACTCTTGCCTTTTCTTCGGATACCAAAAGAAAGACCCCCAGTTGCAGTGCAGTATTGGCACCTCTTCCATAAGAGCAGGGGTTGGATTAACATGGTTGTATGGTTTTAAGGCATTCCCATAGAAAAGCCATTTTCTGCACAGGAAATCATTTTTCCAGGAGAAGATGGTAATTTAAGCATCTGCCACTGTGGATCTTCTGTGCAGTCAATGCTGGAGTTCAGGTTTTTTGCTTTTGCTTCAAAAATAAAATCGACCTGCACTAAGACAAAGGTCAACCTGCATAAGAGGGCACTGACTGGTGACCTTTTTTCTGGCTGTTTGTTCCCCAGCAGCTTGAGCCACTTGCACCTCATCAGCACTTTTGGGTGACAAAAAGGAGAGTTTCTCTCCTACCATTAAGTTCCCTCGTGCACCCTTTGTACAATAGCATGTGATTCCTTGGCACCTTATGTACAAGACTCTTAAATATCTTTCCAAACAACAATGAAATAATATCCCTTACAGTTCCTTTTCATATCATTTCCCCAGTTTGACAGATGGGAAGACAGAGTGGGACGAGAGCAGGAGCTGGGTTTAAATTTTTGCTTGGTTGCTTGCCCTCCACACCACACCAGTCTTTCTCCCAACTGCCTGCATTACAGGAAGCATAAGTTACAGCTGGATTCTACTTGAACATGTTTCTTAGTTTCACCATACTTAAAATAGATATAATCTGTCTTCTGGTTCTGGTCTTAAGTGTTATGGATTTCCTCATCTAGGATAAATATGAAGAATTACAGAATCTTTATAAAGCTCTAATGATTTTAGAGCCATATGTTTTACTCCAGAATTATCTACTTAAGGTTGCACTCCCTTATCACATTTTTAATCACCTTTTTCCTTGCAGCAGACATGGAAGGCAGCTCCTTAAGAAGTCGGGATAAGAGGCTTAGCTTAAATTTGGTAAGTACTCTGCCTACTGGGACGTGACAAACCAGCAAGTGAATAATTTCACATCCTGATATTCAACCATTCCTCTCCTCTATTCAGCAGAAACACAAAAAAACAAAAATGGAAGAAGCACTTGGCTTTGGCCAACTTCTGTGCTGCTTCTCTGTGGCCAGAGGAAGCCCTTGGGGGTTGGGGGGGAGGCCACAACACCAAGCACCCTCTTTTTAAAGCAGAAATAGCCAGGTATGTTGTTCAAAAGAATATAAGTAGCCTCAGGAATTAAACTGATGGCCAAGAGCACCTGAAAAAACTGCTTGTCTCTTGAAAAAGGGTCTGAAGAAGCCTATCGCTTTATGATCCCAAGGGGTATGTCCTTTTTAGGATGTAGGAAAGTGTCTCGCTCTCGGTGCCTGTGATTCAGGGCTCTGTCAGTCCAAAGCTTCCTCAGTCTGCCTTTTCATTCATGTTTGTAGATAGCACCATCACACAACAACTAGCCAGTCTTCTGCCTGGTGCTAGATACTGTCTTCTGTGTGGGGAGATATTTTGTTGCTTGTATGTGAGCTTTGGTGTTGGGCAACTTAGGTTTTTCTCCCCTTTGAAAAATTGCAAAGTTAGTAATCAATCCCTTTCACCATGCAGCCAGCATAAACCTGCATGAAATGAATTTCTAGTGTTTAACCACAGCTATCAGAAGCAACTTGTAGTTCTGTGTGTCTGTTCTCTCAGCTTCCACATTTGCAAAAATCTAGCCCATCAGATGTTTTCCCTCAGGTTTTTGTTGTGGTGGGGTTTTTGGGTTTTTTGTTTGGTTGGGGTTTTTTTCTGTGAAAAAGCCTCCTTCCTTTTTACTTAGTCAGAATTACTGCTGGGAGAAGCAAGTGCAGCCTCACTGAAGCTTGAGGATTTTTTTTCCAGTGGTGACTTGTGAAGCTCAGAAATGAACTTCCCCAATGCTGGAGAATACATCTGAACTCGGGCGTTTTTCTCATGTCTTTCCAGCTTGCGCCTCTCAGAAAGGTCATGTCGGGACTCTCATGGTCAGATGCTTGGCTCAAATCTGTTGCCAGCTCATAGCAACTCCTGGCTTGTAGGGAGTTAGCTATTCATGTATCCACCTGTTTCTCTTTCTTTTCCTCCTTTGCTTCTGAAGCCCTGCCGGTTCTCCCCGCTCTACTCAACTGCTTCGGACAGCACGGAGGACAGCTATGTGCCCATGCGCCCCAGCAACTCTCCTTCTGCGCCCAGCTCTGACTGTTCACCTGATGGCTACATCCCCATGAGCCCTGGCTCAGCCACATTTACCTTCCCTGTCGTCAGCACTGAAAAACTCACCAGCCCCTTACCTGAGCTTCCTTCAGACCTGGAGCCTCCTCCAGTGAACAGAGACCTCAAGCCTCGAAGGAAATGTAAGCCCAGACCTAAAGTGTAATTGGCAGCCAATTGGGGTCCTAATAGCAAGGACCTGGTGACCTCCCTTGAGAGTATCCTTGGCACTTTGTGAAGTGCTTCTCACTCTAGAAGTGGGATTGAATTGCTGTGCAAGTGGCTTGTAGTAATGTAACACAGGTTGTGTCTGCAGGGTTGTTTGTGAGCAGAGGAAGAGTGTCCATGGCTACTTTTACAGTCAAAGACCAGGTGGCTGCATTAGCATCGTGCATGGCTTTAGATCCACTCTCACTGCAAATGACCGAATGGATGCAGCCTTGTAGAGACAGTAGACTAAACCCTGTAGCTCTGAAGTACATGTACTACTGTCTCACCAGCTCTATGACCTTCCAGGAACAGGACATCCAAACACTCAAATACTGAAACTACTGGTTAAACATCTGTTGGCTAGATGCAGGTGTCTTGGTTTAATTAGGAATTTTCAGCAGACACTTTTGCTGATGGTAATTTTCCATTCCTGCTTTTCATGGTGTGTCCAAAACTGGGTTGCACTTTCAGAGGACACACTGTTGACAAAATTCAGGTTTGTTGTGGAAAGATTACCTAAACCCAGCCTCCATTAAAGCTCTTTGGTCTGCAGAGACACAGGGCTACTCAGAAAAGGGGTTCAGGAAATGCTACTGCGAACCGAGGGCAGAAACTTAGACCATTGCCAGGAAGAAAAGCAAGCTCAGGTCCAGGTCCTTTCTTAGCAGCTTTTGAGAAGTGAGTGGAAAATATAAATTGCCTGGTGAGAGGAGTGATCTTTATTTCTGTGTGTACGGCCTTTTTATGAAGGAGAGAGCCCAAAAGCTGGTTTAACTCCTCTTGAAGGCAGCAGATTTGAGGCAAACACATGAATCTGGTAGGGCATTTCGTCTCTTTATGCCCATTGTATTTATGATGTTAATTTAGGGTAAATGAGACACTTTGCTTTCCAGCACTGACTGAAGTGGTCATTTCTCTCTTGGTTGTATTAGTTATGTTCTGTGAAATACTCTGTTAGTTTCTTGCTGTTAATATAAAACTGCATTTTTCTAAACAGTTGCTACTTTTCATTCTCTCTGCTATTGGAAATGTTGTTCTTGTATTTGCTTGCAGCACGACCACCTCCTCTGGACTTGAGAAACCTCTCCACAATCCGGGAGCATGCTGCCGTCACCAGGATGTGGACTGTGCCTTAGTAAGTCAACAAGAAACCTGCTGTTCCAATCTTTTAGGCAATAACATTGTGGAATGGAGTTAAAAATAACTTATCACATCACACAAGAAACAGTTTCCTGGAAAAGTCCATAAACAAAAATTCCCCAGGGTTCCTTCCAGCATCCCCCAGGCTTTTGCTGTCTCCAAAAAGCAAGGCTCCTTTTCATGACAGGCAGCTCCAGTGCATTCAGCAGCATGCACTGATGCTCAGTCTGCTTTGAAGGTTCCTTTTGAAAAGACTGGAGCTGCTCTGCACTCTGATGTGGCTGCTGTGGTGGCTAAAATCTTCACGTGCCTTAATTATTTTTTTCCAAAGTGATAAAGCCATGTTTGTCCCTGAAAATTAATATGGGAAGGAGAACTAGGTAAGATAAAGATCTGCCTGACTTGTAGCCTTGGTGTAGGCTTCTGAGCAATTGACTTGATCTGTCCATGTGACCTTTTTTCACTGGAAATTAGTTGTGAGGTAAACCAAATGCTTTTGGTGCCAGAATATGACTAGATTAACACTGCTGGACTCCCAGGGCAGTGGAAGACTCGTCTTCAGGAAACTTGTGAGCAGGGAAGGAATGCAGCCTGTTGTCTGGGGGGGATCTTGGTGCTACAGGGAAAGGCTGACAGGAGAGGCAGCTGTGCTGAACTGTGCCTGCAAAAGCTCCCATTGACCTGTTCTGCGTACCCTGGGCACTCCAAAGACTGCGAGTTTTTGCTAGCACAAGTGACAGTCAGGGCATTTCCATTCCCTCACCTCAGGCAGTCATTTGGAGGTCAAAAGAGACATGAGATGGGCAGATTCTTGGTTGCAGACCTGTCTCTCAGTCATGCAGTCCAAAGCTGGTTAAGCCCTTCATGACTGCCTGCCACGTGCTGCCTGGTAGGGAAACCCAGTAGCCTGGATTCCAAGCATCCCTGCCAGAGCACTGTGGTTAATTAGTGCTGACGCAGTGCAGAGTTCTGAAGGATAACGAGCTCAGAGGGAGTTTGGATGTTTTATATTAACAAAACTAAAAAAAGAAGTATACCCAGAACTAATAAAGCAAAAGGAATTATACTGTTCATGCTGCACAAAGTGGTCATCTAATTTCCTAGTAACTAACCCCATTGTGCTAGCCTGCAATAATTCACTCACGATATACCTCTGACAGTTAAGTTAGTGGAATAGATTTCCTTGTAGAAGGGCTGAGTCACGGCCTTCTCCATAGCACAGATATCACATATTTACACTGCCTTCAAAGCCAGAAAAACTCCTCTGCATGCACCTCCAGTAGCTGTTTAGTTCACATCAATCTCCAAAGTGTCGATACCCTCACAACTAAGTAACTGCCCCATTGGCTCTGTGTCCTTTGTTGGAGAATTGCTCCAATGTTTCATGCTTTCTGTCATACCAGAGATGGCAAACTTTCATAAATCCCAGGAAAAAGAAAAAAAAGTCAACAAATCCACTCACAGAAATATAGCACACTTTTTCTGGAACTAAGGAGTGGTTTTGGACATCCTCTCCATACAGGCTGCAGCGTTAGTGTGAGTTTATTCACCATATGGACTGTGTCAGGCTTTGGCTTCATTTCAGAGCATCTGTAAGATGCTTCCTTAACCTCTCCTGTGTTTTTCTTCATAGCAATCGAATGAGCTTTATCTCACCAGAAAGAGACTGTATTAATTCAGCAAGAATATTTGCCAATTCAGTTTCCGGAGAAGAGGAAGAAAGTTACATTCATATGGTAATCTTCATTTCCACACAGCCATCCTTTGCTTTATTCTGCTCTGTCACATTGATGGAGAATGCAGAAGTTTGTTTTCTAAGGAAAAATGTTGAAGAGGTTTGTCCTTTGCCTTCTGTTTTTTTTAAAAAAATGATGAAATGGTTTTAAAGCCAAAGACACTGGGACCAATTTATGGAGAGATAATGGAAGCCCTTCTTCTGCTCTGCAGAACTCAGCTGTTTGCCCACGAATGTTGCTAGGCAGTTCCAAGAGATCACAGGGATCAGCCATATTTACATGAGAACTCATTAAGGCAAAGGAAAATTAGATCTTTTCACCTTTTAAAAGTGTGCCCTGCAAAATCTCCTAGGAAATGACAGAAAGCCTTTAGTGCACTTCCTAAAGAAACACACCAAATATTGTGCAGAAACAGAACTCCCATTAAAGTCTCTTATTGCTTCTGCTTTGGCTGGTGGCACTAACCCCACTTCCCATCCCATGAAGGAAGAACATCTGGCTTTGTGGCTTCCTTTTCTTTATTTACTCTGTAGCAGTATCTTGCAAAAGACCAGAATCTCAGTTTCTTTTGAATTTCAGGTGGAAATGGCTCTCAAATCCCTTGATCTGAGCCAACATCTACAGATTCAGCTCCATAGCCAAAGCCCAATGGCAATGGCTGTAGAAATACATTGCAAAACTGGCCATAGTCTCAAATTTTAACACACCTCTACTAGATCAGAATCCTCTCAGGAGGGCAGTTTCAGTTGTAACTACTCCCCATTTGAATTTTGTAGTCAAATAAAACCTTCCATGCATTTGTGGTCATCTGTGATTTTCTTGAGATTAATTTTCAGTTGCTGGATTTGAACAGAATTATCACCATTTCTTCAAATTCATAAACAGTGGTGGTTAAGAGGGCAAATCTGAGCCTTCTGAGGCTTGGGCTCAGAAGCTGGGCACAAGTCCTTCCTGGTAACACTGAATGAAAATCAACCTTGTTTGCTTGTTTTGCCATAATCACCAGGAGAAAAAAAGCTCTCACAGTGTCTTTATGCCATCCTGCAATTAATCAGTGTTGTTCTGTGGTGAGTCACCAAATACACCCTTGGCATTGAAAATTACATAGGTCCTGACCCTCCTCACTTGTTTTTTGCCAGAGGAGTCCCCCACCTCACAGTTTAGTCCTGCTTCCTTTTAGGATCATGTTTTAAGACCATTAAAAGTTTCTCTTATTTCCTGACAGGATCACAGACAGGCAACGTCTCCATACAGTGGTGCTTTTCCATGGACAAGGAAATCTAACCTTGATTACTTAGCATTGGATTTTAATTCTGCTTCCCCATCCCCTGTACAGAAGGTATGAGTCACCTGAAAAACCCTACAGCTTCCTATCTTTTAGTCTGCTGGGAGGAAAACAAGACCAAGAGTCCCACTTTTCTAGGTGCTCTAAGTGCCATGATGAAGTCAGTCATGTTTCCAGCTGACTGCATTTGTGGCAGGCTCAAGATTAATATAATAAAAGCACTACTAGGGTGATGCCAAGGTGTCCTCAGCATGACTCACAGGGATGCCATTAATGTGAATTTGGCAGAGGGCGTGAGACTGTGCTGGGATGTGCAGCCGTGAGGGCTTGTGGGCAAGCTGGTTGGTGCTTGCAGGATCTCTGTATGCTTTCATTTTCATTATGCCTCCACAAACCGTTTCCTGCTAGTTTTCCCCCAAATCTCTTTGGGAGTTCACAGCCCATTCACGGGGTAAAACTGTCAAAATGTGCATCTTTATTCTTGCAACACCAAAAAGATTTCAGTTTCCTTAGCAATGATGAGGAAAATACATTTCTTGTTCTGAGCAGACTATAACTTTGCCCAGGTGGTGGGTAGGTACCAATGCAGACCAATGAACTGTTATTGATTTGGGCCTTTTTTATGGCCTGTGTATAGTTTTCCCCATCAGCTAATACTCCTGTATGCAAAAGAGTCAAGACTCCTTAGTTTTCTTACTCAAACTCTTCTGAAGTTAAAATGCAGTTAGGTGTCACTGCAGCAGGATCACTCAGATGACAACAGAATGATTATCAGCATGGAAAGGGCCAGAAAAGCACATTTCCCTTGCTCAGTGTGTACAGCTTGAGTGACAGGGTGACAGATGGGTAATTATAGCTAAAGCAGGCTGTAAAGCAATGCTTTTGTCAGTTGATGTCACTGTGAGCTTCAAGGTGAAGTGAAGCACTCAAGGAACAAGGGAAAGTGAAAACAGAAAATCAAGCCAAGTTTCACTATCATCCATTTTCAACCGTAAAATTAATACATTGGTTTTTTTCTTTCTCTCCCACAGAAACCTTTTCTCTCTGAGGAGCAGAGAGTGGACTATGTCCAGGTAGATGAACAGAAGACTCAGGCTTTACAGAACACTAAGCAGGAGTGGACAGATGAGAGGCAATCAAAGGTCTAAAGGGAGATGAATTGGAATCTGGAGGATTATTGTTTTTTGCACTGGAACCACATGTTAATGAAGCAGCTACCACAGAGTTCAAAGGTGGAGAGAATTCTAAGATGCTCACAGTCTGTACAAGAATGCCATTTTCAAAGGAAACCTTTCATTTCAGCTGGAAATAGTATGTTGAATGAGTGAGTGGTTCACTGATGATGGAAGTAATGCATTACCCTTTCGCCACCCTTGCCAGTAAGCTACATGGTACCATCTTCTGGCATGATTCTGCGACGAGTTGTACATTTAATGTTAACAACAAATTCACTACATGTTGCATTAATCTAGTTAGTCCTGCCTCCTCCCTCTGCTGCATAATTCCTAGTTGCTAAAGCTATTTTTTGATATTCCTCTAGGAATATACTGCAGGTGCTCAGAGTGCTTTTATGGCAGCGGGCATCTGACAGGTATTGGTGACTAATCAACTAAGGGCTAAAATACTGAAACAATAAAAAGAACTTTCTGAATATATAGTGCTTAAGCAAAGAGCATTTTGGAAAATATTTTCCCCCAGTTTTAAAAGGTCTGACTCTGAGCTGATGTTGTCAGAAACTCAAAACAGGACTATGTACCAGTGGGACTGGAACACGTGATCCTTGACCCTCTGGATGACAGTCATCGTATTAAGCTTCTCTCCATTGTGGCTCATACTTGTCGCCTTTCTGTCTGAGTCCTACTGATGTTTTCTCCCCTATCTTGAGGAGTGTCTTCGGCACAGCACAGCTGCTCCTCTAGCAGGAGGCTGCAGGCACACAGCTCTTGGCTAGCCAAAATAATAGAAGGGGAAGCTGTGAGCCTGTTTCTGCAAGTCTTGGGAGAACTGGCAAAGGATCAAGAATGCTCTCATCTGAACTGCAGAAGAAATGCTATTAGAAGTGCTGGTAGCAGTCATCAAACTGATTGTTTCACTAGACCCACCCCCAAAATAAAAGGGAATTAGGAAGTGCAGTATGCTTCAAGAGAAGCTAGCAGGCCTGCCAAAATAAAACAACAATGCGCTTCTGCGGTGTGAGGACCTCTGGGTTCAGGAAGCTTATCTACCTTGGGACTTGTTACAGGCACTATCTCAGGATCACATATGTGTATAGTTTATAACATATTTAACTTCAAAAGCTTGGCTGCAATCTTTATTTTAAGGTGGTAGACAACCACTTGAACCGTGGAAGTAGGCAGTACTGCTGAGTGACCCACACTGGATTTGATCTTGCAGGCTTTGCTCATGCAGGTAAGTCCCACTAGCCATAGGAGGTCTGATCCTGTCAGCAGGGACAGGCAGCCAGGACCTTTATGAAAGATTTTCTCTTTGACAAGTGCCAAGCCACTAGTCTCCCTTCATGTGCCTGTTGCTCTACCACATTGTGTTACTGTAATCTGACATCCCAAAAATGCTGATTTACCAAACAGAAGTTGTAGAAGGGTCATTGCAGAAACCACTGGCATTTCAAGGCTCCTACTTACTGTTCTCCAGGCACCCATTCTGTTTCAGCCATTTGGGCACTTTGGGAGGCTGAGAGGTGCAGCCAAGTCACACACCCTCCTGGGAGAGGCAGCATAGCTAACAGAAACACCATTTTTCTCCTACCTCAAGAGAGCTGAAATGAGTGCAAGTCTCTGCAAATACAAAGCTGGGGATCCATGGTGACCAGGCTCTTATTAGCTTACCCTGTGAGAACAACAAGGCTCACCAGTGCCTTTATTGACTCTGGGGCAAACTGGGCACCCAGGCCTGGGGGCATAAAGTGTCCTGGACTAGAGCTGCTTGCAAAAATGAGGTTTATACTGCAGATAGCTGACCTGCTGTTCCCTCCCTCTTTGCTCCTCCACCCCCACCAAAGCTCTAAAATGAAAGATAATGTTCATAAAAGCTTTGAAAAGGATTCAACCTTTTCTCATATCACTGCAACTCTTGACTGTCTAGTGTGAAATTCAGTTTGTTAAAACCCAATTGTTTTGTCCTAAAACTCATTTGGAAGAGCTCTGAGCTGTGCCCTGGGTGTGGTATTGCTACAGGGGAAGTGGGTTTGGGGAGAGGAGGTGGAGATCTGCTCCTCTAGAGAAGTGTTAGACAGAGGTAAGCAAGGAAGGGCCACAGCTACAGAAACGTTTGTCTTTCTATTCAAAAGAATTGCCTTTATGTCAAGGTATACAAATAATACATGTCACTGAAAGCTTTTGATGTATGCTGCAGTACTAAAAGAGTTAAAGGACCAGCTAAGATGTGTGTTACAGTAGGGGAGAGGAAACATTCACAAAGGGCAGGTAAAATTATGCTGTGGTACTGCAGATCCCAGATTGTAGAGTGATGGCACGGCAGCCTCTAATGGGGATTGCAATAGCATACAAATCAGTTCATGTTTGACTGGAATGTTTCTTCTCATGCTGTCAGAAAATATTCTGAAGTGGAAAAGCACCAAGTTATTGGAAACAACTGGCTCTCTTCTTACTCTAGTTTGTTGTAAAAAGATTTAAACTTTGACAAACCTGGCTAAGGGATCATTCAGTAGTTTAGAAAAGGAAAAGCTTTTTTGGCATTTTTTTCCCCTAAAAGGGCCTGAACATATAGCTTAGCAGGGAGCGTCCTTAGATCAGAATGGCCTCTTTTCAACTTCCATGTGCCCCCTACTTGCCCCCACTCCTCTTTTATCTCAATCAAATGCTGCTCACTGGTTTCTAAAAGCTATGTTTGGGGATTCATTCAAGTTTTTCATCTAAGGTTTGGTTTTATCTGCTGCTCCAGGGTCCCCTGACATGTATACCTGTGTAAGCACAACACATGAAACAGGAGCAATTAAAAAAAAATACAAAGACTCTTAAAGGCAGAGCTGTCTTCCCCTAAGGCTTTTATATTTTTGTTTTAGTCAAATACCACAATAATCCAAAGAGGGTAAAGAGGATGGCAAAGGCCAAATCTCCTGTGGCCATCCCATCATTAAGGATTTTGATGTGAACAGAGCCACAGCACACTTCTGTTAGTGCACAACTGACATACCTATGGGCCAAACACAGCAGCCAGGGCCACCACCTGTAGAGCCTGCTGCTGGGAGAGGAGGGATATTACAGAGCAAACAGGATTCACTGTTTAATTAGGTCTGCTCTTAAATACTGATCCCTTGGCCAAAGAGGAAAGAAAGTCTGTGCAAGCACCTGAAAACTGAGTCAGTTTTTGACAGCAGCATGTCTGAAAATGTAGCCCAGACAGGAGCCCATAGTTAGCGCTGGCTCCAGGGTCAGCCAGGCACGCTCCTGGGAGTGTCTTCTTTCTGTTGTGGGTCTGTTACATTCTTATTTGTATGGATTTCTTAAAAAAGTATCAAGAGAGCTGATGCAGAGAGAAGCTCTGCAGCTAAATGAGCATGGAGCTGCCTGTACTCCCTAAGGGAACTCTTGTCTCCTGAGGGAACTGGTGTCGCCCATCTCAGGACTTGCAGAGCCTTCTCCAGCACTGCTGGGATTTCTCATTTAACGTGGAACAGCTTTTGCTTAGCTGGAGATGTTGCTCTGTAGAGTGGCCAGATGAAGCTTGGTTACGGGATGATGCAGAATAACAAACAAGTTAAATGGTTTCAGTCCTGTGGTTACTGTTAGAGCGATCAGCTGAATTCCCAGGCACGGGAGGGAGGAGATCAGAGATGGGATGGATCTTGTTTCCTGAAATTGAATTTGAATACAAAAATAGCCTGTGTCAAACACCTGCTTGAAATACATCCTAGAGAATCATACAAGATCAATCTCATCTGAACTTCTTTCCTGGAACAAGCAGGATTTCAGTACTTCCTGGGAGTTCTGTGTGCTCCCACGGTCTTTACTCAGTTTGTGTTGAATATGGCCTTATTCTGCAGTCTTGCAATGACCACACATTTAAAGCAAGGTGTAGCAGGATCCAAGACTTGTTTGCTTTTTGGACTAAACTGTATTTTCCATTTATAATTCCTTTTCTACAGGAGGCAGGAATAAATTTCTTACTGGCAGACAGGAGCACTCTACCTGAGAAATATCAACAGCCATTTAACTCGAGTCAGGTATTTTCAGCCAGATCACTTTTGTCAACAATAGCTCCCACTCTCTTCCATGTTGTTAATTACATCATAGATGTAGATTTTGGAGTTGCATTCACTTGAGGTGATTCAGTGGCTTAGTAATTCAAAGACCATCAGATGCTGTGATGAGAATGAAGCACGGGGCAATGCCTTTCCTTTCTTCCCCTGTTCTGCAAAACTTGCTCAGGTTTAAAAGCTAAACAAAAAAAAAAGCCACCAAAATAGCAGCCTTTTGCCATGTCAAAGCCAGAATAGTTTTTGTTTGAAGACAAATAAACTTTTCTCTTGTGCAGATAAAGCATTATAAATCTTTTCGTATTTGTGCATCTACAGGGAAGCATTAAACAGTCATCTCTGTTACAAAGGAGTAAGTCATAAAGAGAGGGAGGGGGCTCCCCTTCCTGATGTTTTGTTGTAATGTTTGTTGTATATATTTGCACATTAAACTGTTTCTTTTTTTCTAATAAATTAATATAAAATGTAGCTGTGATCTTTAATTGTTTTGGTAAGTGGAGGTGTTCATGTGGAGGACTTCCTCATTTTTCATTCAATGCTTTTTCCATTTTGTTAAGTCTTCTATTAGGCTGTGACCTGTTCATAGAAATTATTTGGATGCAAAGTCAAACAAATCTGCAAACAAATTTCATACACCAGTGTACCAGGAGGATTATTTGCAGGTGACTCGAGAAAGAAAGAATGATGAAGTCATGAACTGGGCTCATGTCCACATCTCCCTAGGGCTGGGTAAGTCACAATCCCTCAGCCCTGCCATCGCCGAGGGTCAGGAAGAGGCTGCGCTTACAGACCGAAGGCATACACCACAAGCGTAGATGTGTTCAGCATATGCTCTGGGCTTGGATACAAAGACTAGTTGTTATTTAACCTGATCCTTTAATTGCTCTGTGCTGAGAAGTCCTTGCTGTTGATGTAATTTCCACATGCAGTGAGCTGGGGACGTGGGATCCTTTCAACAGGCACTTCTTGGGGTTTTGAAGATGAAACGAGGCAGTCTATGGGAGCAGTGAGCAAGCCTAGCTGCTAACGAGCGAGGCGGTTTGGGAAATAGTTTATTTACTGCTTCAGGCAAGTGTCACTTCTGGATCTGTGTGCTTTGTAATCCTGGCTGGATACCTGCTGTGGTGAATCGAGGGACTTGTAGTGCTTAGAGAGCCATTGATGGAAACTTGGCTGCAAAAGTCAAGAAACACAGACATATGTAATTTAGATAAGCCTATGCCTGGGGCCTGATACAAGGGAACTGCCTGACATATTGTGTTTAGTCCTAGAGGGAGGGCAGGTCGGATTAAAAAAAAGGTCAGATAAAGTCTGACTGCCAGTTCACAGGCTGGGTCCATGTCCTTTCTCTAGCAGAGATGGGAACAGCCCCTTTCAGCAGGGAGTGCTCCGCAGAAAAGTGACCTTCTTCCCCTGCACCAGCTCCCAGATCCTCGGAGAGAAGCAAGCTGTGCCAAAGCCACTGTTGCCTCTGCCACAGTGGCCCCACACGTCCTTTCATGGGGTACTTTCAGAGTAGCAGAGGCGGTTGTCACAGTGTCCCAGCACTCAGAGCATCCCTGCAGGCAGACACAGCCCAGCCCCTGGGATCCAACGCCCTCTGAGTATGCGATCGAGAAACTGGGCTCTGTGAGTAAACAGTGCTGAAACAGAGCAGTATGAGGCTGCACAAAATTCAGGAAGCTCTCAGGTTTCTCACAGCTCTGTGCAAAGTACTTTGGTGATTAGATGATAATAATAAGGGACTAACCTTGATAGCAAAAAGTATGACTGAGTAAGCACTTGGTAGGAGTTAGTCTCTCTAAGCACATCCGTAGTTTCAAACCACGCAGCCAATTACAAAAGCTAGGTCATCTTCACTGGGCATGGAACACAAAGCCCTGCAAGAAGACAGTAATTCCTTACCACCACAGTGCTTCTTGCCTCTTTAACTCCTTGGCTTAAGAGAAATTGCCTTTAGCCTGAGATGCTCAGTACAGCACTGCCCTAAAACTGGGTATTTCTGTGTAGTGGTGTCCACGCTGGGGACTCTTATCATACAGGTCTTGGGCCACAGTGGTGGTAACTTATTTTTCTCCAGTAGATCTCCAAGAGCTTTGGCAAAGGGACCTGCACTTTATTTCTGATTTTTCATGTGTGCTTTCAAGGACAGCGAATCCTCCAGAGCCTGTGGCAGCAACAGAGACAAGACCTGGGTCTGCAGAGTCTTGGTCCTGCCCTTGTGCCAGCAACTAATACAGACTGCACACTGTGTTTTGACAGGTCTTAAGATCTGCATTTCCCCATCAAACAGCATACAAAGCTTCTCTTCCAGTTGTTTAGGGCAAAGGGATTTGGCTTTACTTGTTATACATATTTATAGGAGCATGCTGGGTGTCAGCAGCACCACATCCACCACTTGAAGACAAAGGATGTGTCTGGCAGAGGCTCAACCCCCTTCCCACCTGGGGAGCTGATCCTGGGCTCTTCTGTAATGCCAGAGTGAGCAGGGAGCAACCCAATCTTTCATTCATTGTCCTGTTTTGTTCTGCTTTGATATTTGATTCTCCTTTCACATCCAATTTTAGCATAAGCTCATTGTTATACAGCCCCAACATGCCCCAATCTGACAGCTCGAGCATCCCGGCCTTGGCAGACCAGTCACTCTGTAAGAGCCTGAAAAGCCCTTGCTCTGCTGGTGGGCTCCCATCGACGGCTTTGAAGCTTAAGACTTGCATGTTTTACTTGTGTGTGTTTGTGGTAGTTGTTGTTGCAGTTTGGTTTACTTCTTCATTCAAAATGTTCAATGCTTTGGCCAGGTGCTCAGCTGCTTGAAAACATCTCTGACTTTGTCACCATCTAGAGACACTTGGGTTTGCTACTTCTGCTATTTCTTTGCTTCCTTCCCCACACAAAGAGTCCAGAGCAATAGGGAAGATCTACTCTGTAGTTTTCCCCGCAAGGAAGAAACCACAGATCCCTCACAGGAAAGCAGCAGTTCTGCAGCTCAAGCAAGGAGGACATCACCCTGCAAGCATCTCAGTTTTTTCTGGGAAGGCATGGAGTGTTTTGCAGAGTTAGAGGACAATGGAAAAGGCAAAAGATCAAATGAAGGCAGAGCTGGCAGGTGTCATAGCAAACATAGCTTTTGCCTTTAGGTTTCCAGATCAAAGTTCAGGACAAGCTTTCAAAGCAACCTTCTGTGCAGCCTGAGAGAGACAGTTCCTCTACAGAGGGAGACGGAAAATTGAGAAAGGGATTCATGAAACCTCTGAGGTCTCGGTAGCTCTTTGGTCTCTCTGCTTCTGGGAAGCATCCAGGCTTGCCAGGCAAAGGGAGCCAAGGTTTCAAACAGGAGTCCTGATGGGGTTTGGATGCCTCCACTACTGGGGCATCCAGCTGACATCTCTTTCAGTAACTGAGCTGTTCCACTTCCGAACTGAAGTGCTTTAGGACTTGCCTGACCTGGAGCTACATTATCCCACAGTGGCTGCAGGGGCAGAAAGATCTTCTTCCACCTCCTTCCTCTGCTACTTCTCCTGTTGAGCAGCCTGACACCATCAAATCCCACAGACCTACACCCAGGTGTAGATTTTATCCATGGGGATGAGGTGGTCAGCAGGGCAGTAGACAGGCTGTTTACAGCTCAAAAATAAGAGATGTTGTTTATAGAGGTTGTTTTAAATAAAAAATGGAAGATTCATCATTTCTTTGGTTTGACTTCCTCCACAGTTAGTCAGAAATCATCAGGAAATGCCACAGAAGGAAATCAGTCCTGTTCTGCCTGGTCAGCACAAGGAATGTGTGCATGCAGAGGACAGTGAGGGGAGGCTCTGGCTCTAAGTGAAGCAGCAGAGGCAGCTCAAGACAAAATTTCAGGACACGTAAAGTAAAATTGAGAGGGAGAAAATACACAATGTGATTCCATCAGGTATGGTGGCCTGTACATTTGTGGTTGCAAAAAGGGACACAGCTAAGTGAAAGAACCATTTTTTTTCATTGACAGTGTAATGTTAGTCCTCCTAATGGCATTTCCTAACTGCTGACCACAGATGTTCATTGCAGAAGCAGAAGGAGGAGCCAGAATGGCTGGTACATGTTGGGAGGAGATGAGGAAGAGAGTTCAGGAGTTTGGAGCAAAGAGAAGAGCATCTGTATCCATGAGGTTTGTTTCAATCCTGTAGCTGAGACACTGCATAGAAAAGGTTAAGTAGGTGAACAACCCCAAAGTTGTACCCTCTAGTACAGAGTCTATAGCTTTTCTCAAAAGAGATGTTCTTATTCAGAAGAGTGTATCTGTAGCGTGTGATTCTATAGCAGTGAGTAACATGTGCCTGGTAAGGCAGACAAGCATCATTCCTCAGCTCTTTACATCACTCTCTAGCTCTCTGACTTGTGCTCCTCCAGAGGAGGCCAACACAACCAGGCTTACTCTCAGGACCTCTTTAGCATCCGAGGGAGCAGAGCCCAACCAATGCCAGCATGTCCCCAGGCCACTGCAAGACAGGTAAGGAAAGTAACTTTTACAGGCAGAAAAGCAGATGTGTCCCAGGCCTGCAGGTGCCAACCCAAAGAGTCTACAAGCAGAAAGAGGAACAGGCTCTGGGTGGTGTCTGGTGTCTATTTGGGTTATTTTTCCTGTGGGTGCACAAGGAAAGCAGAAGGTTCAAGGAGCTCTATGGCATAAGGAAAACCCTGAGTTTCTTCTCCTGGGGAAAGGCTCAGCATGTCCAGCCATGTAGGACAGCTCTGTGTGTCCACCAGCTCTCAGTACAGGGATATTGGCTTTGTTTGACAAACATAGAAGGTATCACTTTAGCTCGAAAGTCTTGTGAGAGCTCCTCTTGCTGTGTGGATCAAGAGGGAAACACATCCAACTGTTTGCACCTTCTCCCTTCCTAAGCACCCAGGGGAGAGTCTCAGCCCTGTACCTGGGGGAAGGAAACCTGCAGCTTCAGGAGGAGACAGAAAAAAATCACACTCAGCTTGAAGTCTTGCCTATAAATACTGTACCTTAGCAGCAGTCAGAGCATGCTTTCTCAGTATCTCACCTATTAAGTCAGAAAAGGCTTAAAAATTGGATTTCCCTGATAACTGATAATTGCAGAGGTGCCAAGTGGAATCCTCTGCCTGGAAAACTATGACACAAAGGCTTTATACTGCTACAGGGTGGCAGTCAGCATGAGATGGGATCAGTAACTCCAACCCAGGGTTGAGCAACCTGTTTGTCAAACTGCAGTCTGGACACTTCCCAGGGTCGTGCTCACTTCCCCTCCGCACCAGCCATCCCAGTACAAAGGGCCAAGGTCAGGGCTGAGGAGGGGAGAAATCCAGCGAGAGGAGCTGCCAAGCACAGCATGAGACCGTGCTGGGCAAAAGCAAGTCCTACCCTGGTGTGCCAAATACCTAGCTGCTGCTTCCACGGGAAAACCACAGCCCAGGAGCCTCCAGGATGTCCAATCACACTTTCCTAGGAGGTTGGTGGGAGCTTTCAGATGTGTCCAAAGTGTATGTAGATGAGTGGGTGGAAGCTCAAGGGAATACAACTTCCACATCCTACAACATTACCTTTTATTTTGGCTTGGAAAGCACACAAACAGCTCTCCTTCAAAAGGTCTAGAACCCCTCCTTACATCATGCATGGCCCCTCAGCTATCACCCCAAGCAAAATTCCTTTGCTCAAATAAGGTACTGGGTGCTGGCAAGAAGCCCCCATAAAGATTGTCAGTTGTCATGGAATCCATTTGTGCCATGATTGCTTTAGTTTTTAATAGCCAGCCTCAGGAAATATCACAAGGCAAAGGCAGAGCAGAGAGCCAGTAGCAAGATCTGGGGGCCACAGGTAACCTTGAAATGAATCCTGCTGCTTTCAGGGCAGAGAAGAGGAACCACTGCTGGTGCCTCCTTAAAGGCTCATCTTCCATCTCGACTTGTGAAACTTTTTAAGGGGAAGTGGTTGATCTCTGGCTGTTGTTTGGAGTCATTTTCATGGAAGTCTTCAAACAGATGTCTTGTTTCAGTGCTGAAGAGGGCATTTTTCAGAAAAGCAAAAAAATGTGGTGGTCACAGACCACATTTTGTTGAGGATGCCAATGGAAGTGGATGAAGTTCAGCTGCATTGCTCTCTTCTCTGCTCCCTCTTGTGCCTGTGGCAGAGGGAAAGGAGCCCAGCTGTAACTCATCCAGCCTAGAGCAAAACAGACGAGAAATCCAGGACTTAGAGCCTCAGGTAAAAGAAATTCACCTG
Source organism: Galbula dea (assembly GCA_013399015.1). NCBI lineage: Eukaryota > Metazoa > Chordata > Aves > Piciformes > Galbulidae > Galbula > Galbula dea. The sequence goes on from VWZX01000352.1 coordinate 3,044,700, forward strand.
GATTTCTTTTCACAAAAGGGTGTTTTTGATCAACTCATTGTTAATGAGATCAGTCCAACAGTGCTGTTTTGGCTGATGCTAAATTGATTGAAGAAGCCATTGCCTGAGATTTCCAGTTCCCAGTCTTTGCAGTGGCCAGTGCCAAGGTCCACAATGTTCAGCCTGCTTCTGCCAACACCGAATAACCTGGCTCTTGGATTTACCAGGTAATCCAGGATTTCTGGTATGGATTGTTCCTCTAACACTGCATTAGACACATAAGGGAGAGCTTGAGGACAGCTGGCAAGCAGGGCTTACCTCCTCCTCCCCAGGATGCTGCCCCACTCATTGTGCTCCAGATACCTTCCCCACCTGCTTGTTCTTCACTTCATATCCCATCTGAGAAAGAATCCCAACCCTGAGGGGCTGCCAATGACATAGTGGGGACTAGAATTGAAAAATAAAAACACTCCTATACCTGTATGAAAACTATTTATATTTGTGTAGTGTATATATAGAGATAAATATAGCTTGAGGACATATAGAGGGATGTGTATATATTCTTGAAAGCAGGAGACATCTTTCTCTCATGCTGGGACTTGGAGGTGTGTAGGGTCCAGCCTGGAACTGTTTGTTCCCACAGGGAGACCAGAGATTCTATTCTGGTTTCTGCCTTGCTGCCAAGCGCCTGTTCCACTGTGCCTGTGCACACCAAAATTGGGAGACTGTGCACACACCAGCAGCTACTGGGCTGACAGAATGGGCAGGCTGGGGAAAGGGAGAGGAAAATGCTTGTTTTCCCTGTCACCTCCTCCTGTGCAGGGCTGCCATGTGGCAGATGTGACAATCACTGGCAGCATGTGCTGTGATGGGGATAGAATCAAAGAATTATAGAGTGGTTTAGGTTGGAAAAGACCTTTAAGATCATCAAGTCCAACCATTAGCCCTGCGCTGCCAGGTCCTCCACTAAACCATGTCCCCTGTCCACATGTCTTTAAATCCCTCCAGGGATGTTGCCTCCATCCCTTCCCTAGGCAGCCTGTTCTAGGGTTTGACACCCCTTTCATGAAGAATTTTTTCTTAATGTCCAGACAGAACCTCCTGATGCAACTTCAGGCCATTTCCTCTGTTACTTGGGGAAACAGACCAACCCCCACCTTCCTATAACTTCCTTCCAGGGAGTTGTAGAGAGCAAGGAGGTCTTCCCTGAGCCTCCTTTCCTCCAGACTAAACAACCCCAGTTCCCTCAGCCGCTTCTCACAAGACTTGTGCTCTAGACCCTTCACCAGCTTCACTGTCCTTCTTTTGACACACTCCAGCACCTTGATGATCTTCTTGTAGTGAGAAGCCCAAAAGTGAACCCAGTATTTGAGGTGTGGCCTCACCAGTGCTGAGTACAGAGGGATGGTCACTGCCCTAGTCCTGCTGGCCACACTATTTCTGCACGACACACCCAGCCCTGGTGATTTCTGTTTTCAGCTACTAAAGGGAGAACAGTAAACAACTTTCTCTTTTGATATTTTTATTTCATTGCTATTGGAAACTTGCTCTTTCATGCTCTCAACATCTTGCAGGCCCACACTGTGGCTCCTGGTTTTGGGATTTAATGATTGTTAAGACAAAGCTAACAGTAGAGCATCCTGCTCACATCTGCATGACTACAGCCCTGCTGAAATTCAGTGCTACAGGTGTGTCACCAAGGGCAGAATTGACACTGCTCTCCCCACACCCTTCACCTAGACCCATATCACTCTCTTCTTTGGAAGATCAAGGTGAGCTGTGGGTAGTGGCAGTCATGCCACCTTCAATGATTTCTCCTGTTCCCTGATCAGCTCAGTAGATGACTGCAGGCAGACTTCACTCACACCCACTCACATGTTGGTCATAGGATTTACTGCAATTTTGGTCGTCAGTTTTGGTTTGCCAGATGTAGAGACCACTGTGCTGGTCTCTGCTGCACTGGAACAGGATCGGTGGCACCACCCCTGCAGCTCCTTACCATAAGCAGTGTAGGTGTTGCTGGCCAAGTGTTTGGGCATACAGCAGGATAGAGAAGTGAGCTGGAAACACAGGTCATCTTCAGTACAAACATCTCCCTTCTGGTGCCCCGGGCTCTTTGTCCCAGGGTGATAAGGCAGCCAGTGGTATCTGGCTGTGCCCAGGCGCAGGGCTGCTCTGTGCTCTGCATGAGCCTGTAGTGGGAGCCTGCCAACACCCAGCAGCTTTGGGGTGGAGGGGCTCTGAGCCATGCTGTCTCTGTCTGCTCTTGGACTCTGCTATCACTTTTGCATGCAAGAGGCTTTGCAGTCCCTGTTCTCATTACCACTTTTTACCTTCTGGAGCAGGCAAACAACTGCCCACATTAACACAGCTGTTTTCACCCTGTGGCACATGGAGCTGAGCGGTTGTTGGACGGTTCCCCAGACACCCCATGGAGGGTGGTGTTCCCAGGCACCAGACACAGCGACACCCATTGCCCCGGGAACACAGTGCCCTTCACAGCTGATCTTGGGCTGATATTGGTTCATTGTCCTCCACTCCCAACCTGTGACCCTCTGCCTGTTGGGCACCATCCCTCGACCCACCCTGGTCCAATGGCAGGTGGCACTGTCCTGAAGGACAAGTCAACCAATGGTGCCCGTGATAAGCACCCACCACTGTCTGCCAAGCAGCCTCAGCAGCCCTCCAGCAGCCCTGCAGCCTTCTCAGCCACCATCCTGGAGGAGAAAGTGGTGCCACTTCCATTGGAGCTCATGAGCTTCAACTCACACATAACCTGCTGTGGCTGTGCCCGTGCTGGCTGCTCTCCAGAGGGGTTTCACTGCTTCCCTCAGACAGGGACACGACAGGGGTGAAAGAAGGGACTGAGGGACTTTTCTTCAAAGGTCAGACTCCACCCATCACCTACCCAATAGTTCTTGAACCCGCTGCACACCTTTCTCTCAAAGAAGGGAATGTCTGGAAAATATTAAGGTCTTGCAAATTTTGTGAGAACAGCTCATCAGGCTGAGAACAGAGAGAGGCAACAGCAGGAATTCAACCCTGGGAAAAACCTTAATGGGAGTCTGTGCCTTATTAGACACCAGAAAATCCACTCTGCAGTAGAGGTTTCTCTCTCATGTGGATTTGCTGGTGTTAAATGAAGCGTGAACTCCCACTAAAGCTGTTCCTGTGGTTAGGACATTCACAATGTGTGGCTCTTCTGATGTCTTATAAGCAACAGAGACATTTTGCAGCCTTGGAAAACTCAGACTGTCAGTCCCCAGGCACAAACCCACAGAAAGTTATTTTCTGGTTTATTTACTAGTTCTGTGGCACATGGGACTGCTTGTTTGATCCAGCATTTTCCCATAAAAACCGATTAAAGGACAAGAGGGAAAGGCAAATATTGTATGGAGGGGGGCATCCCATCCTGCCCCATCCCATTCTATCCCATCCCATCCCATCCTACCCCATCCTGCAGTACTCACAGTGGCATTAGCCCAGGCTCCTTCCCCACTGTAACCAACCCCTCATCTATCTCTAGATGTTCTCAGCTATCTCCATGAGCAACCTGGTTTTGGTTAAGTTCTTAGTGTTGCGAGTACCTTGATTGGGTTCATTTTAGCTTGTATTAAGAAGTTAACCTTGTGTAAAAAAAATTCCATCTCCTGGGATGATTTTGAATCCATTGGGATTCAATGACATTAACTTAGTGCTTTTTCCATCAGCAACAACAGGTAAAGCAAATAAAGATTCTGGCCTCAGAACACTTGTAACTCTCTACTGTTTGCATCTACTTCCATTCTCCCTTTCAGGACCAGCTTTTCACAGGTTCCTGAGCACACAGTGAGATGCCTCGAGGCCATTTCACAAGTGTCTTAGCTCATTTGTCCATGTCTTTTCTTTTGCAAGTCTAGATAAAAGGGATGTGCTGGTTTGCCCTTATCTTCTGTTTCACTGGCACACTTAAGGAATTTTATATGTTTTAAGATGGAAGATTTTCCTTTATAGACCGTTGTGGCTTTGTCCCTATTCATTCATGCTTAGCCAACTGTCTCACTCTTATTGTCATTTTTTTGTACCCATTCATGTATTTGGTACAGAACTGATGCCCACTGGGCTGTAATTTCCAAGAGATGTTAGTACAGAGCTGGTTTTCACTGCCACTGTTATATGTTTTTGGAGGCTGTGCTGCTGGCTCCTTCCTCTGTTGCCATGGCACAGCCATATCCATGCCCCAAACCCAAATCCTTCTTCCCAAAACCAGGTACACACCTCTTCCTTGACAGGGACAGAAGCATTGTGGATTCTCTTCAGTCCACAATTTGTATCATTTTGTTAGGCTATGATTTTAGCTTTCTTGTTTCTCCAAGGTTATTGAGTCTGCAGTTCAAATGAGAAGCGTTAGGGCAGGGAACAGCTCTCCCGGTCCTGATCTAGGGTCCTCCAAGCCTCCAATCTTACCTCTAAGCACAGCCAGAAAGCAAAGAGGCACCCAAATGCTGACATCACTAGCCAAAATAAAAATCACAACGTGTGTTTCTGCTCCTTTCTCTCCTGCTCTGAGGAGCAATGTCCATTACTCTGCTCCAAAAATTTGAATTCTTCAAACCTGTGCTGCGATACCCAGCTCACTGCAGGTGGACAGGTTCACAGCCCACAACAAACAAGCTCTCCTGCTTGGAAAGGTTTTGAGAACACCATTGGTCATGGCCAGCACAGCCAGATCAGATCCAGGAGTGAGGCTGCAGCTCCTGTGTGACACCCTTGTCTGAGCACCCTGAATAGCCTCTGACAGAGAGCTCCCCTGAAAGGAGTGCCATGGTGATGGGAATAAAATGGGTTGGTACATCAGTCAGCTGCCAACCCAACCCCCCTGAAAGGTCTGGAGCAGAGCTAGCCAGGCCATTTTCTCAGATGACAACTACATTTCATTAGGTGTCTGCTAACACTGGCAGTGACTATTTGCATCACAGCAGCTCATGTATGTGTGTACACACACATAGAGGGTTCTGGCAAATAAACAAGGCTTGTCCTGGGATAGTCCCAAAGCCACAGAAGAGCTCCACCCTCACACCCTTAAACCAAGACTAATCTTCCAAGCCTTAAACTTTGGATCCTGAATTTGCATGAGATTCCTCACTCAGCTCCTGCTTTTCAAAACCCATCTCATAAACTTACTCATAAAGTAACAGGCTAAACTGGAACAGGTTAAAGTAATTATATTACACCAATTTCATTGTATTGTAGTACCTTTTTTGTTTTCTCTTTTTAAAAAATAGGGTTGTAACATCAAGCAGAGGAGTCAAAGCAAGGAGACATCCATGAACCTTGATCAAATGCTCAGCAGTAAGAATCACAGTATCACAGTATGTTACGAGTTGGAAGGGACCTTGAAAGATCACAGCTTCTTCACCAAACAGCACCTCTTCTACAGGGAAGTACTTCAGAAATACTACAGAAATCTTCTCAAATATGTCATTATTGACAGCAGTATACCTGCAAGAAATTCAGTTAGTCCAAGGGCAGGAGTGGCAGCCAGCTGCTCACCACAGGAGCTGCAGGGCTCCTGCCTCTCTGCCTCCCAGCAATTTTGCAGCTGTGGCATAACTCCAGATTGGTTTTTCCTTCCTCTTCTTTCTTTTCCTCTTTTCTTTTTTCCCTTCTCTATGCAAAGGCAGCAATTTAAAAGTTCAAGCCTCACCAGCAGTTGGAGAGGCAGAAGTTGGAGATGGCTGAGAGGCAGAGGGCTCCCACTGCCCAGCCCTGCCCCAGGCCACCCCTCCTCAACAGGGGCTGGCTAGAAGGAAGGGCAGAGAGAGCATGACTTACCTTCACGTGACACGAGTTGGAAAACCCTGGGACTTTTACCAGCCATACATTGCCGAGCACGAATTTCACATCTGCAGGACACTTGGAAAAGGGCTTAAAGGCCCTAGGGATTGTGTCTGACTTCAGGCATCTTGTGGGCTCCAAAACCAGCCCTGAAGCAAAACTGACCAAAACCCAGGGTGTCCTGATGGTCCTGGAGGAAAGGGCTCTATCTGGGATAAACGTAGGATGAGCCTAGCAGGGCTTATGGCCCTTGCACTGCACTTCTGTGCAGAGCTGAATCTGCTCTGGGAGCCAGGGCTGTTCCTAGGTGTGGGAGCAAGCTGGGGTGGCAGAGGTACTGCTCTGGAAGAGCTGCAAGCTCCCCTCAGCACCACTTTTTCAGCCATGCAGTGTCTGCTGGTGTCAAGCTTTTCAACAGAGGCATGCTTTAGCTTTCTGAGCATCAGCCTGATTTCTGGAAGCAGAAATCCCTCTTCCTTTATTCCAGAAACCACACCAGATATTAAACTACATGGAGAAAAATGTAGTAAGAAAGCACAGATAAAATCTAGTAATTATTTTAATTGCAGCCTTTTTTGTTTCTTACTTGTTCCTTATCATGCACAACATCATTATAAAACTTTCCAGAAAAACAAATGGACCATTTTTGGGGTGAAGCACAGTGCACAGGCAAGCAGCTGTACACACAATTTCTTCTAAGAGTAAATTTCCTCCCAACAATTTCTCTCTTTTTTTTTATTTTTATTTTTTTTATTTTCGGGCCAGATTTGTTTGGCACTCTGTACAATTCAAAACCTTTACTGATGTTAATGAAACCTAAAGGTAAGTGGATCTGAAGTCCAATTAAATTTAGTTTTATAATTTTTAAATCACAATTGCAGTATTTAACAAAATAATAATTTAGTAGTGATTTTTATCTCGCCTCTGTCTAGTAAATCAACAGCCACCGGTGAGGTAGGTTCTGCACTATTTTGGATTCAGTGCTGTTGAACAGATGGTATTTATTGACAAACCTGCTGCTAAATGTTTGCATTCCTGGGGCTGTAGGTGCAGCCAGCCTGAAGCACGTTCACTGCTCATTACTAAAATACTCATTTCCCTGGAACACCACCCGTGTCATTCAGTTATGGCAGAAGCCCAACGATGTCCCAATCCCTCCCTGGTACTATTTGTACACATCCGTGCCTGGAATACGTTTCCTCTCTCCTTTCTGAAGCTCTGATCACCTGCCCGATAGTAAACACAGGGAGACGTATCAATTGTACATAACATTTCCCATTTTTCATCCTTACAAATCCACAGGTGCAGGGAATGCCTAAGAACAAGATTTGCTAGTGGACCAGTGCAAAAAGTATTGACCCTTCCTTGTCTCCTTGGGACAGATGACGCGTTCGGCAGTGGGAGCTGAGGGAGAGGTGGGTCAGGTATCCCTCCATCACTCCTAGCAGCTATTTACATACCCTTCAATTAAATCTCTATGCAACAATTTGTGTAGCTAATTGTGCATCTTTCATAGTGTCATGACACAACCCTCCGTAAATATCTTTAGTTGGGGATGATGAATGCACTTTCTACCCCACCCTGGGAGGTGGTAGCTAGTAGTTCTTTGTCTTTATCTGATTCAGAAGGTGTAGAATTTCACTCAGACACACTCTCTTACTCACAAAGTTCTGCATTGCATCAGAAATGCAGATGTGCCTCCTAAGGTGGAGAGATGATGGTCCAGATAGGCTTGTCATTGATTTCCTCCTCTCCATACTGACAAGAATTCCTTGTCCTTCATGAACAGATTCATAAGACTTTAGATGTCTCAGTAATCTCATATCTGTGTAAGTCTTGAAAAATGTGAACCCTACCAGATTGACAAGGCTTATGAACACAGAGGTTGCCCAGAGAGGCTAGGGAATCAGCCTTCCTTGGAGATCTCTGCTGTTGTTCTGAACGGGGACCTGGGCAACACCATCCACCTTTGAGGCTAGCCCTGCTTTGAGGTCCAGCAAGGTGAATGAGATGTAAACTATACATATCATTTCCAGTTTTTTATCCTTATAAATATGAACTGAAGTCCATAGGTGCAAGAGAGTGGCTAACAGCAAGATTTACTAATGGAGCAGCCTAAGCTACTATATGACCTCCAGTGATCCTTCCCAAAATACATTTTCCTATGCTTCTATATGACCATGGAAAATGCACCTATGGTACATTTTATGACTTGGAATAAGTCTTTTGAGTTTCCCATCATAGCATAATTTGTTGTCTGGAATAGGAATTATCCAGGCACTCTCTTTAATTAGTGAGGAAGACGTAAGAGAGCACATCTACAGAGCACTCCACTAAGATGGCCTGAACACCTATAAAAAATTACTTGTGTTTCCTAGTGGTTAGTTTTCAGGCTTTATAGACTGAGCTCAGCTTGTTGTGTTAGCCTGGGCAAAGATCAGTGCTGAAGGGCATGGTCTTCAGCCTTCCATGCTGTGCACAGGACAGCTTGAACCTGGAGCAAGTCAATCTGCTGACTGAAGAGAGGCATGTGAATTCATATTTGGGCCTGACTAGCACATTGATCAGAGACAGAGCCATAGTAATGGGAAACACCTAACTCAGGCACCTTTATGCAAAATTTGGTCTTCCTGAAACAGAATAAGAGAGTCCCCACTGGGGCTGGAGGTAGCATGGAATAGCTGCTGTGTTTCAGCTCACATCCTCATTTATTGTGAAATAACTTCCCTGTTTAGACAAGCCCTAAGAGATGTAGACATTTATAATGTGTATTTAATCTTCCCATCTCTTCTTTTACTGTTTTGATGTTTCCTTAGGCTTTGAAGATTCAAGATTTTTTTTTCCCCAAGAAACTACAAGTCTTAAGGCAAAAAAAAGACAGCTAGAAATTGCCTGCTGCCACTTGGACAAAAGAGATTGTAACTTTTTCCAGCACAATAAGTGTTCAATATTATAGTAGCAGTGACCATGGTTTAGCACATTTATGACCTTTGGGTTATGCAAATCCTTCATTCACAGCATCACCACCATGAACCATAGGACCACTAATATTTGTACAGTGCCATTGTGCATTCTAGAGGTATGGAAAGACAGCTCCATGTGGGAGCGATCTCTGCTCGCCTTTGTTGTGATGTTTAAACCTGTATTGGGTCTTTCTGGGGTGGAATTAGTTTTCTCTATGGTAGCCCTCACAGTGCTGTGTATTGGAAGATAGAAAGGTGTTGATGACACACCAGAGCTTTGGCTGCTGCTGAGCAGTGCTCCACAGCATCAGTGTCTCTCCAACATTCCCTCCTTGGAAGGGAACACATCCAGGACAGCTGATCCAAACTGACCAAAGGGATATTGTGTGTGACATCTGCTCAGCAATAACAGCTAAGAGAAAGAGAATTAGTTACTACAACATTGTTCTTCCATAGGAACTGCTATGCCTACTGAAGCTCTGCTTCCAGGAAGCAGTTGTGGACATGCCTGCTGATAGGAAGTAGAGAATAAATCTTTTGTTTGCCTTTGCTTTCATGTGTGACTTTTGCTTTACTAAACTGCCTTCACCTTGACTCACAAATTCTTTTCCATCTTTTCTCCTCTTCAGCTAACTCAGGAGGGGAGTGATAGAGCAGCTTGAGGAACCCCTGGCCGGCCAAGGTCAATGCATCACTTTTGTGCATCACTCTTCTGCGTTTTTAGCCAAGTAATCATCTGGTATGAAGAGAGACAGGCTTGGAGGACTGAGGGAGTTGCAGAGTCCATAATTTCTAAACTGTTTATCTAACCCTGCTTACGTGGTACCATTAATGTGTGATCAATGGTGGTTTGAAACATCTTCCTGCTAAGAGTCCAGCTGCAATGGGCCAGTGTCCATATCAGTGTCCATATCACTGTTACACCTGGCAAAGCTGTGCCTGCCCTCCTGTTTGCTCTCCAGAAAATGGCAAACAAGTGAACACACATGTACAGTGACCCACCATTCCTCTCTCGCATTTTTAGCTGGACCCATCACCCAGTTCCTGTCCTGCCCGGTTCTTTGGTGTTATGTTAAACACACAAGACCCATCTCCTCAAAACCAGGTCAGTGCCAGTCAGCTGCCACCACAGGGCCTGTTAAGACAGGACAAGGGGTGATGGTTTTAAACTAAAAGAGGGAGATTTAGACTAGGTGAAAGGAAGAACTTTTTTATGCTAAAGATCAGGAAACACTGTTCCAGGTTGCCCAGAGGTCGTAGTTGTCCCACCCTGCAAACCATTCCAGGTCAGGTTGGACAAGGCTCTGAGCAACCTAATCTAGTTGAAGATGTCCCTGCTCAGCAGTGCATGGGTGTTGGACTCGATGACCTTTAACGGTCCCTTCCAAAGCAAAACCTTCCATGACTCTTAGCACAGGAACTGCAATGAGAGGTGGTGCTTGGAGACGCGGTTTAGTAGTGAGCAAAGTAGTGTTGGGTGGACTCGATGATCTAGATGTCTTTTCCAACCATA